>OX457131.1:1805000-2380000 GCA_949752895.1 Dendrolimus pini
ATTATTATTAATATATATTATCTAAAGCATCTTGAAGTCGGTGCAAAGTAGAACATAAAAATTACTATATTTTGAAAATTACTAAGCACCGACTTTAAGATGTTTTATATAATATATATTAATAATAATAGCTTTAGAAATAAGTTACTTTATACATTTTAGTTTTTTATGATAAGATGGTATTGTCTTATTATTAAGTGTATAATCATTTTAAGTAAAACTTTGTTAAACTTTACAGGCCGCTAGCATAAGGGTTGCTTAAATTTATTTAAGAAACACAAAACGTATTTAACACCCTTAAATACAATTAGGGCCTTACATATAATCGTTTCTTAAATTTAAAGAAACTGCTCAGCAGCTGATCAGTGAAAATCTTACCCATAAACTCCTCTTTAGTCGAATATTTTGGGTACAACCTACGTTACTCATTCAAATTTCGTTTATCTGTGCTCCTCTTAGGTAAACAACAGGTAATACACGTTTATAAGTGAAAAAAAAAGATATTAATGGATTAGGGTCTGATTCTGATTCTTTTACTTAAGAGATGCCTAATCGTTTCTTATCAAGATGATTATAAATAAGGCCGTTAACACAATATTTGCCGCTAAATATGATTAAAGAACTGTCAATACGTTTTGTGTAAAACGTATTTAGGCAGTTTAATATGATTAACTAATTTTATTTAAAGGAGATCGTTATGCAAGCGGCCCTAAATGTGGCTTAATTATTTATTTTATTTTGATAAAAGTAAACGTAGCTCAACATATCTTTAGCACCGCCTCCTTGAATTTTTTCTATATCCGCAACTGCAGTGAGGTAAGCCAGCAAAGGCCCTCTCAACCACAGAGGCCGTCTAAGGCCTAGAACGCACTAGCAGCTGGCCGTGATGCGTTCGCGATGGTCTGCCGTGACGGCACGCCGTATTCCGGAAAACCGTATCGTCTTTTTAGCCGCTAGACATTGCTAGTAGCTCCATTTTCGCGACTGAAGACTATCTTTATATTATTCAATGTACTCTTTGGCGACGACTGAGGCGTTTGCGGCTAACCGCGCCGTGCGTGGAGGGGATGCGGCGCGCCGCATCACTCAACCGGTACGGCTGGCCGCAGCCCCAGAACAACCGGAGCGGTTGACGGCTGGCCGCAAATCAGTGCTCTGTTATCATGCGGTTTCATGTAAAAATTGACGTGCGGCCTGGTGCTAGCCAGCGCTAGCCGCTAGTGCGTTCTAGGCCTAAATGTTAGAACCTATGTAAATTTAGAATTCATTATAACATGTGTACGCATCCCTATTGAGAATCTCCAGCATACCATTACGTTCTTAAGTCCCCCTATTACACAGCACGCTTAAAAGTATCCCTCCTTTATCCTTAATCAGTGCTTTTGTATTTGAAATTGCACTGTAATTACCGGTTTGTGGCCTAACACAAGCAGGGAATATTTCTGTGGCCGAAGTACTAATATAGCTCCTTGCGGGAACCCTTTAATCAGGGCTCCCCACATAATCCCAGGATACTAGGGGACTGATTGCAAATCCTTTTAGTTGTGGTATTCAAAGATATTATCGAGTAAGTAATATTTTAATTATATGTTTTGATTGTTTATATTCATGTGTTTAATATATTTTTTATTAATGACAATTGTAATACTAAAAATTAAACTATCCTATAAATAAACCGAACTTAAAAATATATATATAAAATAGTAAAAAAAACCTATATTAAAACCCGTCAAGACCCACCAGATAGCTGGGCATTGTACCTTGAAGGCAAGCAGCATTATCTCGTGGGATACAGGGCTAATTATTTGCGCGAGGTAAGCTCCAGCCTTCCGGTCTCCTGTTGTATTTAATTTTTTAAATTTAAGTAATTTAATGTTATAAATTTTTTTACACTTTTTCACTTTTACTCTCAAGACCACGGGCCATAAAAATGGCTCATACTTTTGGAGTGCTCATGTAGGGCTATGGTAGGGTAGGTAGCAACACGTAGAGACCCTTGACAAATTTAATGTAATTGTGATGTGATGATGTAAATGTGAGTAAATAATAACCATCAGTAGCCAGGATAACGGAAGACAAAGATGTCAAGTGTCAGTGAGTATTATTAAAGTTTTATTTAGCCTATCAGCAACTTGTTTATTTTAATTATTTAGTTTTAATTTTGTTTATGGTTATTATTTACTCTATGGAAGCCTAATGTAATTTAATTATTATTAATCATTAGTCGGAATAATAAAAATCAAAATAAACACCGCGCTTAAAACCGTCAAAACATAGTTTTATTACGTACTAGCTTCTGCCCGCGACTTCGTTCGCGTGGAATAGTTAAAAAAAAGTAATATAAAAATATCCCGCGATTTTGAAACATTCTTCATTGGTGCTCCGCTCCTATTGCTCTTAACGTGATGGTATATATAGCCTATAACCTTCCTCGATAAATGGGCTATCTAATACTGACAAAAAATTCGTCAAATCCGACCAGTAGCTCCTGAGATTAGCGCGTTCAAGCAAACAAACAAAGAAACAAACTTATCAGCTTTATATATTATATGTATAAGATAAAACTATCTCACCAACACCACGCCCTGTCAAAATCTCCGCTTCTATTATGTTACGTTGCAGATAAATTACATTCAGTCAGTTATAAGCTGTTTAAGTAATTAAAGTTTTTTAACTATCTCACGGGAACTCTTTAATTTTTCGGGATCAAAGTATCCTATATGTTGACCAGGGATATAAGCTATCACTATACAAAATTTTATATAAATCGGTCCAGTCGTTTCGTAGATTAGATTTTAGGATTAGGTTTCGGTACAAACAGACAGACAAACAGAGAAACAAAAAATTTGAAAAAATCTAAATTAGTTCGATTTCACTTTTTACATCCCCCTGACTCGGTTTTTACCATTTTTTTTCATTGTACAGAAATTTGACATATACAGTTTTATTATATGTATAGATTAATTATATAAAACATTTTTATTAAATTCAATCTATATTAAATAGCCATTTTAATAAACCTTTATAGTGATATTACTGATCTACATGCAAATTAATATTACAAATGTCGTCGAATTATTTGCATCTCACACTAATTAACTTCTCATTATTTAATTTCTTTATATGTTTGAGACTTAATAGCTATTAAAAGCCTTATAATTTTTATACAGAATATCAAATTGCATGTAGTGTTTACCGATAAATGATTACTGCATTTGTCATTTCTTTTTTTATAAAGCTATGTACATCCTTTGTATTAGTGCAAATAATTGTTGGTAAACCAAATAAATAAAGATAAAAAATAAAAAATTTGATAGCAGTTTGATAGCCATACAAATTTGTACATGATCTTACTTATACAAATATCACAATCAGCCTGAAAGAAAACCCAATAAAAGAATGGCACTCGTTATTTTCAGTAAAAATATAATGTTAGAGCAAGCAAATTCTGTTGTCGACGAGATTGCTTAAATCACATTACCTCGGCGGGATTTTTTAATACCCTCCATCCTTGCTTACTTCCCTTGTAGTAAATAACACCAAGAGAACGAAAGGAGTCGTGGTCTGCAATAAAACACTAATTTTCTTCATTTAAGATCAACTTACACATAAAGCTAAGCTATATGTCTTCTAAGATTTCGTAAAATTTAAAAGGTGCTGTTTAATGAACAGTTTTAGTTTTTTTTTGCTATGCTAGAATTTCATCTAACACAGCATAGATTTCAGTGCCAATCTCGCCTCAACAATTATGTTATCTATAAACCTCGTAGTGTTTGTTCTATTTCTTAACAAGATTTTTTTTATCTATTATAAGTACTGTTATAGAGACATATTCTATTCGATATGTTATCTTAAAAAGGAAAACAATCGAATTAGTCTTTGCTAAGTTGCAGTTGGCTAGATGATATGTCGTGCTATAAGTTCTTTTTAAATATCACGATAAGAATAAATTTCAATAGTATTTAAACAATACTAAATACTAGGACTTGAAATATTTATGCTAATTTCGGATAACGATAAAAATAAATATCGTAATAAAATTTACCGTTATTTCAGCCATTTTACCGGTAAAAATATATAACGTTAATTCTATTTTCATCGGTAATTTTACCGTTATAATTATGTTTTATTACTATCGTCGCTCTCTTTCACTCGCAAAGATTGCCAAACAGCACTGAGCTACGATCGCGCGTAATATTTAGAGCTATGTTTATCGATTGTTTCGGTAACATGCAGTCATAATAAAGCCAAATCATAAAAATGGCAACATCACTTGAAATAACGTAAAAAATACTTATAAGTATAACGTTTGTAGCGTTATATTATAACGTTAAAATCATAAAAGTTACCAAATAACGGGAAAAAAAATATACCAGTATGGCAGTACCTTTCTCGAAAATACCGGCAAATACCTATATTTTTAAAGGTAATTGATAACATTTTGAAGCCCTGCTAAATACACGTACAAATCTAGGAGTAAAAAGCGTCTCTGTCGATTTGATTCTCAACTACTCTATTTTTAAGACACCACTTAAAGGCTGATTAAACCGCAAGATTTAAAAAAAAAGAAAGTTGCAATTTTAAATCTTTGCATATCTTCATAGCATATCTATTCATGGGCGAACGACCTTACCGGTTATACTGGACGAAACAGGAAATTAAGTTTCTCCCTCTCGCGTGACAAGTTTATTAAGAATACTTTTATTTATTTATTTACTTTTTATTTCTTGCCTTTCTGTTTCATTAACTTGTTACGTGGCGCTGGTTTATTTGACACTTACATGACTCCTTTATTTTTATGACAAGTGTTTTTCTCTCCATTCTTATTGTTCGCACTTAGATAACTTGTCTAGTGGGAAAGTACCTTTATCAACTTTAGTCGCGTTTTTGGAATTTAATTTCTAAAGTGATTGTAATTAGGCCTTAAACATAGGGTAAATTACACTATTGTTGGCTCCCCACCCTATTTGCTTCGTAGTTAGCTCCCAGTCAATTTATACATGATATTGAGAAATATAAATATTTAATATTTTGTACCAAAACCAAGACACACAAAGAGCCTAAAAATTAATAACATAGGCACAAAAAGAAAAACAACATACATGGCACTAGTTAAGATAATATATATAGGTATAGTCATAAGGCACACACTGCACATGCACTCTCTCACAACACCAGCATGTAACAGATACACATACATTAGCATAAGTTTAGTATTAAAACTAGTTTTTTTTTAATATAAGTTATTCTTAAGGTACACAACACAACATAAAAACCACAAAATTAATGTCACACACAATAACAAAAATTAACAATAAGCGTGTATGAACTCAAAAAACTTTAACAGTAATCAAGTTTTAAAAAGGGTACGGAACTCGAGTCCGTAGAATTGTTAATAAAAAAAAATGTAGCTATACAAATTAATATTTATACTAAAATATTAAGTTTTTGGGAAAAAAGATGCTGTGCTATGCAGTTTTATTTTCTAAAATGTGTATAATTACTCTAAAATGAACAATAGTTGTAGGATATTGATAGTTTTTGAGTAGTAATTATGTGTTTTGTGAGAAATGTGAACTGTTTAGCCAAAGTTGGCTGAGTTGTCACAAGAACTCCGTTGAATGGCACCAGCTGATTACCTACAGTTCAGCTGTGCTACACATAAGCTTAAGAAAATGAAGAAACTATATTGTAATTTGTAAACTAAGATCGTTCGTTGTCATTCCAATGCCAACGAAGTTTTGCTATTCAAATAGTAGATACGTGTTAATGTTTTGGGAACGTTCTTAGCTGACTGCGACTTGGGGCTCGTAAATAGTCTGTTTATTTCATTATTTAATTGTATTTTTTAAGATTTCAATAAGTTACTTATCTTTTTTTTATTGCAGTAGTTCAGCAGACAGGCAGATAGCCCACTTGATGGAAAGCGGTTACAATCGCCTATGGACATTTGCAATACCAAAGGTGCTACAAATGCACTGCTGTTCTCTTAAGGGAGACTCGAACCTGGTCACTAATGCCGGAACACAACTCAAGGTTGTTATGGCGACATACTCTAGACTAGATGTGGTAGCCATCAGTCGGGCAAATACCCTACTACCTGGCTGTGGGTTGTTTTGTCGCCTCTTACGATAGGCCACCCGGCCGCAGGAAATTGTATTCTCTCTCCGTTCCTGCACGGGTAAGAAAAATAGTTTAGTTTAATACATTTATTTTTAGGCCTTCTGAATATAATACTGCAAGTGTTGCAAAAGCAATAGGCAAACAGCAATGCAAAGTAAATGTTGATAATCTTTTGTTTATCTAAATAACGCGTACGAAGTCGTTGTTACAGTTATCGTTCTAATAAGAAATTAATTACTTTCCTTAACTACCTTCATACGTCACATACACTCAATTTGCGCTCCACTAATAGTTTCCCGTTAATGGCACCTGCACACTCTTCAACATTTTATTCCAGCTCCTTCGCCATGCAGGCTGTCTTACTTTGGAACTCTTTACCCACTGACGTCAGAAAGGCTAAATATATTGCCTTATTAAAAAATTCACTCAGGAATCATTGTTAGTCTTTCGCAATAATGTTTTGCTAGTTTACAATACTTTTGACTGTAATCTATCCATGTCTGATGTATATCTTATTATTTTTTGCTTCTTTTTTGCATAATAATAATAATAATAATTATAGATAATTTAAGAATGTCATTTGAGTCAGGTTACCTGGAAGAGATCGCTTTTAACGATAAGCCCGCCTTTTATTTCACTAAGTAACTAATGTCTTGTTGTGCATTTTTTCTAATTTTTGTTTTGGTGAACAATAAAGTGCTGTCTATAATTACGGCCCCTTACAACGTAGTATACTCGGTCAAAAGCTAATTTTGTCGACTAAAAAATAAATAAAGCACTTAGCGTTACACAGAAATATGGTGGAATTAATATCGGTGAGCCGCAGTAATAAGAATTGATTGCGGCGTTTTGTCTCACTCAGCGGGGACCCTGGAAAAATACGTTCCAACTGACTGATGGATGGGTGGGATGTAGCCGGGAATTATTAGAAACTAGGACAATTTACAAATTTAAAAAATCAAGCTTTTGACAAGGTGATTTCTTTAGCTGATGTTTCTTATTCAAAACTTGTATAGTCAAATTCAAAAGTTTTATTAAAAATAAATTCCACTGAAGATCACTTTTTGAAGGTCATACATATAAATTAATATTTAATTTTACTTCCTATTCTATGTACACCGCTTCGTAACGTGTTATTGCTATTAAAGAGACGAAGCGGCAAGAAACTCCCCATTATATATTAAATATTAATATTAAACATAATTATTAATTACAAAATTGTTGGTTCCTGTTCTGAAGAACGACATTTGCTTCTGATTGCACTATTCTGATGGAAGTCAATAATATTCTGGTTGATTCTGGAGTCATAATACTGCTCGGATTGCTATTGCACTTGTTTTCGAAATCTTTGTACAAATTATACAAAACTTCCTTAGGTTGGGAAGTCAAAAGCTTACCTAGACCACGTTTCAAAATCGGAACCATTTTTAATTAAAAAAATTAATATCAAATAAAAACGATTAGCATCAAATAATAACACTGTACAATAAATAACAAAACTGAACCACAAATATAAACGCAATTAATTAATTAATTAATTATCAAACTAAAACCACATAGTCGGACCTCACAACAATTAGCAATGTAAATTATTAAATCTATTTGACTTTTACCATTGACTTGTGATTGTAAATATATTTTCTTCTTCAAAATGTAACGAACGTCTTTTTGCTGATTGCACAAGGAAATTAAAATTTAGAATTCCTGTAAACATACAACTACTTACTATACTACAAACAGAAAAACTTCTCGAAGCCAATTTACCTATAAGACACTTTTTACATTTTCGTAAACAAATTACCAGCGGTTGACCTTTTTCTATCATATACACCAAACTCTGGCCTTCGTTCTTCTCTCACACGTATGGTCGACAGCCATTATAAAATGTTTGAACACATAGACATATTTGCCAACTCACCTTCCAAATTCAAATTCCTACTTCACAAACACTAACTCGGTGATGATTATAATTCCATTTCTATTTTCTCGTTGCTCTTCTTTTTTACCCTAACTTTCTTTTCCTTCCTTCTATAAATATATATTTAATATTGTTACGACCGACAAAGAACAATTCACACGTGCAGTTTATTACCTTTTCGGCATTTAGACTTCTTTTGTTTACTTCGCTTGGTTTAGCGGGAAGCGTACTGTGTCAATTTTGCGGGAAAAAGAAGTGTGGGACAAATTTGAATGGGAATCGGAGATTAAGCACGCTCTCACCTGATTTGATGGGCATGAAATAAAGCGGCTCCTGTTCTCACTATGCACATCACTACACTTTATTGTGCTTTTGTATTTATAGTATTTAATTTTATGTGTCGTTATTTGTAGTATTTTATATGTTTATTATATATTACAATTGCGGTGCGGAGCGGGTTATTTACAAGTTATATTTATAGTGTTGCGGGCGCGGTATATTTTATGATATTTCATAAATTTACAATTGCGGAGCGATTTATTTTATTTTATGATATGACAATGAATGATTGACGTGACGTGCGAAAGGGGAACGCGCCGTCAGATTTGAAGGAAGAATTTAAATATGTCGAGGAAAAGTATGAATAGGTCGAAAGGAGGTTTACATGGCGTTACCACTTTGTGTTTATAATTTGTAATTAGAAAAACAGCCTATTGTGTATTTTAATACTTTATGGTAGTCTTTAGCCAGGTGTGATTCTTCGAAATTATTGTTTACGCGGTCGAGTATTGTGTCGAGACATATCGTATAGTTTAGTTTAAAACAATGCCCGGACACCGGCACAACGTGACGGACTTTGCGCGTGTTATTGAATCGTGCATTACCTTTGGACTTATTGCGTCCAGTTATATTTGTACCTGTGTTATACGTATTTGTATAGTTTTAATAAATTCTAAAGTAATTCCAACGGCATTTTAATTCAAGTCCCTTAACTCGTAACAATATTAAGCCTAGCGAATACCAAAATCCCTTTAATAATATATTTATATTTGAACTTGTGGACAGCGCTGTATTAGCGCAATATTAATAATACACCCCGTATTAGTAATATTTTAATTTGTAATTTTGTATTTTATTTTAATAATGTAGCTGTTTTTTGTTCCAATAAAATAAAATAACAATAAAAATACACTCTAAAATAATAACAAAAAACAGGCAATGGATACTAAACTAAAACATAATATTAATAGTAAATTAAACATACTAAAGTATTATCCAGTCTAATACAAAACAGTGACACTTTTGATCTAAAAACGAAAACTAAACTAAAAATCTTTCAATAATACAAAAAAAAAAGAAAATACCCAAGCTGTGAGTCTTTAAAATTCCGAACCATGAATACTCCATACATACGCAAATTGGCAATTCCACTCAATACAATCGCCAATGAACAGTGATTGTAAACAGTAAGCTGGTGGTTTGCGGTCGTAAAACCCTTTCAAACAACCCTAGCAATGGGCTACTACAATGTATGAAGAGATTACTCACGAAAGTTATTTTTGGTATAGACTATGTACTGAAGGAGATGGGTAAGTCATCATAAATTTTTGATCCCGGCATAACTGCCGTATATACGGACGCGGAATGTGATACTTCTTATCATATTATAATGTTACAGCCTTACAGATTTTATACGAGCGTACAAACTTATTACGTCATAACTTTGTCTCTATAAATATTATAAAAGCGAAAGTTTGTAAGAATGTATGTATGGATGTATGTTTGTTACTCTTATACGCAAAAACTATTGAATGGATTTTGATAAAGGGTAATTCGTCTTGTTGGCGGGCGATTGTCCAACGCGCGTCATTGGTCATAACCAGTTTTTTTTTTAAATAGTGCTAGATCATTCATATTTGGCTACAATCAACTGATAGCATTTGAAACGGAACGATTCTTAAGAACCTGTAATATTTTTAAAGAAAATCTGGTTGCGGCGAATGATTGCGCGGTTAGAGGCGGAGAATCACCCTGAAACTTTACAATAATATAGCTTGCACATCAGAATAACATATAGGCTATAATTTATAAAGATATAGTGTGAATTACCCAAAATATAAGGGTTTTCCATCACCACTCGGGTGCAACCGCGGGCCCAGCTAGTAGTATATAAAAAGGCACGGACACAATATTTTTTGTTTAAATAAGAATAAAATTTATTTTTTAATTAACAACTGTTGCCGAGGGCACGCCTGTCTTGTCATATTTTGTTCTCGTCTATCAAGCCGCTTAAGTTAGTAATATTGCTATAGCTAAAGTATGAAGCCGTCGTAGCAAACACACATTTCAAATAGCATTAATTATAATCCTGGCCGAGAAGGAGTACCCACTTAGGTTGTTTTGCTGACCATGCAATTGCTACGTGCAATCAAAACATCTTAATGAAAACGGCGCACCGAAAAATCTTGTATATCAAACTTGCCCTAGTCAATCTCGGCGAGTATATTGTCAGTTTCTTCACCTAAAAATGGGGGTGCTCTAGCCCAGTAGTGGGACATCAATGACCTGATATAATCAGTAGAAGCAAAATGTAAATATTCTATGCCCGTGGTTGGTGTCTGTAACTCGTTTCGCTTCCGCGTATTATATCAGTTTACGTCTCCTCACAGGAATTACCAGGAAATGCCAGCTCAACAACAATTTGTGAACATTCACTACGTACATTCGTGTCACGAAATTTAAAAATGTGGAAAATTTGTAAATAAGGTATTCTTCTTTTTCTAATATGGATATTCTTTATAATTTTTTATATTTGTTTTGGAATATTAAAAATCTTGTCCATTTGCATGGTTTATATTAAATTTTTGTTAAAACTAAAATTTTCTGTACATCTCAACACAAACGACTCTACATGTCTAACTCCAATGAACTATTATGTTTCTTGGTATTCAAAGTATATTTTTATACTTGGTAGATATCATCAAATAGTTAGATAAAAACTCTTTATTGTTCGTCTCATAAGAATAATTGTACATCCTACAAAAGTATGGGTGTAAGTATGACATTAGCCTATCTATGTACGGATTACGCCGCGACACCCGTACAAACGGTGATGGTGAGATGAGAGAGAATGATGATGATGGAATATAGTGATAAATGATAGTCAAGGATGGCTAAAATGATGTATGTATATTAAATAAAATGATTAATGATTTTTTTTTAATTTTCTTAAGCCGGTAAACAGGCGGATGGCCCACTTGATAAAAGGTGGTTGCCGTTGCTTATGGACGTTTGCAACACCAGGGCCCCTGCCAACGAGTTGCCGTCCTCTCAGAAATTTTATAACACTCCTCTTAAACGACCCAATGTTGTAGCGTAGTGGGAAAGCCTCGGCGGGAAGTCCCTTCCAGATCATTGTCGTACGCGGAATAAACGTTCTAGAGAACCTAATATTTTCTTAAGTTTTCGTGACTTGTATACATAATAAAACTACGTTTTAACGGTTTTAAGCGCGGTAATTTATTCGATTTTGACATGAGCGCTTTCTCTACGCGTTTGTCGTCACGGCCACTGAAAAGTGGCCGAAACGTCGTAATAACTAAAATCAAATAAATCACCGCGCTTAAAACCGTCAGAATGTAGTTTTATTATGTTCTACAGAATCGTTGCGTAACTGAGCGTGGGAGCTCCAGGAAATGGAGGTGAACATCCCGTCGATAGCGAGCGCACCACATCAAACAGTCCCTAGGTACACTGTCCGTTGTACAGGCGGTAGAATACGTATAATGATAAACTTATGAAAGTAATGATATATGATAATGACTGATATAAAATGGTAGAATGGTTTGGTTGACACGAACACTTATACTTACTGACTTACTCCGTTGGCTCAACGACCCAAAGTGGGCCTTGGCCTCCGCAACGAGAGCATGCCACTTTTCTCTGTCCTGCGCAATTTTTTACCAATTGTTGCCTCGTAGCTCCGACAGGTCAGCCTCCACTCTGTCCTTCCAGCGACATTTGGGACTGCCGACTGGACGCCGACCGACCGGCCGTCCCAAATACTTCCCTCACGCAGCGAACATTTATTAGTATGTGTTTTTTTATGTTCAGCCTAGATACACAAATAGTGCATAGTTCATTTAAGAAATAATTTAAAGTATACGAACTTATACATACCTGCATACGTATTTCATATTTTATGCAACTACTAGAGAAGAGGGAACATATACTTTTATGAACAAACTTGTAACAAAAGCATGTCTGGAGCGTGGTTAGTGTACCGTGAAGGAAACTCAGGTGCATCTTAAAAGGCGCCAGATGGCGGCCCTCTATATTGAGTACACGAGCTCGCATGCAAATGTCGTATTTACTGTCTGAGTGTTTAATGTCTGATGGAATTCCGTAAATTACTTGGAATGTATCCGTGTAGGAGATATATATCCAATTAGGTATATATCCGTGCAGTAGATATATATCCGAGTAGGTATATATTGGAGTATTTATTCATACAGAAACGGAGAAATGATACAATTGCCTGCGGCCAGGCGGGCGGCTTGTCGTTAGAAGCGGCAAAACAACCCACATCCACGTCTATCAGCCGTCGCCGTCCGGACCATTGGATGTGTCTTGCAAGATGTCTTGGTTCCCCAGGGCCTGACATACAGCGTCGAGATGGATTAAAAATGTGGTTTAGTTGGTACGTCCGAACATGCCTACCGGGAAACCCTAGCGGCAGGGTGTCCATGATGGATCTCACCTCGTTAAAGAAAGGCTTCAAATAACAGCTCAAAAGCTTAATATAGAAATGTAAAATTAACTTAGAGCTTCCCGAGAAAACAAATGGGTTTCATTTCAAAAATAAATATTTCCAAATGTGTTAATATCCTAAATAAATAAATGGATACGACATTCTCAAATATTGCGCGCCCCTACAGAAATAAGTCAAACAGTAAACAATTTAAAATCGATTCCCCTACTTCAGTACAAACTTGAAAGTTTCTTACGCCCTAAGACAGCCTGACAAAGTTTTGAAGTAGCCTTATTAATCTAAAATAGACTTTATGCCCTTTACATTTAAGTATTTGGCGACTGCAAAACAGTCTTGCTTCTGTACAAATTTAGTAATGCAGCTGCCAATTCCCAAAATCCTTGCTGAACTTTAAATTGTCACCTTTCACATTAATAATATTTCATTTTAATAATATGCCAAACTGTTATGATGATAATAATGTTGTGATACGTAAAATTAATGAATTAATGAAAATGTAGATATAATAAGCAAATACTGAAGCCATTCGCCAAAAAGCAATAAAATAATGAATCAATTAATCATGTGCAGTTAAATGGTACACAATAAGGACTAGTATTATTTAATAAAGATTTTAATTTAAAAAATTTATTCTTACCAAAGCAGTTTTTCTAAGAATATTTATATTATATACTATACATAAATAATATAAATCTATACTTGAAGCAAAAACTTTGTACCTCTTTTTACGAAAATTGCGCGGATGAAGGAGTATGAAATTTTGCACACTTATAGTTTATATAGAGAAGGAGTGCAGAATGCTTATATTGTTTTTTAATTATGCATATACAATACATTAAATCAATAAAAACTACGCAAATATACTCGTTTCTTTATTGTTCAACTCAAACTAACAGTGTAGCCTTGGCGAAATTTGTGATTGTAGAAGACAAGTCTTTGCCAACAGAACCTTAATAATGTTCAAACTAATAATTTAAATTAATTATTATGGTCAATTTCGACTACGGGCGACCACTATGAAAAGATGGAACAGAGGTACTCTTTCTCAGGTTTCTGGGATTACGATATATGTGTTTATTAATTTATTATGTTGAGTTTCGATGACGCTTACAAGTATAGTAAGGCAAATGCCATTAATGAGAAGAAAATGCATGTAACCTTCCTGTTTTTAAGAGTTTGTGTGATTGTACACGAATATATTAATCTGAACCGTGTCTGTTTAAACACGGACAGTAATCGCTAACTTTGTATAGGAAGCCACCCCGGTGCTATTGTTCGGGACATTTACGCAGAACGTCACAGTGATTTCGGATGTGTCAGCCGGGAGACGGTGACATGGCACGCTAGTGCAGGGGCGGGTCGGCCCACTAAAACAACGTTTATGAAAGTGAGTTCGTGAAAACATTCGATTATTTATTCATTTATGGTTAAAAAAATTGTGAGTGTGCAGTTCACACGCAGTAGAAGTGCGACAAAGTCTGATAAGGGGGCCAGGTTTTGTGACGTCATACTTCATATATCATATCGTTACAATATTTAAGTTTTAAAACACGAAATTTAAAGTATTAACGAAAAACTTCAAAACATATCCAACTCTATCTGTATGAGCAAAGTGTTTAAATTATTAGATATTATAATGTATTCTATATCATTCTCTCGCTGGCTTACTTCTATATCTCAAATTCTTTTAATGAGATTGTAGTAGACTCAAATCTAGATCTATATTGCACAAGTATAAAGTCTGTTAAGCGCAATTTAGCTCAAAAAATTTGATTTAACTAACAGCTAATAATTTTGTTATATCCCTTATCCCTCGATATCGTGTATGTATATGGTTTTTTTCTTTACCAATAGGCGGAGGCTTATTATCAGAATCTTTTTTTAAATATTATTTTTAGTATATTTTGTATGTATTAGACTAAGCCTTCCTAAAATAAAAAAAATAGATTTATGTGTTTATCTCTTTTAGTGTCGCTTTTTTCGTTTCATACAGTTATAAGTCAAAAGGATTCTAAAGAAGTTTCACTTCAAAAATGTTTATACATATTATCGAGACATATTATTAGACTATAGATCTCTACTTGTGATGATCCTGACAAACAACGAAAGTGAAAGATGAAGCGAGAAAATGTTCATATGTAATTGAAAAGTAATTTTATTTATTTATTTATTGAGAATTAATAGATAATTGTATATATTTAACTACGTCAGAATAAAAAAAATTGCGGGTTGCCATAACATATTATATAAGTGGAACTGGTGATTAATCAAAAGTAATCGCAGAATATTTCCAGGTATTCTTTATTTATTGTTTTTACAAAATTATTAAATTTTACACGCTATATATACCTATTCTAAAAATATATGTACAACTTAATTTATAACTAATACTACACACACTAATACAACTCTTAACTACAAATAATAGATAGGTCCCAAATCACCGTCAGCTGGGAACGTTCCCAAAACGCTGGCCGCGTTACCACGTTGTATGGCAACGCTTATGCGTTGCCCAAAATATAGACCAGCGTTTTGGTTTCGTGAGACATCTATCAACCGTTTTGATAGGTCTCGATAAAGGCGATGAGCTTCTGGACCCCATGGCCCGAGAGTTTCGACACCAAAAGCCGCAAATATGTATCCACTACCAATGGATGCATATTTGCGGCGTTTTAGGTCCTCTTGTCGGGCGGCAGCTGCACCAGCTACCACAGCCGTATCGGGAAGATGGGACGCTGCCAAAGTGTCAACGCACGTTGCGTCCCAAACTATTGGTCGTACCATCTTCCATGGCACCAAAGACATCCCGTCCGGTCTCTTGCCATCGTCGCGACACAGTCCATTTGGCTCTAAAATGGCTGGGGTCCCGGTGGTGACAAGAGCCCGGCGGATAATGTCATTTAGTGCAGCATGGCGTGGTATTCTGCTGGCACTTCTGACGCACGACAAGCCATGGTGACCTAAACCACCGACTTTATCTCCGCATTGACAGTGATGAGGGACTACAGCCGGTGCCCCCAGTCGAATAGAGGCAGCAATCCCAAATGTAGTGTCATCTAGGAATGTGCCTAAATTTGATGAGGGCAGCGCCTGAAGCCACAAGCCTGACTCCCATGTTGAGACTGCTAAGAGACGGGCTCGCTCAGTTTCGTTGACACTAGAGCACAAGAGGTTTTCATACACCAACTTGCTGAGCGGCCCGTCCCAAAGCCTTTGTGATTTGGGCTCTACTGGACAATGTATCCAGGTTTTATATTTTTGAAAAATTTTGTGTATCAATCGCTTATTCTATGGCCCAACAGTCCATCACCCTATATCATCAGGCGTCTACTCACTGGAGGGAAAATTGAAGAACGCCCTGTTTATTTTTGCTTCGTCTCTGGTGGTAAACAAAAGTGTAAAGTTACAGGATTATGGTGTACTGGTGATAAGCTACGAAATATTTCAAATACATAGACGAACCGATGTGAAACTAAAAACCAAAAAATATGAATTCGGTAAAAATATTGAAGTCGGTGCCAAGTAAGACATATAAAAACAACAACAAATGTGCCAAATATAGTCATTTTTATGATTTACTTCGGACGAACTTCAAGATGGTGTAGAAAGAAGTGGGTTAAATATTTATTTTTGATTTTTAGTATGAAGTCCGTTTTGGTGTTTTTTTAGAAAGAAAGAAAAACTTTATTTGCAAAAATAACGACGTAATTACATTCCTTATATATCGTTTTTTCGTTTCAGTTGAGCAAGTAGTTAAATAGCTTTAGAAATAATATATTAAGCGCGTGTAAAAATTGCATTAATAGCAGGCGTATATAAGAATGACTTTTCGGTGTTGACGCTCAGCAAAAAGGGTTGTTCTTGATTTCCCTGGAATCCACTCATGACTTGATAATCATAAAAACAGTTCGGGTATTTTTATCGCTGGAGTACAGCAGACAGGCAGACGGCCCACCTGATGGAAAGCGCTTACCGTCGCCTATGGACGTTTGCAACACCATAGGTGTCGCTCGCTAACGCGCTGCCGGCCTCGAAAAAATATTTTTTATGACATATTATAGCGCTGTGGGAAAACAACGGCTGGTTCATTCCAAATCCTCACGGTGCGCAAGAGAAACGTTCTAGAGAACCGTTGTGTACAAGAGCGAAGCGGCTCAAGGAAGCGGGGATGAACGCCCAGCCGATGGCGTGCGGTGCGGTGCTAAAAAGAAGACGAAGGCACCATCCGAACAGTTCTGGGAACACTCTCCGTTATATAGTCGGTAGAATACGCAGAGAGACGCGAAGTCTCTCCGAAGGCCAAGCATATCTAAACTGGGTATCGTATAACGTATCGGGTGGTATACTCTTATGAATAAAGAAAAAAAATTGAAAATCGGTCCAGAGTAGACGAACAAATCCACCAGGCCCACCTTATAGAAAGCGATTACCATCACATATAGACATCCGTAACACCAAAGCTGCTAAAAAAGTGCCGCCGCTCTCAAAACGGGAAACTAGAACCTACCCACTAATACTGAAATAACCTTAAGTGGAGGTTATTATGGCGGCATACTCTACCTAGATAAAAGGGTGGCAGCCATCCAGATGACCAAATACCCTACCACCTGGCTGAGGGTCGTTTAGTCGCCTCTTACGACAGGCCTTTCGGCTGTGAAAAATCGCATATTTTCTCCGTTCTGAACGGATAATGTTATATATCACAAAACTATGATGTTTATGTTCGTAACATCAAAAAAATATCCATGGAAATTGATGTATACTGAGGATCCCAATCCATAAAGTTACCCATTTTGCATTATTTCCTGCATTGGTGGCACTTCCGGTTTCGCCCCATAGTCGGTCTCCTATTTCATTATTGCACCGGAAATGTGAGAAGCATAAAAACTTCCCTCGTACGATATACAGGCACTTAGTTTAATGTTTAAATAGGGCTCTTACTTGCAATCATTTCTGACTTGAAAATAATTTTGAAATATTATCTGATACTTGTACGTGCTAGAAAAAGGTTGTTTCGGTTTCAACGGCAACGAATTTTACTTAAAAATAAATATAATCAAGTGGACCCTTCTGCCAGTGTGTCTATAAGCAAACATAAAAAAATAAAAAATTAATTATAATTTATGTAATATAATTCTTTTTTGACAAACACGCATATTGTATATCCCCAAGCTAAGCAAGTCACGCTTGTGTTATGGGTAATATACAATGGACCACTCTGGGGCGCCCAGACATCCAGACCATAATATGAAATAATAGAAAATTCGTTATCGAAATTTACTATGCCAGGAATCGAACCCGGTGCCTCTGGGTTCTAGCGAGTTCGACCGACTAAGATTTAGCACGCTAAACCACAGTTACGGTCCGAATAGCAATGGCTGTGCCAAAAAAAAAACCGACCCACGTCTATCCTACAGAAACAAAGTCATGTATCAGGATAGCAAGTATCCTAGCTAATAGCCTGGGAAAAAAGCTAGCTTTTTCTCGCTTTTCATTTAAATTGCAGCAGTTTTCATATGGTTCGCAATGTCGAAACCTGTGGGTTCGTATTATACACCTGATTTATTATCAAATTTATAAACGCCTTGTACAAACTCGCACCTGTTGACTTCGAAGTTATTAAATACTAGGATATGCCCATGACCTTGTCCACACTTGACTTTTAAATTCCGCGGGATTCCCGGGATAAAAAAATATCACTTATTTTATTACATAAAACTAAAAACTTTTCTACTTCAGGTCGTCAAACTTGGTTGGTGGTTGTGACTTTGGTTCTATTTTGATATCTTTCAATATTTACAAATTATTTTCTCACTTATTATAAGTACTTGAACGATGGTCTCAGAGTTGACATTAAAAATAGTCTTAATTTATAACTTTTAAGTATAACTATATCCATTAAATATGCAACTAACAAGCGGTTATGCTTCGACAATATTGTACTGTTTACTTTTACTACCCATACCGACACCAGAAAGTTGGAACGTAGGATAAATTTTATGATGTATAAAGACCAACCTCTTTAAGAAATCGTGTTAGGAATGTCTCTGGAAAATAAATAAAATCATAATTGTAATCAGGCTTTGCAGACCACGTAAGAGATATATTGTTATGTATTCTATCTCTACTTAAAATATAAAGAGTTACTTCTATTCTGAACTAGTTTTAATTTTAATTATGAGATTCTGTACACAGTTCTCTTTTCTATTTCGATGTACTTAATTGGAATCAGTAAGAAATAGAGTGTTATCAAATGTAAAGCAAATATTGAATTATACAAAATTTTAAAAAAATATTGTTAATGGATATGAACCGTGGTAGCTTTGTGGCAAGCGCAAATGTCCTACATTAAAAAGACGCCGATTCGCAATCCTGGCCAGAAATCAATGCGCTATTTAGACAGATTCCTGACCTAATGTGCATATTGTTACAATTACCACTTGATAACGGTGAAGCAAAATTGTGATGAAAGCTGCAAATATAGATAACCGATGCAATTCACTCCGCCTTTGACATGCGTGGCGGAGATACAATTCGTTACCCTATAAAAACGGGAGCCCGAGTCCAGCAGTGGGATCTATATGGGCTGTTATTATCAAATAGATACTTATAAAGTTGATTTAAACAAAATTTACCTAGCAGTTTTGAAATATGGAATATTTTAAATCTAACAGTCTATTAACATTCATAGATAAATGAAGAAATAGTGGTCGTTACTTGCGACTATAGAGTTCATTACTATAGATTAACCAGAAGCACTTTTGTTTTTTTGGAAGTATAGGTTTGTTTTTGACCACTGTCTCACCTGATGTTGAGTGATGACGCAGTCTTCGATGTAGCACGCTTACCTAGAAGATAGATACCTTTTCATTCGTGACTTGAAGACTTCAAGATTGTATTTGTCAGGAAAAACAGACATCGGCAAATTATTCCACTCTTCGGCAGTGCGCACCAAAAAAGACGAAACGAAACGCTTGGTTCTGACTGGTGGTATTTCCACCATGTAACAGTGGCCGATGTAAATTTATTTAAAGACTTGCTTGATTATTCAGTTGTACCTAAGTCCAAAGCATTGGTAATAATCGACCTGTACGGGTGAAGCGGGGTAAATTGGTAAATTACCCGCAGAGCTCGCCCCGTTATTTACAAAGCTATCCCTTGCCCTTTTTGTTTGGGCGTGCACTTTCCAACTGTATTGATTGACGTCATTAAACTTTGATGCTATCATGAGGGCTTCCAGTGAAATTTTCAGAGGTAAATTCGTAAAGTGCTGTGCCAATCACTTTGCTGGATTGAGCATACATAATTGGCAAGTTCCCATTGTAAATAATACAGTATATACTTTGTAAGGTAGAATAGAAACAATTAAATAGTGTAATGTAACATCCAATGTATCCTGAATTAAAAAAGCCAATAAAAATTTGGTGACAAGTTCCGTAACGGATCGAAAGCGATAATACAATTTTAGACGTGGCAAAGCCATGCTGGTGTAGTGCAGCACTTACAAGCCAATAGATGGCGCTGTGCTTTCATTGAAGACGCAAACCTTTTCCGACACATACAAAGAATATACACTTTCCAACAATATTGATCAACCTACGGCCATGCCAAGCCTACCCATTTAAATAAACTGCAAATCGTGCAGAATAAATTCATGCGCAGAGCCGTCGGTGCTCCCCTCTATATGCGTAACGTCGACCTCCACCGCGATCTGGAGCTTCCCTCCATCAAAAACTACATTACGTCGCTCTCGCGTATTTCGATCCCGCGCCGCACCATCGAAATCCGCTCGTCGTGTCCGCGTCCGATTACAAGCCTCGGCGAAAGGCTCTCGTGCGACGACCGCGTAATGTCCTTACGGACAAGGTCGACGCTATTACAAAACGGCTGGCCCGGATCAGCCCGCCCGCGGTTAGGACGGCAGGCTGGCAGGCACCGACAGACAGACATAGACGGCGGCGTCTCAGACAACGCCAATCACGATCTCTCCACGTCCTCGAGAGGGACGCCAGGAGACATAGCCCCCCCACAGGATAGACTAGGCGTGTTGCTGGGAAGTTTCTTTCGCCGTTTCTTCTTTCCCAGCCATAACACGTCGCGAAACGGCAGTAAGATAGCGTAGGCCGCCGCGAACCGCCGATCCCGCTCCGCCGGGATCCTTCTTCTCGGGCTTTATATTACCCGACGCCCGTTCTCAATTAGTTCATTGTGTCGCCCATTGGCGGGTATCATCAGATTCAACCCCCTCTCATGGCAACAGTCCAGCCGAGGTAAAACTCCCTAGGGAGCTCCCTCAAGCAAGTTGCCCCCGGGCTCGAGCGCCTTCGCCTGGCGAAGGCGCTCGCCCCAAAGACCCCGGTAAAGTTGTGAGGTCTTCGGACCAACAACATAAAGTCAAGTCAAATAAAAAAAAAAAAATGATCAACCTATCTAAGAGGAGGCCATTCATCTTATTAACTGCCATTACTCTCCTTATATTATCACTTTTATGTTCTCTGTCTCTAGATCTTTATACATAATTTTCTGTGGAACAGTCTGTTGTCATGTTGTGTGACTTACATTAAAAACGTGCTCCCGGAACGTTAAATGAATCAATTTGAAAACTGGCGAACATTTTCATATCACGATTGTTCGAAGGACCAAAAACTGTAGTATGTATAAAGTTTTTGTATAGGAGGGAAGGGTAAAATGTAAGAAATACCAAACCCAACGAGCGCTGTAATGACACTGAGTTTATTACCAAAAGTATCCGAATATAAATGTTTTTATTTTAATGCAGGAGCAAACAGGCAGATAGCCCACTTGATGGAAAGCGGCTACCATCACCTATGTACATTTGCAACACCAAGGTGCTACCAATGCGCTGCTGCTTACTTAAGGGACACTGAAATCTGGTCACTAATGCCGGAATACAACTCAAGGTTGTTATTGCGGCATACTCTAGACCAGGGGTAGTCGCCATCTAGTCGATTAAATACCCACCTGGCTGTGGGTTGTTTTGTCACCTCTTGCGACAGGCCGCCCGGCCGCAGGAAATTGTATTCTTTGTCTATTCCTGCACGAATAAAATGTATTGTTAAGCATAATCCCTCATTTGATTATTTATAAAATACTGATTATTATACATTCTTTGTACAACTGTACATAATTAGAAAACAACCAATGTGCCAAATATAATTTCGTGAATGTTTAATTACAAGGCCTATGTTAAATTACAGAAACTTTGCCGTTAACCGACCGTTCACGCGTAACAAACGACCTGAAACTAAAGTTCAAATTAAATTAGAGTTCTTTGTAATGAAATGACCGACGGCTAACTGACCTAGTTCAGTTTGTTACGATGTTTGTGGCTTTAAAGTGGTGAGAACATGATTTTCTGTCGAAGTAGGTAGGTAGTGTTACAACTGAGACCCCGACGAAGACAAATTCCTCGTACAGACCTGTAAAAGCACATTTTATTACCTGTCTACATTTGAACTAATTGCAATCCTTTTATGATCGTCATATTTTGTTCACTTATTTATTGGCATATGTTTATAAGATATTGTGGAGAACAGCCTGTTCTTCTATTTTACTCGTTTATGGCCGCTTGCAGGCTGCATCATTAGCCAGGTGTTGCGGGTTACAATTTCAAGCTAAGTCTAGGAAATTGTATTGACGTTGGCACATTAGCATTTGTAGTATAAAACGAGGGCCTGATTGAGAGAGGGGTTCAGTTGAGCGACAACTACGTTCTAGGCGTGACGTGGTTACATTTGGGAATCTAATAGTGACGGACTTTGAGCATTTTATTGAATTATGACCTTCTGCATTACGTTTGGATTTGTTGTATATATTTGTGTTATATTTGTACCTCTGTTATACGTGTTTGTATAGTTGTAATAAACTGTATAATAACTAACGGCATTTTAATTCGAGTCCCGCTCGAACTCGAACTCGTAACAGTAGAATACAATTTTCTGTGACCGGACGACCTGTCGTAAGAGGCGACTAAACAACCCACAAACAGGTATAGGGTATTTGCCCGTTTGAATGACTAGCACCCCTGGTCTAGAACATGCCGTCATAACAACCTTGAGCTGTGTTCCTTTGTTAGTAGCCAGGTTTCAGTATTCCTTCAGAGAGCGGCGGCACATTGGTACTTGGTATTGGTACTTTTGTGTTAAAAATGTTCATAGGCGATGGTAACTGCTTTCCATCAGGTGAGACGGCCCAGCCTGTCTGCTGAACTCTTGCAATAAAAAAGTCATTATTTACATTTATATATTAAGTTATAGTGTAATGTAGATAGTACATAGTAGTAGTAGTGTATGTAATGTTAAGTGTATGGAGGTTGGCACAGACAATCAGCCGCAGCACAATGCTGTGTTGTCAACCTCGTTGACTAAAAAACTCGACGTACAAGCCTTATTTATTGATTTGAACTTGGTCCGCGTGGTGCGATTTTTTAACTATCCCACGGGAACTCTTTAATTTTTCGGGATCAAACGTATCCTGTATGTTGACCAGGGATATAAGCTACCACCATACAAAATTTCATTTAAATCAGTCAAGTCGTTTCGGAGATTAGCCGGCACAAACAGACAAACCGACAAACAGAGAAAGAAAAAAAATGAAAAAATCTAAATTAGTTCTATATTACTTCTTACATCCCCCTGATTCGGATTTTAGCATTTTTTTTTCATTGTACAGAAATTCGACCTCTACAGTTTTATTATATGTATGTATAGATGTTTTTGTGTTTTCTGTAAAAAAATAGTGAAAGTATGATGTGTTTTTTATGTACTTATAGCGTCGTTTTTTTAAGTCAATAATTTTTTTCTTTCTTTCTTTCTTATGTTGAGATCAAATCACTGGTCAAAGAATATGTCTGAAGTAACAAGTGAAGTCTTGTAGAGGCAACTATTTAATAATGGTGTTCGAGTTGGGCAACGAAATCAGCGATTTTAGTTTGCTAATTTTTAGTGGCGTCCTTAAGGATGATGCATCGTGCAGGCCGAATAAATGGCACATTAAACAAATGTTCGACACGTTTGAACTTGCCCGGAGTGCTAGCGGGCGCATAAATTTAAAATGTAATGTAAATGGAAGATGGGTCGCCCCTTAGTATGGGACGCGTATTGCGTTGATACTTTGGCAGCGTCCCATCTTCCAGCTACTAGCATGTCTGCCGGTACAGCTGCTGCACAACAGGAGGCCCTAAATCGCCGTAAATACTCAGCCATCGGAAATGGCGTGGCATATTAGCGGCTTTTGGGGTCGAGACCCTGGAACCATGGGGGCCTGAGGCGCACAAGCTTTATCGAGACATATCCAAACGTCTGGTGGATGTCTCACGTGACCAAAAGACTGGTTTATACCTTGGACAACGCATCAGCATTGCCATTCAGCGAGGCAATGTGGCCAGTCTTTTGGGCACGTTTCCGACTGACAGCGGTCTGGAACTACATTTTATGGTTTAATTTTAGTTTGTATATATAGCTTATTTTCAGTTTAATTTATTTTTAATTTAGTTTATTTTTAATTAGGTGTTTGAAATGTTATGTACATTGTATTGTGTAAATATTGTAAACTCTACTTGAACCATAAACATACTAGAGTACTAGAAGTTATGATCGTCATGTATATGTTAATTATATAACTAACTGTGTACCCACATTAAAATTTTGTAATGCGTATATATTACAAAACATTTTTTTTATTTGTAAAGCTCATAAGTACCATATGACAATATGGCGTCACAGATAATTAATTCTTATATCGCTGTTTTAAAATTTTCTTACAGCACTACGGTAAAGTCAGCTAAGAATTCAGCTACATTCTTCTACGCAAAAGTTTCAAATTTTTTATCTTGCACACTTTAGGAATCGAAAATAAGCTCCTTGTCCAGTTTTTTTTTTTTTGTAATTGTATAAGTATTTTTGTGACCAATAAAGTGTTACTTATATATATCATTCCCATACATTTTCATTCCATTCATTTAGATAAGAAAAGCTCCTATTTACTGTATACTTCATTAGGCTATAAGCGGTTCAATTTTTTCCAAATTTCAATCCCTGCTTCCAGTAATTTAATCCGTGCAGGAATAAGAATAATAATGCCTGCCAACGGGGAGCCTGTCGTAAGAGGTGACAAAAAAGCTTCAGCAATAAAAAAATTGGCAGTTATAGAGACTGTCGATAGAAGTGAACAGAACTTACAGTATTAAAATTTGAAATTTCATAATGTTTGAATTGAAACACTATTTCAACAATTCACAGTACATACTCATTGAACTTTTCATTAAATACATTCAATTTCACTTATAAGATATACACAGCACTAATGGTGCACAGTACGTCAGCTGTTTAGCTACAGATATAAGCATGTCGGTGACGCGAAGATATTCCCCTATCAAAAAGTGCCTAATGCGGCTAAAGAAGCTTCACTTAAAAAATAATTAAAATTATATTTGCACTCGGTGATTGTATGGCTCGACGCGTTGTGTAGTACAGTGAACGTTAATTAGCAGCGTCGAGGGCGCAATTTGCGGGTTCCAATCGGCGCCGCTGCGGCCACTCGCTGACTTAACAACCGGTGGTTATACAACATTGCTATTTACATTACTAACTGATACCTGCCTAAATAAACATAGCGATTTTATCGTGCAGCCAACTTGCTATGGACGATCTGCGTTATGATAATTACTAGTATTTGCGGCTACACAGGTGAATTTTTCAAATGAGCCTTCAGGGCCAAATTCTAAGCTATACTAAATAACGAAAAACATTCAAAGGAGCCTTTCAGATTTTTGGAAAATCAATTATCATTGTCAGGAATCAAATCGGCTGATTCTAAAAAAATAAACACATCTGTATTATTATTATTATTTTATTGCAGGAGCTCAACAGACCGGCAGACGGCCCACCTGATGGAAAGCGGTTACCGTCGCCTATGAACGTTTGCAACACCAGAAGTGATACAAATGCGCTGCTGCACTCTTAAGGGAGACTGGGACCTGGCCACTAATGCCGAAACACAACTCAAGGTTGTTTATGGCGACATACTTTAGACCAGGGGCGATAGCCATCTAGTCGGGCAAATGCCCTACCACCTGGCTGTGTGATGTCTAGTAGCCTCTTACGACAGGCCGCCCGGCCGCAGGAAATTGTATTCTTTCTCCGTTCTTGCACGGATAATATATTAAATATAATTAATCCCTTTAGCCTATATCCGTCAATATATTATAATTCAAGATATACTTCTTAAGTAAACTTTCAATTTTCACCGTTTTAGTCTAAAAAATATTATCATCAGTTTTATTTCGGTCCAAGTTGGACCTATGTTTAATCATCGGTCTTATTAACCCTCTAATCCGTGCTGCACCATGTAAAACTCGTATCTCATTCTCTCGCAGACTTAGTCCTATAGACTTATGTTTATCTATTTTAGTGTCACTTTTTGTTTCATAGAGTTTCAAATCGCAACGACTCTAAAGAAGTATCACTTCAAAAACAATTGTGTGAAATAAAAATGATTAATGCAGGGCAATGGCGAATGCAAATCGCGTCCAGTGCACTTAATCCCGGACAGGGGTGGTAATCCGTTAATTGATGCGACTGGCCCCTCTGATCCCATATTATGTGCGATTTAACATAGTATGTGCTGTTTTACTGAATATATTGTTAATTGCTTTAATAAGAGAGAATTGAAAAAGAACTTGAAATATAAATAGAACAAGAAATATTAAGAAAAACAATTTTTAGCTAGACGTGTTGCTGGGGAGTTTCTTGCCGCTTCTTCTCCTTAACAGCAATAACACACGTTGCGAAGCGGTGTACATAGACTAGGAAGTCAAATTAAATTTTAACCTATATGTATGACCTTCAAAAAATGTTCTCCGGTAGCACTTGTTTTGAATAAAAACTTTTGAATTTGAATTTGCGTCTTTATTGAATACTGATTGCTTATTATCAATGCGTAAAGCGATCCCTCCTGTTCCACCGAGTGCTCAAGATTCGTGCCGGGAACTACATATATATAATATTTTCTTAAGTTTTTGCGACTTGTATACATAATAAAACTAGGTTTTAACGATTTTAGGGGCAGTAATTTATTTGATTTTGGTTATTCCGACGTTTCGGCCGCTTTTCAGTGGCCGTGGTCACGGACGACAAAGATGACAATTGTCCACCGAGAATTGTTAAAATTTATTTGGCCTACCGCCAACTTGTTCATTTTAATTTTGTTTATGGTTATTATTTACTTTATGGGAGCTTAATCTAATTTACCACCGCTTCACAACATGTTGTGGCTTCAAGAGAAGAAGCGGCGCAAGAAACTCTTCAGCAAACATGGCTAGCTCTAAAATTTTTATACCTATATAATGTTAAAATAGGTGGAAGGAAAAATAAAAGAAATTATTAGTCAAGTTGGTTTGTATTCCGTTGCACGCAGAAAGAGCTCACAGTGTCTTGAGGTCTGGCAGTTGGTTTTTGCTGGGTTTAGATTTTGGGAATAACCAAAATCAAATAAATTACCGTGCTTAAAACCATTGAAACGTAGTTTTATTATAACTACATATATACTTAAAATTTGTTAATAACTGGTCAAAAAAATACAGCAATTGCAAACTTACCAACAAAACCAGTATTCTCAGTATTGTCACTCATAAATGAATCATCAACGTAAATAATGATGTTGAAATTGGTTTTATTGCGATCTAAGTTCGCGGGGCGGTGTACATACATGTTCTCTCCCGCGGCGCGACGCGTGACGTGAAGGATTTATAGCACGCTTCAAGATAACGGAAACTGGCGAGAAAATATCAAGTGCTCATATTTCACAGTTAAGGTGAATATAGAATAGAGACGCCGACACATGTCAGACAAAATCCTAATACTTTTATATATAAAAGAACAGGTGTTAAAATAACACCAATTGAACAATTATAAAAACAAACAAAATTTTACGATTACAATATTATCGCGGTAAAAAGGGGGGGGGGGGGGGTGGTTCTTATCGCTTAAAGCAGCGATAGTCAAACTTTTTTTATAAGGGTCACATAGATATTGTTACGTGCGAGCGGGGGTACGCAATTAGGATTCGAAGAAAACACCAGTTTTTAACTAAAAGCTTTTATTGACTTATACAGCCGCGCGTAACGCCTTTGTCTTTATTTGTCTCTATCTTTTCCTTCCCGCACCTTCTATTCGAGAACTTCCGTTTATCATCTTTCCCTTTCTAAAATGTATCCGTCCTTGTCTTTTCCTTCCAGAGTTTTCTACCTTAAAGTCTTAAACCAACTAGATTGTTCCACCATCACTCGCCACAATATATTAGATAAGGTGCTGCAGGCCACAACCATAAATATGTAAAACCATTAATTTTTCAAATTCATAACATTTTCTATATACTAAGCTCATTTACCTCAGGTCTCTTAGTTAAAAATTAAATTTACTATCAATTTTATGTACACCGCTTACAACGTGTTATTGATGTTTTAGGCCGTTGTCCCCAACAGACGAACAGTGAGCGGCTAACTGTTTGCTTCCAGTTTGCCTCCCTATAATTTCTTAATCGTGTGTCCATATAGCGTGTAATGTACGCAATTTGCGGCGTTTTGCTTGCCGACTCCTTCAGTGAGCGGCTGATTAGCAGCGAGCGGTGCGCGCGGTCAACGGCGCAGTTCGCTCACTAAGCCGGAGTGCTGCGCTGTGTTACATACTAACCGTTTACCTTCCCTCCCAAGAGTTCGCAAGTTCGTTCCCAATGGCCGGAGCACCAGCTTACCAGACTGACCCTCTCGACGCCATCCAGCGTCGCACCGTTCGTATCGTCGACGATCCCATACTAACAGGCGGTTTAGAATCGCTTAGCCTTCGAAGAGACTTTGTGTCCTTCTTCGTATTCTACCGCCTGTACGACGGGGAGTGTTCCGAGGAACTGTTTGATCTGGTGCCAACGCCTCAGTTTTACAACCGCACCGCTCGCCAGCGACGGGATATTCTACACTACACTATAACTACGCAACGGTTCTCTAGAACATTTATTCCGCGTACAACAATGATCTGGAAAGAACTTCCCGCCGCGGTTTTCCCTTTGCGCTATGGGCTACTTTAAGAAGGGCGTTATAAAATTTCTTAGTAGTCAGCAACGCGTTGGCGACACCCTTGGTGTTGCAAACGTCCATAGGCGACGGTAACCACTTTTCATCGGGTGGGCCGTCTGCCTGTTTGCCTGCTTAAGGCTATAAAAAAAAGGTTTGAAGTTCGTAGTTCGCTGCTAAATCGACATTAAGTTAGTGACCGATACGGCGCTCAGAGTTAGGCAGCGAGTAAGTCGACGCTATGGTAATCATTGTCTCGACTTATTTCTCGTCCCGGTCTCCTCCCTCCACTTTACTGGAAAACGCTTCCAGTTAACATTTCATACAGTGTTGACTGTGTCAACTTAATATCGGTTACTGATTCCAGGTCTGCCTGAAAGCACTATACTTCGGCCAGTCTAAAAGCATGTGCAGGAGAGTTTCTAACGTGCATTCGTCACAAACACATGTCAGGTCATCTTTGCACTTACAACGATGAAGGTAAGTCGAAAAGCCACCGTGACCAATCATGTTTTTTTCAGATAGATCCAGAAGTTTCGAGAAAAAAAATTACGTCTTAAAAACGCCGACGGGCAGATGAACACGATGAAAACACAAAGGTACCTTGTTGAGCAAAATGGTTAAGGAACCCTAAACGAGAATAAAGGTACACAACACCGAACAAACCAAGTGTGCAGTGCACTCAAGAATGTCGTCTAACAAGACGAGCTTGCAGTTTGTTGTTTCACTCGCGATTTATTCTCATAACGCGTCCCATGGAATAAAAATAGCAAAACTTAACACTCGGACTGATATAACTTAGTATCTTCTGTCTTCTATTTTTGCACTTAACCTTTACATAGAAGACATGGACAGAGAAATTTTGTACGTGAAAGTTGTGAAGCGGTTGGTAAGATATCGGCCATTTTGAATTTGTTAGACATTATTCGAGGAAATTGCGATGTGCTTTTTTAATAAAGATATGTTATGAGACTTAATTATACTGCTTCTCTTTCTCTGGTCTAGTGATCTAAGTCTTTGTCCTCTTAGCACCCTGGATCAGTCGTGGGTTCAATTTCTGGCATTTCGTAAACGGACAGGAAATAGATACGTCGTTTATCCTTAGGGTTTTATTAGTACAATGTGCTTGTTCTTAGATCATCATGTCAGTGAACTATTACTTCTGCCCTCGTTGTTGTTGGTCAACTCACTCAGCACAGATTTACCTGTGACTTATATGAAACGAAAGTTTTTAAACTACCCTCACGTAGAATTTTTTTTATTTATTTTTTATTGCATCGGTTGCCGTCGTCTGTAGACATTTACAACACCAAAGGCGTTACAAATGCGCTGCTGCTCTAAAGAGCGACTGAAACCTGGCCACTAATGCCAAAACACAATTCAATTTTGTAATGGCGGCATACTCTAGACCAGGGGCGTTAGCCATCCATACGCACAACTGTCCTACTACCTAGCTGTAGGTTGTTTTGTCGCCTCTTACGACAGGCCACTCCAACGCAGAAATTTGTATTCTTTCTCCATTCCTACACGGATAAAACACTAAGCCTGTCTGTTGTGCTTCAGAAATAAAGGAAAAAAATAGGGAAATAATTTTAAATAGTTATAATTTAGACATACAATTGATTATCCCGTTAAAATAACTAGGGGCATTTTCGTGAAGTTTAAAAATTAAATCTTAAACGAACTATCGATTATTTTCTGTGGTCTCTGGTGGTGGAGTATAAAATTTCGGGCCGAGATTTGTTCATGTTCAATGAAACAAACATGAATTGCTGAGCTTGGGATTAAAACTTAAGTATTTGCCTGCCGATTATTATTTCAAAAGTCAAAGTCAGAGGTATAAAGTCATACAAGGACTACATACAAGGTCATGAAGAATACAAAAAAGTATGAATCTGTGCAAGAACCGAGAAAAATACAATGTCCTGCTGCCAGCCATGTGGTACTTGCCCGTCTGGATGGCTACCACCTGGTCTAGAGTATGCCGCCATAACAACCTTGAGTTGTGTTCCGGAATTATTGGCCCACGTTCCAGTCTATCTTTAGAGAGCAGCAGCACATCGGTTGTACCTTGGTATTACAAATGTCTATAAGCCATGTTAACCGCTTTCCGTTAAATCCGTCTGCCTGTCTGCTGAACTCTGCAAGAAAAAAAAGTACAATTGTTCAATAATGTTACATTTATTACCCATCGGCATTTGTACTAATAACATTGAAATTATTTTATGATCGTCTTCTTTTGTTTACTTATTGTTGTATTGTAATCATTAGCCAGGTGTTACGGTTTTTAAAGTAAAAGCTGATTCTAGGAGATTCGGCCCACTTTGCCGGGCGGACATATTACACAGGACATTTTTGTGCAGTATAAAACTATGGCTTGATTGGGAGAAGAGGCAGTTGAGCGAGAACCACGATCAAGGCGAGACCGTGTACATATCGAGAATATCTATTAGTGACGGACTTTGCACGTTTTATTGAATTATGACCTTCTGCGTTACGTTTGGATTTGTTTTTGTATATTTCTAATAAACTCTATAATAATTAATTAAAATAAAAATAAATAAATAAATAAATTCCAACGGCATTTTAATTCGAGTCCCGCAACTCGTAACAATAATAAACGTAGATTTGAAAAATCTAAAATTTATATATTAAACGTATATCCCTTGCCTCATGAAGTCTCTATCATTTGCCTTTAAATAGACTTGAGTCTCTTATTTCCTTCTAATTTAAAGTTTAAAAAAAAGGGAATGTACTTGCATTTTACTGCAATAAAGGCGAGTGAGATGGACAATAGCCTGTTTGCCTTCTTGAACTCAAGAGCTATAGAGATCGACTACGACTACCATAAGTGGTCACTAGATGGCGGCAGTTGGATCTCTAGAATGACTGAGGTCTGTTTGGAAAAAGGATTTATGCTATTTATGTCCATTTGAAAATTTTCTTTTCTCGTGCTTTATTTATACTGTTTTGAAGCATTTATTTACTTTTGACTTTTGCACGTCTATCACACACACACACATTTCTTGACAGTGAAACCTACGCAGCGGCCTGTATTGTAAATGGGAAAGTCATGTTTTGTACGTTTTTATCCATACTAATAAATTTAATTTTTATCCGTGCAGGAACGGAAAAAGAATACAATTTCCTGCGGCCGGGCGGCCTGTCGGCCTGTCGTAAGAGGCGACAAAATAACCCACAGCCAGGTGGTAGGGAATTTGCCCGACTGGATGGCTACCACCCCTGGTGTATAGTATGTCGCCATAACAAGCTTGGGTTGTGTTCCGGCATTAGTGACCAGGTTCGAGTGTCCCTTAAGAGAGCAGCAGCGCATTTGTAGCACCTTTGGTGTGGCAAATGTCCATAGGCGATGGTAACTACTATCCATCAATTGGGCCGTCTGCCTGTTTGCTGTACTCCTGCAATAAAAAAAATATAAGATGATGTAAATATCTTCGCTTGCGGCCATAAAACAATTTGAATTTTACAAAAATGTACAGTGAATGTTGCAAGTGACACTTGTCTCCCGCACTCCAAAAAGGACTAACCGTGAATTTTAATTTTTACGACCATTTTAATTAAAGCGGAAAAAATCTTTAAAACTTGAGTCAAAAACCCTCCGTTTCCCTTCGTTACGAGTTTGGCGAGTGATAGGAATTTAATTAAACTTAATTAGCTGCGAATAAAATCTCTTAAGTTAATTAAGTATTAATTTCGGATTTAAGTGTTGCGGATTTGTTTTGCTATTAGTACAAAAAACTTGCATCGAAATTGAATTTTATGAAACAGTATTACCTGTCAACAAGGGCAAGTACACCTTTAGTGTTACAAATGTCCGTAGGCAATGGTAGCCGGTTTCCATCATGTGGGTTTCTGCCTGTCTGCTGAACTCATTCAATTTAGAAAAATCCGTAAAAGTAGAGCTTTTTGTATTACACCAAAGTTGTAAAATCATCTACCAGGTGAGCTTCTGACTATAAGTAAACTTAACACATTCAAATTAAAGGTTAAGCTTTTTTTTAAAGAAGAAGCATATTATGCAATTAATGTATTTCTTGCAAATAAATAATAATACCATAATAATATGATGACTTAAAGTGAACTAGTGAACCTGCAGCACACCTCTTGACACCTGTTATCCACTCACACCCGTGTTGTTCTTCGCTAATCTTGACTATTTAGAGGCCCATGTAGTGGCGAGTTCCATTTGTACCATGTTCCTGAACATTCCGATGGGCAGACGCCATACTCTCCGTAGTCCCCGATCCGTAACTCCACTAGCAGTTCATCCCAATAGCCCGGTACCTTTTGTTCTCATTTCCTACAATAGTTCTACTATTACCGGGGCTTATCCTTAGGAGTATTTTTATATGATTGTTATGTACAATGAAGGTAGTTCGTAATTTATTAAACCGGATGAAGTAATTGACAAGATAACGGTGAGTTAAATTCGTAATACATAACAGCGGCGACGAGAACGGTAGACTGGGACAATCGCCCTTCAGTTTCACGCCACATTAAAATTAAATTTTTCAAGGAAACTCAATGTGTTGGCCTTCCTATGGTCTTATGGCCCGTGGTCTGCCAAAACATATCTACATGTTATAACTTGCAAATATGGTTTTTATTACATTTGATTTTTGAAATTGACCAGGTAACTAATATTAGATTTATATAAGTATTTTTATTCATGTAACTTTGTTGTATTATTTTTGTAATGAATAACAGAGATAAATACATGATAATAATAATCTAATATATAAAATTCTCGTGTCACAGTTTTCGTTGCCATACTCCTCCGAAACGGTTTGACCGATTTTGATGAAATTTTTTGTGCTTATCCGGTATCTATGAGAATCGACCAACATCTATTTGTCATCCCCCTAAATGTTAGGGGTAGTCCACCCCAAATTTTTTTTATTTATTTTTTAGATAAAGTTTTTAAATTCTATTTTTTTATGATACAACATACAAAAATACATACAACCCTAAATTTTCAACCCTCTACGATCAACCCCTATTTTTTACCGGGCAGGACGACGTCTGCCGGGACAGCTAGTATTATATAATGGTCAGGCAACATTATAAACAATAATTACAATACAGGCATATTGTACATACGAAAGGATAAACTGTTGTTCCTATAACGAACACAATATCTTTTCATTTTATACGAGCTACCCGCTCTACCCGCGACTTTGTCCGCGTGGAATAGTTCGAAAAAAAAGTAAGTTTAAACAAAACTCCCAATTTTGAAACATTCATCATTGGTGCTCCGCACCTATTGGTCTTAGCTTGATGATATCGAGGGCTTCATAACATATAGGCGTACAGACAAAAGTGCAGTTTTACACAAGGGACAAAATTGCGAATAAAACAAAAGTAGTTGATTGTGTAAAACTGAAATATAATATATAATATCTTTCTATTTAGGTACACTTGCATACTAAATTGTAACATGCATAGATTTTAGTAAACAACTAAAAAATGGCATTTTTGCGTATACGCCCATTTATTATGAAGCCCTTGATTATATAACCTATAGCCTGCCTCGATAAGTGGCCTATCTAACACTGAAAAAAAATTTGAAATCAGATCAGTAAATCCAGAGATTAGCACGTTCAAGCAAACAAACGCATAAATTCTTCATCTTTATATATTAGTGTAAGTAAGTGTATGTGAGAATTTATGCAATAAATGATATTCTATTTATTCTAGAATAACCCATTTTTTAAAACGATTCTTTGTGCATTTAACGCTTTGACATACAGACATTTGCTGGCGTATTGTGCTTATCAAAACATCTAAAGGTGGTACCAGAATATGATTATAGCACCCGATAAGCTTCATAATATTGACATAATATTTTATTGCAGTTCAAGATATTTTTTTGTCCTGTGACGTAAGATTTATTAAAATGTTCTTGCTAGATTCGGAAATTGCAGAGCCTGTATGTTTTCAAGTAAAACTAAATTTAGTTTATCTATTTTCATTTGAATATAAATTAACCTTAAAACAAATTACTTTTACCACGGTATACTTAAACAAAAAATTTCAAAATTCCACATCAAAGATTTACGACTAAACAGGAACATTTGTACGCATTACTCATTGGGACATCCGTGAAGTGTGTTAAATTAAAATTAAATGTAGCAATGCTTTGTCTGTTTACATGTACATCGGTTTGTGTGGGAACCATTAGTCAAAATAAACGTACCGTGCGCACGCGCCCATACAATCGAGCGCGAAATTCTTTGATGGTAATAAACGACCAAAATGGACGTTTGATGACTTTATCCGGCAAAACAAGCATTAGAAAAAATACTTACAAAGTTAATTAAACTAAAAAAATTAAAAATTTTTCATTCATTCATTAAACAGTAATGTTTAATGAATGAATGAAAAACTTTATTGCTCACCAAAATTAAAAGTATGTTCTTAAAAACTAGATACAATAAATGTTGAACAAAGGGGGGCCTTATCGCTTAAAACGATCTCTTCCAACCCCCTAAACTAATTGAAATATTATTTATTATTAAAACATGACAGTAGCGGTGTAGATAATAAATAATATAAACCATTTAAAATATATGAAATAAATATATAAAAATCTTTATTATATACTATATAAACATACCTGTAAATCCATCTAAGACTCAGACCATTGTTGTGGGTAGCTCCAGGATGATTTCTAAAGTTGAGCTTCCCACTTTACCCCAGGTTCTTTTTGACGGTGTTACCATCTCTTACAGCGAAAAAGTGAAAGACCTGGGAATTTACATTGACAACTTTCTATCCTGGGGTCCCCAACTAAAAGAAGTCAGTCGAAAGTTGTTTGCGTCAGCGGCTTCACTAAGGAGGTTGCGAAACTTCCTACCTCACACCACTAAAATTGAACTTGTACAAGCCCTCCTACTCCCCATCTTAGATTACGCCGATGTCAGCTATCTTGACCTCACCGAAAGCCAACTTAATAAACTTGAGCGACTCCATAACTTTTGTATCCGATTCATATTTGGTTTGCGTAAGTATGATCATGTCTCAGAATTTCGTGTTAAACTCAAGTGGCTTCCTGTCCGTCTTCGTCGGAATGCTCATATTCTGTCCCTTCTATATAACGTACTATTTAATCCTACAGCGCCTTCTTATCTCAAGGAGCGTTTTAAATATTTACACCTTAGCCATAGTCATCACCTCAGGTCATCGGAAAACATACGCCTAGAAACACCTGTAAATCACTCGCGATTTTACAATAAATCTTTTACAGTTCATGCAGTGACCCTGTGGAATGCGCTACCTGTGAAAATCAGGCATGCTCAGTCTCTTCAGGCGTTCAACGGACTCGTGAAGGAACATTACCTCGGGCTCTAATAGTCTAGTCTAGAATAACATCATCATTCCCTCCCATATTTATTTACATAGCTCTATACATTATTTCTATGTTTATTATTTATTTGTGTCTATTAATTTATGTATATTTTTTTCTTATTTCCGTGTCTATTTATACTTACCATCTCAAAATCTTATATATATATATACTTTTTCATTCTATTTATATTGCAAAACCCACATGTCACACAATTTTCTCTAATCCATCCTAAGGTTGTCTGGAAGAAATTGCTTTTAGTGATAAGACCGCCTATTGTCTTCTGTAGTTAAACTTCTTAAATTGTATCTGAATGTTATGCAATAAAGTATATTCTATTCTATTCTATTCTATATAAACATACCGTAATACATACAGAATAAACAGCAGTATTATACCTGAGAGGACCAAAAATAATTAAAAACCATGATTTTACAACAGGATATTGACTTAGCTTCTCTGATGTTGAGTGGCAGTGAGTTCCATAAACGTACAGGCTGTGTGTACTGTGAAAGAGTTATCAACGATGGAAGAAGTGTGTACAGGTGTCATTAAACAGAGATTATTACTAGAGTGCAAATAACGGGAATGAGAAAGATGTAGGAAATCAAAATATTCCTTTAAATAAGGAGGAATACGAGGATCAAAAATGTTTACATCTGACGACCTATAATAAAAATTGATTCCTTTTCTTTGATTTGATATATCTTTTTTTAAACTACTTTTTTTTAAACTACAAAAATCTAAAATTCCCTACAGAGACCAGTTATTTTATTTTATTTTCATTTCTAATACTACTTATGCGCAGAAAGTTTGCCGATAGCTTCATGATCTCACGCGTCAATGGTCAGTAGGGTTGACAAAAAAGGCTACATAAATCGTTGTTGCAATAAATTTATTTCTTTAATTTATTATTATATATAATACGTTTTTCACAAAAGGGACGATTTTAAAACGAATATATAGTAATTTTAATATATCCGACTTAGAGTGTTTCTAACTCTAGCATGATTAAATATTCTCCCCAATCAGTTTTGTCCAATAAATCTCTAATGGAGTATACTCCATTTCCTCTTTTTAATATATTAAAAAGAGACATAAACAATCTGCCATCAATACGACATGAGCCTTTCCCACGACGTTTTATAGCTTATCAAACACCCAGGCATTATGATAATAGTACAAAAAAGTCATCAACTTTGCATAATCTCTAAGTGACAGCGTGACATTAACTTATAACATGACAAAAATAAAATGTACTTAGTTTTAGTAAAATGAAACTTATCACTTTTGTAACACAGATCATACTGGGTGTAAATAAAAATAATATAGATACCAAAATTATAAAATCTGGATACATTATCAAAAACGACCTTATTGTGATGAATATAAGGATTAATAGGATGAAATAATAAGTCTGTAAGATAACGGTTAACCAATTGTGAGAGACAGTGCGAAGGAGTAGGTTATTTGTTTTGCTTTTATTGATGTTTGACTTGTTATGTTTTGACTGTTGAGCTTAAGCAGCTACTTGTAATTTGCTTGGCACAATTTTTCAATTAGACTTTCTACGCCAATATGTGGTAATTCGGTTCTATGACTTTGTCCGACAGAAATGTCGACGTATATCGGTGTAACTTTAGATATTTGTTAATACATAATTGTTCAATGGAACTGAACATGGTTGATGTGTAATGCATTTGTAGAGTATATATTTGAAGATATGAACACTTTGGACGTTTTGGTCTTACGCCAAAAAGAAGGTGTGCACTGAAAATCAGCGTTGTGTCGGATATAATTCCGGCACAGCAATATGCTGAGTGCAAACCTTGTTTGCTGAAAATGCGGCGTACAAATTCTCAAAAATGCTCTATGTATAATATTGTATAAAGAATGTAATTACGTCGCTATTTCTTCAAATAAAGTCTTCGTTTCTTTTTTTGTATCCGTTTCGTTCACATGAAACTTGAACGTGGTAATTTATTTGATTCTTGTTATTCCGACGTTTCGGCCACTTTACAGTAAACGTGATCATGGAGAACAAAGATGTTAATTGTCAATGAGTATTGTTAAAGTTTTATTTGGCCTGTTATGTTTTTAATATATATCGATCTTTTGTTATGTCGTAATAATTGTTTTGTTTTAAAAAAAATTGATGGAGTGGCACAAATAAAACAATACCTTTTTAATTTAAATCTCCAGTTTATATTAAACGTTCTACAGCCGTTATGAATACTATGCTAATTATTGATAATGTATTCAGCTCTAATTGTTAACTGAATAAACCCAGTTACATGAGACTTTTTTTTTGTAGGGGGTAGGTTTGCTTAAAGTGGTAAATATTTGGACATAATTACATTAAAGTTAATTAGAATATTTGGACGCCACGCTATTTGGGGTTGGAGAAAATAGCGAATCTCCCTAACGGTATACTTGCGGTTTCTTCTAAGGTAGACTAGTATTAACTGGTATAAAAATGATGTTTGACGGACTTCCACGGAAACTCGTTGTAGGGCGCTAGCTCCGCCAATATAAACTCGAGGTATTACCCTGATGTACCAGCATTGGTAATAACGGAGAAGAACAAAATACGAAGAGGGAAACAAAAAACCCCGAACGCCTGGAATTCAGAGAGAAAACTACATGTTAAAAAAAAAAGAATTACAGACATTCGTTATCTTCGGAAGCCTAAAGTGAATTCTACACAAAGATGAACCAGTAATTATGGCTTAATTAATTTGGTTATTATTTAGATGAAGCAGATAGCACTAAGATGATACTTGAAATACCACGCCGATTGTTCAGCGAACGGAACTACATTACGCTATTGTAATAAGGCCTTAATTTGTTCATTAGAAACAAAATATTTAATATACGTGCTTAAATCACATGTGGTTTCCATGATACTGAGTAGTATAAAGCTAAATAATCCAAGATTCACATGATATCATCCGATTAAAGGGTTATAAGTTTACCACGTTGTGACAAATAAAGAAAAAAATGTAAATATATACCTTTTCGAATACGCCGAGGTTTCTTTTAACAAAAACTACTGGAATTATTACGGGCTCCTCCCGATTGAGAATAATATTCCCCAAGGCGGGACGGACACGGCAATTAGTCAGCTAAACCATTTATTGGCCATTTTTATCACGGCTGTAATCAATAAAAGTTTCTACTGTATATCGAATAAAAAAAGAAGCGATAGACTGACGAAAATCAAAGATTTACGTACCTTAGTTATTGAATATGTGTTTTAGATTAACTTGAGATGAAAGTACTTTACTGGCCGACAGATCGTAGTGAAAGAAAACGATTCTAAAGGCGTCACGTATTAAATATAAAACACGACGGTCTTCCGTAAAAACCAACTGTTTTTTCTATATTGAGTTCCCTCAACAAGTGTGACCCACACTACTCTCGCATTATTCCGAGAATCTATTTGCGGTAAATACTTTCAACGCGTATAAAAATTACTTTAATTATTCGAGTTTTATTTTCGTTGTAATGGATAAGTTTGTGATTGGTAATATTAGAAATTAATTAGATTCTATAATTTAGTTTAGTGGTAAATTTTCTATGAAAATTTGATGTTAGATTATTCGTATACAGTCGAATAATATTATTTATTTTAATGTTTTTAAATGGTAAATTTATAATTCTATAAAGAACGTTATTGTAGTTTTAAATATTTTTAGTGAGTAATAGAAATTAATTAAATATCGTAATTTTTATTGTACTGGCAAACTGTAATGCCAACCGGTATGAAGTGAACCTTTATTGAAAGCGAGTTTATGTTTTGGAACGTAATGTTTTGATCAAGTAATTTTTTAAATAGTTTTAACCCTCACGTAATGCGCGGGAGTTTGAATTGTAAAAATGTTTATGTTTATGTAATTTATGCGTTACAATAGCACCCTACCTTTGGTAAAGTTTTACGTAGGAAAACTTTGGCTGGACCCCAGCCTTACCAAAGAAAGTAACGCAACTTATCAGCAAACCTTTGAAGAAAAAATTTCTTCGCCCATTTTAAGTATAGTCAGAATAAAAATTTAACTGTACCTACTACCTGTAACAATGAAATAAAAAAATATTGTTATATATTAATGTGGATTAGATTCAATCAGTCGGCTAAGATGTGGAGCCTTTATATTGAAGAATCGAGGGTGTGTTTCCAGAAGCATACGTCATCATTCAAATTACCCTTTTACTATTCATTCATATTCCTTTCAAAAATTCGTCTTAGTAGCTAATTATACCTCTAAGACTTCCTTCCATTATCTAAGAATCGATAAGTAATAACTAATCTTCTACGATTCAAAACAGTACCTCAATTAGCTGGTTGAACCTCGCTTTATTTGATCAAAGTAATTAAATGCAACAACAGCTGTCTACTCCAATGACTTCAACCTATCTATATATATAATTATAGGTTGGTCAGGCGACAGTAAAACTGTCTACCAAAACACTAGATAATTATAAACAACTCATTAACAGAATAGATGTTAACAAGGTAATAAACACTTCACTCAATTGTTGAGCATAGTAAAGTAAACAAAATTAGACTAAGCTGACTGTCCAGTGATCAGTAAAGACGAAGTATCCAATATAAGTTGTCTATATAAATAAGAGATATTAAATATAGATGAGAAAAATATATAAAAAATTCAAAAATATTTCAAAGTGACAACCCTATTTTGTTAAACCAAATAACAAAACAAAAATTACTGTGTTCGAACGAACCAGTATTTTTTACTAAAGGGTTAAATCAATTTTTGAAATTGTATATTTCAATACCTGCAAAAGTTTTGCCTTTTTGATAACCTTAAGATAATTAAATAGGATATTGATTATTATTATTATTTTTTTTACTAGTTATTTTAAGTAGTTTATAACTAAAAATTTATTTTTGTATTATATGAAGTATACATATTTGTTTGTTTTTTACAAAACAAAGTATTAAAATGAATAATCTCATTGGTTTAATTCTTTTTGCCACTAGAGGCGCTACTTGTTACTACTATTGTTTAGTAACAATGGAAAATATTTTATTAAATGAGAATTACATGTAAATATTTATTTATGTTAATTAATATTTTAATCTTTTTATTAGGTTTATTATGTTATTGTAATTTTGGTTCTAGTATTTTCTTGATTGCTTTTTTAAACGTGCCTGATAACGCTAGATGGCATTATCGGTTTACAAAAATGTAAAATACAACAGTGCTTGTATTTTCTAACTTTTAGTTGTATTGAAAATAAGTATTTCAGTGGTTACATTTTAGATCCTGAAATCTATTAATTGATTATTATGCAATTACAAAGTAAGAAATGATTTATTGAAGATTTTGATTATACATGATTTTTCTTTAGTTTACCATATTTGATTTTGGTTATGAGAAATATATTTCAATTTAAGTATAGGATGTTTTTAATATATTACTTTGTATAATTTATGTATATTTGCTAAATTGATTTGAAACTAATGTACTAAGTTTGATGAAATATGTGTTTTTGTAAATAAAATTTGTTTTCTTTTTAAATTGTTTGTTCTTTATTTTTTTTTTTTTTTTTTTTAATTGTTTAACTTGGTTCTTTATATTAATTTTAATTGAAAATTTTATTAGATTTTTGACTATATTCTTAAGTCTTTAATGTGAAATTCTCCTAAGGTTTTTTGTGTGTGAAAATCTTGGAGTATATAGACTAAATTAGACTTTTTTCCTATTATTTTACATTTTAAAAATTTAGGAGCGAATTTGGCAGTAAAATACTTTCCAGCATCTGATAGTGGGAATGTTTTACGCCATACTATATCTCCAATGTCAAATTCTACCTGTCGACGATTTTTATTATAATATTTGGCACTTTTTTCATGAGCCTTTAATAAAGTTTGACGAACCTTAATAAATGTATCCTCTAAAATACCTAAATTTTCAGCGTATGCACCTCGTGACGCACAAGCTAAATCAATTGGTTCATTAGAATTATTTATACAATTATAATCTGAGCCACAAATAATTGGTTCTCTTCCATGTACAAGATAAAAAGGGGTGAAGCGAGTAGCTTCATTTACTGCTGTATTCATTGCAAATTGAATTTTTGGAATTGAAATATCCCAAGACCTATGGTCTTCTTTTACTAGGATAGAAATAGCAGTAATTATAGTTTTGTTATATCTTTCTACAGTATTAACTTGCGGTGTATAACGGGGAGTCATGTGGATATTTGGTATTTGATATGTATTAAATAGGCTTTGTACTTCTTTACCCGTAAATTGACTTCCGTTGTCGGCAATGACAGTTTTCGGTATGCCGTGTACAAGAAATACACCTTGTTCAAGAGATTGAGCTATATTACGACCAATCGCTCTTCTTAGAGGGAAAATAATACAATATTTTGAAAAACAACAAACTACTACTAACAAATACATGTAACCGGCTCGTGACCTTGGTAATGGTCCGATTAAATCTATACTTATTGTCTCAAAAGGTTTATTACAAATTTTAGGATTGCCAAGCAAACCTGGTGTTGCTTTTTGTGAATGTTTATATGCTGAACAGGTATCACAGTTTTTTATCCATGAAACTACGTCCTTATAAAGACTTGGCCAGTAATAACGTAATGCTAGACTACGATATGTTTTAAGACTACCAAAATGAGGAGATAAACCAGCGTGATGATGTTCTATTATTTTAGAACGATCGCCTTTTGGTATTACCTTCTTCCAGTTAAAGTCAGGATTATTAGAAAATTTACTTTTTGAGTATCTATATAATTCGTTATTTTTAATTTGATAATTTGGACAAGATGTTGGTAAACGTTTACATTTATCTAACAAATCGTTATACCATTTATCATCACTTTGCGTTTGAATTTCGCATATTGGTACAGCTCTACTGAGTGCATCCGGGACTATGTTTTCTTTGCCTTTTCGGTGAATTACTTGAAAATTAAAATTTGACAATCTAATACCCCAACGAGCTAATCGTCCTGTTGGATTATTTAAACTAAGAAACCATTTCAAACTTGAATGATCAGTGATTACGTCGAAGGTTTTAGAACCTTCTACATATGGTCTAAAGCTTTCTAAAGCGAACACGACTGCGAGAGTTTCTCTCTCGGTTGCTGAAAAATTTCTTTCTGCTTTATTAAGTGATCTACTGGCATAAGCCACTGGATGTTCTTTTCCATCTTCATCTAATTGTGTCAAAGTGCCAGCGATCCCATAACCTGAAGCGTCACAATGAATTGAAAAAGGTTTGTCAAAGTTTGGACAAATTAATACCGGAGCTGAGATTAAAGCCGACTTTAAGTCACTAAATGATTTTTCTGCCTCCTCTGTCCATGTAAATTTTGGAGCATCTTTCTGAGTACTAGTTAAAGTGTTTAGTGGTGCCGCTATTGTACTGAAGTTTTTTATGAAACGTCTATAGTAAGAAGCTGTTCCAAGGAACATTTTCACTTCTTTTCTGTTCTTCGGAGTTGGAAATTCTACTATAGCCTTAATTTTAGCGGGATCAGTATTTAAACCATTTTCATTAACTAAATATCCTAGATATTTTAATTCTTTCCTAAAAAAGTTACATTTTTCTAAATTTATAGTTAAGCCTGCATATTTTAATCGTTCTAAAACTTTTAAAAGTAAGGTAATATGTTCATTAAATGTTGATGAAACTATAATAATGTCATCTAGATATGCAAAAACTTTTCCATCAAGTTCTACTCCGAATAGTTTGTCTATAAGTCTCTGTTGTGTGGCGGGACCGTTTGTTAATCCGAAACACATTCTTACATATTGGAAAAGGCCTCTATTTGGGATTGTAAATGCGGTTTTTTCGCGGGAATCTGGATCTAATGAAATTTGCCAAAAGCTTGATTTTAAATCTATTGATGATAGATAACGAGCATCTCTTAATTGGTCTAAAATAGTACTAATGTAGGGTAATGGATAAGCATCCTTTTTAGTTACAGAATTGAGTTTACGACTATCTAAACAAAAACGCCATTCACCATTTGCTTTTGGTGCTAGTATTGTTGGATTATTCCAACTGCTCGTACTAGGTTCGATTACGCCCATCTCAAGCATCTCGTCCACTTGACGATTCATCTCCTTGAGACGTTCTGGTGAAACGCGATAGTAACGCTGTTTAATTGGTTGGGAATCTCCTGTGTCTATTTTATGTGTTATTAGAGTAGTTTTTCCTAACCCACAATTGCTAAAAGAAATGTCGTCAAAACCTTTTAATATATTTCTTGCTAGGGCTTGTTCTTCCTCAGACAAATGTTCAAATTGATGAAGATGTTTTATTTCTAAAATAGAATTTGGAATATCTATCTTACTAACCAAGGGTAAATTATGAAAAATTTCTGGAGCGATTTTAAAAGTTTTCCAAAAGTCGACGCCTAGAATGAATGATGTTGAAATGTTAGGTATTATATAAAATTTTATAACCTTTGTTATGTTATTTAATAATACTGGTAAAAGTAAGTATCCATGAACTTTTGCACTCGAATTATTTGCAGTTTTAACCGTTGTAATATTGTCACATTTATGTACTTGTAAACCTTGACTAATAAAAATATCTCCTGTGCTAGCTCCTAAGATACTAATTGAGCTGCCCGAATCTAATAAACCGTAATAGTTTTTGTCATAAATTGAAATATTTAAAAATGGACGTTCGTCTAAAATATCGGTTTGAACCGTAGATATATTTTTTGATTTTTTTTTTTATGTAATTAGAATTGTTTTTATTATTATTATCGATGTTTTGTTTTACATTAAATTTATTACTTGTTCTAAATTTGAGACAAGAATAAGATGTACGTCCTTTACGATTCAACCTATTTAGTTTTTTGAATTGTTTTGGTTATTTTTATGTTTGTTACAATTATTGCAATCTGGTTTCTTAGTATTGATAGCACCACAACCGTAACAGAATATTCTCTTGCAATTTAAATAATAATGACCATTTTGGTTGCAACGAATACAATGTAATTGGTTTTTATTGTTATTGGAATTATTACCATTAAATTGTTGTTGACGAAAACCTCTATTATTTGTATTTTTAAAGTAATTATCTGTATAGTTCTTATTAGGGGTGTAGTTTGGTTTATTTTGATAATTAAAATTGTTGTTGTTATGTTTATTTTGATAATTTAAATTATTGTTGTTATGAAAATTATGTGATGGTTGTTTATTTGAAAAATTATAAGAGTAATGGTTTTTATTATTCCTATCATTATTTTGAAAAAAGGTTTTAGTATTGTAATTTTGTATATTAGTTTTTGGGTCTAGGTTTTGACCTTGTACTAAGTTTACTTGTGGTTGTTTATTTATTAATGGTTTATACCCTAAATCAGGTGCAACAAAATGTGGAGTGATTTTTGGTGGTTCTAGGAAATTTGCTGTTCGATCTCTTGTATGATCTAACAGTTTGCATTTTAAGCGTAATTCTTCTATTTTTTTAAAATTATACAAAGATAACGCCATTTGAATTTCTGGTCTTAGGTTTTTTCTAATAATTTTAATTTGTTCCTCTTCCTGAATAAGATAAGTAAATCGAGAAAAGTAATTTAACATTATTGTTATAAAAGTAGTTGATGACTCATTAATTCCCTGAGTACGCTTTTGTACTTCCATTAATAGTTTATCGTCATAATCTATTGGAGCGAATTCCGATATTAGGTTATTTTTTAAATTTTCCCAGTCCAGAAGTGTATATTTCATACTTCTGTACCATAATAAAGCTTTGTCACAAAATAATTCTACAGCTGAATTAAATAATTGTGTGGCAGAAATATTTCTTGAATCACAAAGTTCTTCTAAGCGTTGTAGAAAGGTATGTACGCACGAATTGCCGTCGTAGCGTAAGTTTAATTTTGGTATTGAAAGATCTATTTGACTATGCGGCATGCTTGCCGTAGGTATTTGTTGTTGTGAAACACCCTCACCACAATCGAAAGAAGTTTTAAATGATGAATTTAACTTATCTAACCTCTTTAAATAACTATTAAGTTCTAAATTTAAAGTTGAAAATAATGTTGGTTCCGATGATGGCTTAACACGTGATAACCGATGATATAAGTGATGCGATAACGCTCTGACGCGACTAAAAATTTTAAAATTGGGTGAACTTTTTAATTTATAAATTAATTGAATTTACCTTAATTAACTTCTTTATGTCCAAATATAATCTCGTATTTCAAAAACACGAAATATCGAGAGCTTTAAGCAATTACTCTAAACACACACGAATTGGGCGCCATTGTTATGTTTTTAATATATATCGATCTTTTGTTATGTCGTAATAATTGTTTTGTTTTAAAAAAAATTGATGGAGTGGCACAAATAAAACAATACCTTTTTAATTTAAATCTCCAGTTTATATTAAACGTTCTACAGCCGTTATGAATACTATGCTAATTATTGATAATGTATTCAGCTCTAATTGTTAACTGAATAAACCCAGTTACATGAGACTTTTTTTTTGTAGGGGGTAGGTTTGCTTAAAGTGGTAAATATTTGGACATAATTACATTAAAGTTAATTAGAATATTTGGACGCCACGCTATTTGGGGTTGGAGAAAATAGCGAATCTCCCTAACGGTATACTTGCGGTTTCTTCTAAGGTAGACTAGTATTAACTGGTATAAAAATGATGTTTGACGGACTTCCACGGAAACTCGTTGTAGGGCGCTAGCTCCGCCAATATAAACTCGAGGTATTACCCTGATGTACCAGCATTGGTAATAACGGAGAAGAACAAAATACGAAGAGGGAAACAAAAAACCCCGAACGCCTGGAATTCAGAGAGAAAACTACATGTTAAAAAAAAAAGAATTACAGACATTCGTTATCTTCGGAAGCCTAAAGTGAATTCTACACAAAGATGAACCAGTAATTATGGCTTAATTAATTTGGTTATTATTTAGATGAAGCAGATAGCACTAAGATGATACTTGAAATACCACGCCGATTGTTCAGCGAACGGAACTACATTACGCTATTGTAATAAGGCCTTAATTTGTTCATTAGAAACAAAATATTTAATATACGTGCTTAAATCACATGTGGTTTCCATGATACTGAGTAGTATAAAGCTAAATAATCCAAGATTCACATGATATCATCCGATTAAAGGGTTATAAGTTTACCACGTTGTGACAAATAAAGAAAAAAATGTAAATATATACCTTTTCGAATACGCCGAGGTTTCTTTTAACAAAAACTACTGGAATTATTACGGGCTCCTCCCGATTGAGAATAATATTCCCCAAGGCGGGACGGACACGGCAATTAGTCAGCTAAACCATTTATTGGCCATTTTTATCACGGCTGTAATCAATAAAAGTTTCTACTGTATATCGAATAAAAAAAGAAGCGATAGACTGACGAAAATCAAAGATTTACGTACCTTAGTTATTGAATATGTGTTTTAGATTAACTTGAGATGAAAGTACTTTACTGGCCGACAGATCGTAGTGAAAGAAAACGATTCTAAAGGCGTCACGTATTAAATATAAAACACGACGGTCTTCCGTAAAAACCAACTGTTTTTTCTATATTGAGTTCCCTCAACAAGTGTGACCCACACTACTCTCGCATTATTCCGAGAATCTATTTGCGGTAAATACTTTCAACGCGTATAAAAATTACTTTAATTATTCGAGTTTTATTTTCGTTGTAATGGATAAGTTTGTGATTGGTAATATTAGAAATTAATTAGATTCTATAATTTAGTTTAGTGGTAAATTTTCTATGAAAATTTGATGTTAGATTATTCGTATACAGTCGAATAATATTATTTATTTTAATGTTTTTAAATGGTAAATTTATAATTCTATAAAGAACGTTATTGTAGTTTTAAATATTTTTAGTGAGTAATAGAAATTAATTAAATATCGTAATTTTTATTGTACTGGCAAACTGTAATGCCAACCGGTATGAAGTGAACCTTTATTGAAAGCGAGTTTATGTTTTGGAACGTAATGTTTTGATCAAGTAATTTTTTAAATAGTTTTAACCCTCACGTAATGCGCGGGAGTTTGAATTGTAAAAATGTTTATGTTTATGTAATTTATGCGTTACAGGCCTACCGCCAACTTGTTCATTTTAATTATTTAGTTTTAATTTTGTTTATGGTTATTATTTACTCCTTGGGAGCCTAATCTAATTTACCACCGCTTCGCAACATGTTTTAGCTTGAAGAAAAGAAGCGGCACAAGAAACTCTTCAGCAAACATGCATGTCTAATAATTTTATATAATATTAAAATGGGTGGACGGAAAAATATATAGAGTGTCTTGAGGTCTGCTTGGTTGGTTGGTTTTTACTGGGTTTGGGTCTTAATAGTTTGATGTTCGGATCCCAAACAGGTGGTACTTGCCAACTATCTTCGCTATTAAAATTTGGATGTTTTTTTTTAATTCAATAGCCTCACGCATCATTCTAGGTACGAAACGATTCTCTTTCGCGAAGATTTGAGGGTTATCGAATCTGATGTAATGACGTTGACGTGGTGATGACGAGACGTTAGTGTGGAGTCTTCAGCTGATTGGGTTGTAGGAATCGCTTGACATGCTGAAGCTCTCCAACCACGTGGTTCTCGTCACAGATTTCACGTGCTCTCTTAAACAAAGTAAAATGAACATATTTAATGTATAGACAAATCTAGTCTTATCGGCAGCTCTAACAGCAATATCGATGATCTGTATTCCCATAGGAGCACATTCATGCATTGATCGTATTCTTTAACTGTGCTAAATTATACATTTATAAATTATTAACAGTATGTTTATTTATCCAGGATTTCTGAAATACATTTATAGAATGCCACACTTGCCTTTGTGTAATTTGAAGTTTTTATTAATTATGTACCTTCAAGTAAATTATTTTATGTTCGTTAATAACAAAAATCTTTATAAATATTTGTTGTTTGAACAATTTCAACTCTCGTTTGGATGTGGTTTACTAATGCGGGCAAGTTCATTTGTTTGTGATGTGTAAGTATTATCAAATTTCAGAGATATCACGTTCCTGCCTACGGGCCTCCTTTGTTTAGTTTTGTCTTGGTATGTGCGTTGTTGTAATTTTTTTCTCATATTGTCTTTCAATTTATAGTAAAATAAATCCATCTTTATCCGAAGGTTAAATCCCGGTGGCGTTCGGAGCGGTCGCTTCGGCACCCAGATCCGCTTTCCTACTTTTTCTTCTATACTTCGCGTTGTTTTCAGCATTCCTTGTTTTGAGACCAGTGGTACTCCTGTCATACTTCATAACGTCATGCCAGGATTTTTCGGGGATTCTCTTTCTCCTCGGACCTAGCGGAATTGGCATGGATTGACTTGAAGACACATCCTTCCGTGTGACTCGAGGCATCTACCGGAGCATATTCATCTCCATGACACGCAGTTCTTGTGTTGCTCAAGTACAGGCCACATTTCACTGCCCTATCAAAAGGACAGGGGTCAATTTTGCTATTAAATGAATCTAGGTAAAAAGATGCCAGTGGCTACCCCTTTTTTTTGGCGCTCCGTTACAATTCACTAACAAAAATACATGGCAACGCGAATGACAGCCACAAGTTCAATGTTTTACTGTAATGTATAGTTAGTGCCACCTTCGCTAGGTGGCGTTACGATTATTTATCGTTAGATACTTGGAATGAAAGAGTTTGATATTTGTGAGAATTATAACATGCCCACTTCAATACATACATATCCTTTTTTAAAGCCAGCTAAGTCGCGGAGAAAATTTAGTAAAAATATAAATAAGCAGACGAAAGAAAGAGAAAGACTTTATTTAAAGAAATAGCGACATAATTACGTTGCTTACATATTGTTTTATATACATAGCATATTTAGAAAGTTTGTAAGCAGCATTTTCAGCAAACTAGGTTTACACTCAACATGTGCCGGAAATATATGCGGAATTCAGTGCAAGCCTTCCTTTTGGCGTGAAAGCAAAACGACACAATTTTTGTTAAACTGATTTTACTTATCAACAATAGCACTATGCTTAATTATGTACTTACTGATAAAATAAAACTAAACAATACAATAAATTTAATTATTACGAATAAGTCTAAGTAAATATGAGCTACACGTATATAAAAGCATTGTTATTTAATGAAAATAAAGAAATTTTAAAAATGTCTAATTAGACTTTATAATAGGTCTCTTCTATACATACATACATATTGTCACGCTTGTTTCCCATTGGGGTTGGCAGAGACAATGGATCGCCATCTGCTACGATCCTGACAAACACTTTTCACTTCATGCACTTTCATTAATCTTTTCATACAGACACGCTTATTTAAAGTGCTTTTTATCTGTCTCTTCCAAACAAATCAAATAATCCAAACAGATCGATATTGTTTAAAAATTGATACCTTTCCGTCTGTAACCCTTGTTGTTTTAGAAGGAAATTGCTACGTTCCCCTCAGATAAGAAAGTGCACTGAATAGAACGCAACGAGTAAACTCAGTTTGCTAAGATAAATATTGTAAAGATATAATATAGATTGCCACCGGCTTTTGTATCTTTAAGACGTGAAATATTCATATTGTTGATATACATTCTATACGTAAGAAAAATCTGATATGAAGCACGATTTTCTTCTTTCTAGGATGCCGTATAAAATTTCCAAATAATATTGTGTTTAAAATGTGTGTGTAATAAAATCTGAAGGTAAATAAGCTTTTTTTTTAAGTTTTTAAATAAAAGCTTTTGAGATCCTGGATATCATGTTAGCAGCCGAGACAAGTAAAACGAGCCCAAACACGACAGGTCTATCTTGTTTAGTACAGAAGTTCCTATGGCCACCTTCCGACTCCATCATCAGATCAGTTCCGTGGTACCATATTATAACATTGTCACGCGATATACATGTGCGTGCAAAATTTCAGCTCAATCGGACACCGAGAAGTTGGTCAAATTTAACTTGAAAGATTCCACCCGAACCTACATACATACCTACTTATATCGGATATTCCGCACACGGACACACGAAGCCGCTGAACATTTTTGCCTTCAATTGTTTTGTAAATGTTTGTCGAATAAATAATAAATACGTTAGAAGTAGCTTCGGTGAACCTGCAGCCCACCTCTCTGCACCTCTTAGCCACTCACACTCATGTTGGCTCTGTCTGCTACGGTATTTTCTGGAGCCCATGCAGGGAGTGGCTAGTCACCGTCTGCCGATTTTTCCATGTTCCCCGAACATTGCGACGGGCAGACTCCAAAGTCGCCATATTCCCAGACCCCTAGTACCACTAGCAGTTCACCACGATAGCCCGGTACTTTTTGTTCTTGTTTCCCACAATAGACCTACACTGGTCGGGGCTTGAGTGCATTATTATATGGTGTAGACAGGGATAATCGCCGGTCAGTGTCACGCCACATTTACATTAAATTTGTCAAGGGGCCTCTACGTATAAAGCGAGAAGGAATAGGTATGTATCCAGTATGAGTATTGTGGTTTTTAACAAGAAATGGCTGTGCGGTATTTATTTTGGGGTCTATCTTTAAATTAGTTATAATGTTATTTTATTTATTAGTAGGTTTTATTTAGTATCTAATCTAATGTGAAATTTTACAGTTACGATGACGTGGTGTAGATGGTAGCTATAGAGTGTATTGCTTACAGTTATGATATATGCTAGATGTTTTTTTCTCTTTTTATTTTTGTATTAATAATATAACATGTACCTAATACTTATAATAAGCTTAATTAGTGCCTTGTGTGTTAGTTTTCTTGTTGTATCCGGGAGTTTTAACATTGTAATTACTTATTATATTTATATGTTTTATTTGTGTGTAGTTTTACGGCATTAGTGACCAGGTTCCAGTGTCCCTTAAGAGATCAGCGCCACTTTCCATCAGGTCTACCATCTGCCTGTCTGCTAAACTCATGCAATAAAAAAGGGTTCGATTTTCGATTTCGATTTGATAAACAATGCCCTAGAGTACATATTCTTAGTAAATTTTGTTCATATAGAACCAGCAGTTTCTAAGGAAAATGACTCCAGGCGGACGGAAGTACATAGCAATTTCAGAAGTGTTTCCTTTTTGCCAAAATTGATTCGAAATCCTAATAAAAATGTCGGTACAATTTAACCTTGATTAAATTTAATTAATATGTGTGATTTGGTTAATACATTATTAATGTTTAATGCTATTAATATATAACCGGAAGTTATTAATTAAATATGAACATGTTCGATACCGTGTCCACCTTTCGGAAGATGACCATTAAAAATCTTAAATGATTAACGTCATCAAATTAATTTTATAGACTGAGGAAGATGTATATTATCATCCAATAAAAATTAAAAATAAAAGTACACGCATTGACTTCCTGTTCGCGTCTGTCGCGTCTTTAGATATTATTGGATTGGATCCAAAGCTTCGGATACAAAATCCGTCCATTTCTTGTTTGCTTGGTCGTAAAAATGTTCTAGCTACATCATAAGTGAATTCTACACTTAAAAGTCGTGTAATGAATTAAATAGTGGTCAACTAATCTCTTGTTGCTTATCATGTGTACCTGCGATTGAAACAAAATTACGTTCATCCCTTAAGTTTAATACCTCCTTAATTCAGTTAATTTCGACCGGAGGAGAAATCGACCGTTCTATGACAAACCCCTTTTTTATATACAATTTTTAGCTGTACACATTTTTAGTAGAAGATTTTTGTTTAACTTTTAGCATTTTCGAGTAAATACAAAAATACACTTATTAAACAAAAGTTCAACCGGGGGTTGCAGTCACGAAAATCGTTAGTGAGGCATTCTACTCTATAGTAACAAAGTAGAATGCCTTAAAAATTACTTTGGACGTGACGGATCTGAGAGAGACCAGTTTAGTGCATTTTCATAATAAGTATAAAATAATATAATAATAATAATTAGTTAAGGTAGAAAGTTCCACTCTTCAGCGGTACCTATGATAAAAGAGAAAGCATAGCGTTTCGTCCGCTTTGTTGGTATTTTCACCATATATTGTAACAGTATGAAAATAATTAGTATTAAATTAAAACACCATAATTAGCTTATTTCTTTTTACATTGTTTGACCTAGGTGCCGACATTGACAAATTCACACCTGCAGCCCTGTAGAAACACATTTTATTACATTTTCGCAATTTGGACTTCTTTTGTTTACTTTGTGTTTAAAAATTGTGATTAGGAAAAAGAGCCTATTGTGTATTGTAATCTTTTATGGTACTCATTAGCCAGGTGTGATTGTCGGAAATTTGGTCCACGCGGCCGAGCAGAGATATTGCATTTGTATAGTATAAAGCAATGCCCCAATTGAGAGATGAGGCAGTCAAGCGTTAACGACAAGCGAGGCAAGACGTGTGTACATTCGATAAGCTATACTGTGACGGACTTTGCGCGTGTTATTGAATTGTGTATTACGTTTGGACTGGTTGTGTTCAGTTGTATTTGCACCTGTGTTATACGTGTTTGTATAGTTCTAATAAAGTCTATAATAATTCCAAAGGCATTTTAATTCGAATCCTGCAACTCGTAACAGTATCAATGATTAGACTGTAATAAACAAATCTGTGTATGTCTCCAAGAGATAAATTTTAATTAGTTATAAACATCGCCCGCGCTGTTGTGACTATATTATTTTCGTCCACATTTAAATGAGTTATGAGTAGGTACTGAGAAGCACTTGGTTCTGTTACGAGACGTCGTAAATCTTAGAACGATTGGCTTTTGACTCGTACTCGCCATGTTGGTGGAGCTTCGTGGAAAATTTAATTGTTTTATATTAATTTCAGGCAACGTTTTAGCGTAGCCATCTAGTGTGGAAATGCGAGCATTTTGGAAACTTTCCCAATGGATGGTCGTTTACGGGTTATTGTAACATTTATTTAGTTGCTTAATCACTGTCATGTTCTTAAGGTTAATAATTAATTTAATGTAGCTTCTTATTTTTAAACGATACAATATATCATTTCCTTAATCGAATAATAATGTTTTTATTTATTCTGTGATTAGCGCCTGTTATGTATAGAGTAGTTGTCTATAATTTACGATAATTTTATGTAACAATATTTATTCTTAATATAATGTGGTAATTGTGTAGATTACAATTCAAAATCTCTCAATTGTGTATAGACGGTATTCACTACATTTTATTTTCATGTTGGCAGACGTGATAGATTTCTTTACTGTGTTTGATTTATTCTATTATATATAAAACTTTAAATACAATATTTTATATAAAATTATTCTACAATTTTTAGACAATAATGTATTAAATTCTTGTCATTCATAACCCTTTTAATTAAAATAGTTTATCAATGAGTTCAATCCGTTATCGCTTGTCCCAATTTCCTAAATTTCATATACTGCAAAATTGTTGGAGGGATGGCAATATGTTCTACAAATGTTTGTCGAATGTGTAGAGTGAGTAGATGTAATGTGCTGAAACCGTGAACATCAGGGAGACTAATTCACTAACAAATACGTCGTCATGCAGCGACGCAAACAAAGTTTTCCTGACACCTTTTAATACTATACAGGTTTACTCTGTACTTTTTGAAATTTGGTCGTTTCGATTCCTATACGAGGCAAGCATTTTTTTAAATGTTTGATTGCAGTTTTATACTTTTAAAAATAAAATCATGTTTCCATTGAGCTAAATATGTTATCTACAATATAACAATTTTTTCCCAGAATCGTTATTGTGGCATACAAAGGCAGACGAGCAGACGGACATGAGTCAAGTGTTTTAGTCAAGTGATTACGGAACTCTAAAAAGATACTTTTGATGAACAAAATCCATTCACCGGAATACGGAATTAAAATGTTGAAATGATAGCTATGAAAAAAATATTAGTGTAGGTAGGTAATAACTGGGTAAATAATTTATTAGTGCAGTACCTTCCTCATGACTGGCAGATAAGGTTTGCGGAAATTAACCGACCCTCGTCTGAAATCGCTCCATGGACCGGAATTCCTCACGTAAATGGAATGTGTTGTGTGATTTGGCGAAAATTAGGTAAATCCACCAACATACGTTTACTGAAATATGTTACGTATTCCTTAAATGAAAGACCTCACTCTATCTTATGAGTTCGCCCAAGTTCTTGATTTGATATTTTTTATTTTATTTATTAAGATTACCCAGAACTGATATTTTGAAATGCTCACATTAAACATAGTAATACTAAATACACAGTCTTTTACAGGCAAACAGAACTTTTATACACTAAAAAAATCAGGGTAAGACGCTAGACTTAAGTTTTATTAATTAGTAGTGAGTGTATATATTTTTGAAGTTATACTTCTTTAGGCGCGTTAGGGAAAAATGATGAGAGTAAATTTTTAATACGATGCGCGCGCACACCGTCACACGAAGAAAGCTACATAATGAAGTTAGCTATAGTCAACCGACACCCTGAAGTTAGCTATAGTCAACATTTTAGTTTTCCAGGATGGCCGAGTGTAGTATGGTGGTTGTGTAGCAACGAGTTGTTGATAGATGGATTGTGAATTTGTGAGACGAGCATTATAATATTTCTTTACTTTATTGTGTTTTAATTAATATACGAGTTTGATGATTTATAAATCATATATATATATATATTAAAGTGATTAGCAAAATCAAAGGATTTATTTTAATTCTAATTCTAGTGATTTTTAAAAAAAAGTAAGTAATTATATCGCTTTTTCTAATACTTGGGTGTGATTGTGGTATTTATTTTTCTAAGTTATTTAGAGTTTTTGATTGTATTTTTCAATACGGTCGGTTAAATAAATAAAGCCCCTACCACGGTCTGCACCGTGGTAGGGGCTTTATTTATTTAACCAATTTAAACAAGTATAACTTCTAACGCGTGTACATAAGTACACACACACTTTTTTATAAAGAATCATAATACTGAATAATAAATACTTTTTGTCCAAGCTGTGTCTCGGGAATGAGTTACCCATTGCTATAAGACAAAACTGATCCTTACCGTGATTCAAGTCAGGAGTAGAAGTATTACTTTTCTGTTGTGTATAATAATTCCTAGTGCTATTATATAAGTGTAAGTATGTTTGTATTGTCATATGTATACATGCGTGTGTGTATATACATATGTATATATATTTGTTTATTTTGTTTTTGTACTTATGTGTGCTATGTATATTTATTATTAACTGCACCATCGGGAGTTTTAAAAATCTATCAATCCCTGCCAAGCGTTGCCTGTATGAGAATATTATTTTGTTATTATTAGCTTATTTTATTCAAGATATTTATATATAGACTACGTGCTGTTGGTCCAAAGATCTTATAACCGTACAAGTACGGAAATCCTGTCTGTGACTTCCTTGATGTAAGGCAGGATAGCAGCACCGTTCAGCTGAAGGTGGTTTGGGGCACTTATGACGCTGTTTTGGAATCGTCATTCAGCTGATTGCATTGTAGGACTCTCTTGACACGCTGAAGCTGTCCAGGCAAGTGGATCTCGTCACAGATTTATAGAGCTCTCTGAAACAAAGATTTGCCCATTGTAGCTAACTCACTCTGAAAGATAACTACTAGGAATAGATTTAAGTAAGGAAGCAGTTGCGCTGGTACAAACCTACTGTTCTCCGTTTATCAAAGTCTGATGGCCCAGTATGACCGATAGATAGAAGGATGCAGTGATATGGCTGCCAGTTACTAAGTGGGTGTTAGCTGACTCCCTGATAGGCTCATCACATCACTTTGCTGCATGGCTGCGGTTACCGGTAGCGTTTGTCTATCGGCTGTGCTCACTTTCCGCACCGTAAAAGACTTCGTGTACAGTTCAGGGGGGTCACCATAAATTAGCTGTGATCAGAGAGCTGATACAGGGCACTCCGTTAGGTTTAGCCTGTGCAATAACGGGGTTATCGGGGTATGGCCGCTGCGCACACAACAGCTATGAGGAGCTACTAATGGAGAGATTGTGGTTAACTGCGCTGCTACTCAATTATATTGTCTCCTGGCGTCCCTCGTAAGGGCGTGGAGGGAACGTGCTTGGCGGAATCTGAGACGTCGCCATCTGTGTTTGTCTTTGTTCAAGAAACTACTGAATGCTTTTTTATCTATTTACTAAGATATGCCCGCAACCTCATCCACGTTTGACTAGATATTCCCGCGGGATTCCCGGCACACAAAGTATCGCGGCATTTAAAAAATATTGTAAGCTATTGTTTTAGTGGAAACTGTGCTGGCATAGACCATTTTTATGCACCCGAACTACTTCAAACCGCGCCCGGGAAAATTCCCGCGGGATTCCCGGGATAAAATATCATAAATTTTATTACATAACACTTGCTATCGATCAATGAAAAAATCGGATTGGAATTCGATTTTTTTATTCTGACCATTTTAAATTATTCAAAAAAACACCGCGGTATTTCCAGGATAAGAAGTAGCTCAGATTTGAAGTCTAGAAATTTGCTGTCGATCAGCGAAAACTTCATCGAAATCGGCCTAGTAGTTTTTACATGAATCCCGATCAAACAGAGAGAGAGAGAGAGAGAGAGAGATAACTCTTTATTGCACACCAAAACATACAATTACAAAAACAGACCATATTTACTATATTTTCTAGGCGATTCAATAGGCGGCCTTATCACTCCAAGCGATCTCTTCCAGGCACCTAAACAAATTTGAATCAGGCGATGTAGGTGGTGCAGGAAAAAGGCATTGGACACATAAATACTCGAACTAATTTAACAAATAAATATACAAATACATACATATATACATAGTCGTAAATATAACATACAATAATATACGTATACAATAATATATTACAAAATACATATGTTATTATAATAAATGTATTAGCATGATTATATTGTGTTAATCAGACATAGCTATTTATGGACAAATAGTGGTTTCTGAGTAAATTTCTAAATGTGGGAAGAATTACAAGAAATCTAAAAATGTGTTCTCCATCCTTTATATAGTCTCTTCCAGTTGTTTTCTTTATAATAGCTTCAATTTACAGACAGGGCATTTTTAGAAGTTTGTAATATTACATATATTACAATGTATTTAATAAATATACAGTTCCAAATTACCTGCATTCATATTGTGTTTGTACGGACTTACATTTAAATAAGCACTATTGATACAGCTTTTTTTAACGTTATAAATTTCAGTTCTTGGCGGTAATTTGACAGCTATTGTTTTGCTGTACTTATAGTCCTGGTATGTGTTTGCCACACCAGAGGTGAAGCTAATACTTTGCCAGCCTTTAGGATGAAATAGGAGTGATAATAGAGGGATCAGATAGAAATAATTGGATAACGAGGAGGGGGGATTGGGAATGCAATAGGAAGAGGGGAAAGGGCGCCATCAGAACTGTCACTTATCGCTCAAAACATGTTCAGCAGAAGCTAACCGTTTCACACAGATATTCTGTAAGAACGTGGTATCACACCCCTACGAGCTGTAATCAACATAATGACTCTGGCATAGTTTAATCACGTTAAATGGTCGCAAGAGACTGATGGCGAGGTAAGTTTTTCCCTGCTTTTTCCCTCTTTAATGGGGGAGATAGGCCTTCTATCTATATTTCTGACCAAGTGCCAAGGGCATTTTTCCGTCTGAATGACTATCATCCCTGGTTTAGAGTATGCTCCCATAACAACCTTGAGTTATGTATCGGCATTAGTGGCCAGGTTCTAGTCTCCCTTTTGAGAGCGAGCACCTTTGGTGTTGCAATTGTCCATAGACGATGGTAACCACTTACCATCAGATGAGGCGTCTGCCTATGCCGAACTTATGCAATTAAAAAACCAGTATAGAATATGAACTAATTTTTTAAGATATAAAGCTGAAGAGTTTGTTTGTTGGTTTTCTTGAACGCGCTAATCTCAAGAACTGGTCTGATTTGAAAAATTCTCTCAGTGCTAGATAGTCCATTTATCGAGGAAAGCTATGGGCTATATATAATCATGTTAAGACCAATAGGAGTGGAGCACCAATGAAGAATGTTTCAAAATCGGGGACTTTTTTCTTTTACTATTCCACGCGGACGATAACGTGGGCAGAAGCTAGTTTTCTATAGACAGAGGACATTAATAATTATAATAAGACAAAATTCTATGAATTATAATTAAAGTTTAATTTATTGTGTTATTTTAATTTTAACGTGATCTAATTTAAATAAAATAATTAAATACGCATGTAACAATACCAAGTTTCACGTGAGCAGGAATTTTTAAAGTTTATTTATTTAAGATGGCTAGCGGAAATTGAAGCAACATTTTTTTAGTTATAATTCAACGATGTTTACCAATGAACAGCTGACGTGATAGGTTTGTATTGGTTAGTTCAGCGTCTTTTAATCATTCAGTTTTTCTGTTAACTATCACGGTATTAAAGGTCTTGCTAACAAAATTATAGTTGTTGTTATTAAAGTAAGTTTAATAACAAAGACTATAATTTTTATTGTAGTCTTTGTTATTAAAGTTTTGATCCGTGCAGGAACGGAGAAAGAATACAATTTCCTGCGGCTGGAAGGCCTATCGTAAGGGGCTACAAAATAACCCACAGCCAGGTGGTGGGGCATTTGGCGGACTTGATGGCTACCACCCCTGGTCTAGGGCATGTTTCCATAACAACGTTGAGTTGTGTTCCGGCATTAGTGACCAGGTTCCAGTCTCCCTTAAGAGAGCAGCAGCGCATTTGTAGCACCTTCGTGTTGCAAATGTCCATAGGCGATGGTAACCGCTTTCCATCAAGTGCGCCATCTGCCTGTCTGCTGAACTCCTGAAATAAAAAAAAGTAAGCATCATAGGCTATAATGACAAAAAGCGTACGTCGTAACCAAACCAAATTGATACTTGCACCATGTTCGTATTAAAATCACTACTAAGTATCGAAATTACTTGTGCGAAAGTGGCGCTTCTATTATTTTATACTTTTTTGGCCAACCTGAACGTTGATAGCTTTATTTATTTAGGTATATAGCTTCGTAGCTAGGCCTTTAAGCCAGATCTTAAATTATAAATAGTTTTTCATTTTCTTAAGCCTATGTATTGCTCAGCTGAACTGTAGGTTATCAACTGAAGCCATTCAACGGAGTTCCTGTGACAACTCAAAAGGTCACATTTGACCACACAGTTCACATTTCTCACAAAAAACTACTCAAAAACTATCAATGTCCTACACTATTGTTAATTTTAGAGTAATTTTAGTAATCATGAGTAATAATTTTTTTTTAATAAAACTGCACAGCACAAAATCTGCTTTCAGTTTCCGCTAAAAACTCTCCACGTTGATAGACATCCGTTCCGTTCAAAAACCGTTCCCCGTATTGGTGTTAGCACAATAAATCACTTATGAACGCAGCTAATAGGAAAGTTTAAGGCGAACGATGCTTTCGAACGCACCTGCCGTCGTTTTATGAAAATTAATTCGAAACTCAAAAGTTTACCCCACTTTGAGGAAGTGCTGTTTCGAATTTTATTTTGACGTTCCAATTTTGAACGTGCTATTTCGAAGTTTGATAGGAATGTTTCGGCTTTTAGCGTTTTGATAATGTTTAATAGAATAGGCAGCTGGAGGTTGGCGGAGATAGGGTAGTTCACAATCAAATGAACAGATATACATTTATCATCGGAAGCCATTTAGATTTTGTACGAGGCTTGTGTACATAACAGTTTGTATGCATAAGTAAATTGGTTCTTAAACTTAAATGTTCATTCATTTACTTATCTTTACATATATACGACCTCTACAATAAAACCATATAGGTCGAAGTTCTGTGCAATGAATAAAAATGCTAAAAACGGAGTCAAGTCAATTATTTGTTTCTCTGTCTGTTTGTACGGGCTAATCTCCGTAACGACTGGACCGATTTCAATGAAATTTTGTTTGGTGGTAGCTTATATCCTTCGTCAACATACAGGATACTTATGATCCCGAAATATTAAAGAGTTCCCGTGGGATACTTAAAAAAAAAACTATCCACGCGGGCGAAGTCGTGGGCAGAAGCTAGTTGAAAATAATTTTTAACATAATAAAATACCTACAGATGTACATACATAAACTTACATACACATATATCTATACATACCTTATATATAAATACCTAATATATACATACATAAATACATATACATATTATATATCAGTTAATTAGAACGGCTAGTGCTCTTTAACTTTTATTTTATTTAGATGATTTCCCACGGGCTATCTGGGATTACTTGAGTTCCATAGTTTGCTGCTTAATAGAAAACGAACCATTATAACGTGCTGATGAATGTATGGGGGCTATAAGAAGAAAAATTTAAGGTAATTTAGTTTTTGTATGACTAACATAGAGCTACTCTACCTAGGGTTATTAACGTGGCGTAGGCGCGGGAAAAACTCTAGTGTTAAATAATTATTCTCCACTTTATCACCAGCTTCTAAATCACTGTTGCAAAGTTTCAAAGTGATCAATTCACGCTCGTTAGTGGGTTTGGGCAAACGCAACTCAGCAAATTGTGGGGTATTCATACAAGAAAGTTGGGATCAGCGGAAACGTTGGATAAATTGTAGGGTATTAAACATTAATCTCTACTGGGAAAAGCTAAGGGGAAAACTGTTTCATATTAACGGTGTTTATCGTCATAATTTTGGAAAAGTTAAAAAATATGCAGACTTTTTTTATCTGATCTGATGGAAAGTGGCTACCATCGTCTATGGACATTTGCAACAATAAAGGTGCTAGCAATGTACTGCTGCCCTCTAAAGGGTGACTGGAACCTGGCCACTAACGCCGAAATACTACTCAGGGTTGCCATGACAGCATACTCTAAAATAGGTGTGGTAGTCATCCAGACGGGCAAACACCCTAACACCTGCATGTGGGTTGTTCTTCGTCACTTACGACAGGCCGTCCAGCCGTAGAAATTTTTTTTTTTCGTTCCTACATGGATCCTGATAACCAGTAGACAAACACACACATATTACATCCCCCAAATGAAGCAAAAAGCAAGCTTGTGTTAAGGATAATATACAAGGGACTACTCTATGGCCCATCTAAGGACACCCAGACTAAAGTCTGGGTGTCTTAAATAACGGAAAAAAATTGTGTTCGAAATTTACCATGCCTGGAATCGAACACGAAACCTCTGAAAAATTGTGTTTGAAATTTACCATGCCTGGAATCGAACACGGAACCTCTGCGTTGTAGTGAGGTAAGCCGCTAAAGGCTTAGCCCGCTCAACCACAGAGACTATCATATAGATTTAAGACCAACTTCCATAGTCACACACAATGATCAAAAAGTAGAAGAAGTTGATTCTGCGAAATTCTTAGGAGTCATGATAGACAACAGATGTAACTGGAAACGCCAAATTGAAGAAATTTGCTCAAAGCTCAATATATTTGTTTTCGTTCTGCGTAGACTAGCTCAAAATGTTTCAACAGAAGTAGCTTTGCAAGCTTACCATGGCTATGTAGGCTCAGTATTACAATACGGTATCGTTCTTTGGGGAGCTAGCACAGATGTAGATAGAGTTTTCAAGGTTCAAAAGAAGTGTCTACGTGCTATATATGGTTTACATTTTTTGGACTCATGTAGACCTCTCTTCAAAAAACACAAAATTCTTACGGTACCCTCTGTCTACATTAGGGAATTAGCAATGTTCGTAAAGCAGAATCCAGATTTCTTCCCTACGTACGGAGAATCAAGTCAGAGACCACTAAGGCCCTCCATAAAAAATCGACTTTTATATCCGTCGTGCAACCTGTCCTTACAAAAAAATTCTAATTTTATGGGTGTAAAAATATTTAATAATTTACCTGCTGCCATAAAAAGTGCTAATTTGAATTTATTTAAAGTCAGTCTTCACAATTGGTTATTGGAGAGATGTTTTTACTCAGTGCATGATTATTTTAATTGGAACAAGATATAGATGAGGCTGTATGACATTTATATGAATTTAATTATTTGACATTATTATCTTTTGACATCCATACTTTAATTTAATTTTCCGTGGTTAACGTAAATAATATTTTAATTTAAGACTATGTAATATTTGTACACCCTATGGGTAATGACATGTGAACTCATATATGTAAAATTTAAGACCTGTATTTTTATGTACCATGTCATATGCAAATAAATTTCATTTCATTTCATTTCATTTCCAAAAGGAAGAGGTCCCTCGTTTTAGAAGTCGGTTAAAATATAATATACTTAACTATTTGCCACTATTCGGATTAGATGCTCCGTTTGTTCGCCATTTATCGATAACATCTCATTCAGAGGAACAAATATATCACGCACACGTGCCGTTCCCATGGCAACCGCATCCCCCGACCTACCCTACAATGGAAAATCTAATAAAAATACTTAGTCTACCCACAATATTTGTACACTCCTCATAGCCCATATTCCGTAAGCGTTAAGTTTTAATTTCAAATAGCAGAAGCCTTGTACCAATTGTCTACGTTAAGGCATTTACTGCATTAGTTTTAGCTTTTATGGCTTAAGACATAAGGTTCAAATATATGTAGCGTAGATGAAAATTAATTTGGTAAGTGCTAAGGCTAGAGTCTATAAACAGTTTTGTACCCCCTGCTTATTTAGTAATACAATAGTATTCGTTCAAAGAGAAATGTTTGACGACATTTCTGTTTCCTTTTGTTGCAATCATGCATTAAAGTGCATAAAGGTGAAATGGCACTAAGAAGGTTTCTCAAAGGAAATGGTCTATGTATGTATGTTCTACAGAATGTACATAATGCGACTGGATACAAACCCTCCTATAGTAGCAAACAGTGTATGTGACGCGTTGTAGTTAATTACGGCAATATCATGGACACGTGTCGCTCGTTAAACTCAGGCGGTGATGCTTGACCAGTTATGAATTTAATTGAGAGCCTTAGGCCGGCTACTCACTTGCAAGTCCTAACTTTTCTAACTGTAACCGTTGTACTTTACTGTAAACAAAAATCATGATGACAACGTGGTCTTCGAGCGCAACGTGAGAGGCTTACAGCAAGCCAATGATTGTCTGTATTTGCGGTGAATTAGAAAAGACCACGGCAGACGGCGTCAAAAGGGCGCTCGCGAATCACGTCCCTTTTACTGCATGAGTTCAGTAGACAGGCAGATGGCCTACCTGCTGGAAAGTGGTTATCATCGCCTATGGACATTTGTAAGCAAAGGTGCTATCAATGTGCTGCCGCTCTTTAAATGTGAACTGGAACCTTTTCACTAATGCCAGAACACAACTCAAGGTTGTTATGACGCCATCCTCTGCACCAGAGGCTGCAGCCGTCCAGACGGGCAAATACCCTACCATCTGCCTGAGGGTTGTTTAGTTGCCTTTTACGACAGACTGCAGGAAATTGTAGTCTTTTACCGTTTCTGTATGATAAATATATGCGGCCAATGGCGGCTCGTTGGATGTCGCGAGTGAAGATAGTTTCACGCGTAATATATGATGAAAACTATTTATTGTTCACGATAACTTAAACCTAGATACAGTGGTACCTCGACATACGCGTGCCCCAACATACGAGTTTTTCGAGATACGAGCCGACGAGCAAGTGATTTTTTGCTTTAAGTTACGAGCGAAATTCGAGATACGAGTTCGGTTCGGTTCGGTAGTAACACGCAGTCGCGCCATCACGATCAGTTAGCAGCGTGCTTCCGCTGTGATAAGTTGTGTAGTTGTGTTGGTTGTTGGTTGGTTTTGAGGAGTCAGAGGAGGAGGTTATTTCTACAAGTGAGATTAAGGAGATCTTAGGAATGTGGAATAGAGTTTAACAGTTCGTGGAAAAAAAAACACCCAGAAAAAGTTGCAACTGGTCGTGCATCTGACCTTTTTAATGACACTTGCCTAACTCATTTCCGGAACATTCTGAGAGGGAGGAAGAAAGAAACCTCCTTGGACATGTTTTTTTCTAAACGGCCTACAGGTGAAAGCGAGAAAAATGTAGCGAAAAAGGCAAAGACCAGTGAGGATATTTAATTTATTTCTTTACATTCTCTTTTTTGTTTTTGTGCAATAAATTTTTGATATTTATAAATACGTTTTTATTATTCAAAACCACGTAACAAAAATAACTGGGGTGACATTTTGGAGGTTAGAACGGATTAATGGTAGTTCAATTGTTTTGTATGGGGAAATTTGCTTCGAGATACGAGTAATTTAAGATACGAGCAAGGTTGCGGAACGAATTAAACTCGTATGTCGAGGTGTGTCTGTATTTAATATAAACATATTTCAATTAGAACAATAGGCGGCCTTATCGCTTATAGCGATCTCTTCCAGGCAACCCGGTGTCCAAGGAGATATTACAAGAAAATCAAATAATATTTGGTGGTTTAACTAAATTGAAACTAATTCAGTCGTAATTGAAGAAAAAACAATAAAATTACAATAATAAACTAATAAAGACAAAGATAATTAAATAGATTAAAATAATATAAATTACATATACTATATTTTCTCTAATCCATCCTAAGGTTGTCTGGAAGAAATTGCGTTTTAGTGATAAGACCGCCTATTGTCTTCTGTACTTAAACTTCTTAAATTGTATCTTAATGTTATGCAATAAAGTATATTCTATTCTCTTCTATTCTATACTTACATGCGTATATTAATAGAATTCCATCTACTGTAACAAATTTTATTTAATGGACATATAATGGTCAGTGATCAAGTATTTGAATGTATCAATGGATGTAGCTTGCGTACACACTAACGTAGGTCCAATGTGGTTACGGTCAAAGCTCGAAGCTCGAGTGAAGTATGCGTTGTAAATGTTGCAAATGGCGACTTTGAAAATAAATTAAAAGCATAATAAGATTACGTCATGATTTATAAGACGATAATAATAATGAAACGCTTGAAAATGAACAGTATTAGGTATTTTCTTAGATCTAGCAAAGACTTTGGATACGGTATCGATTCCTATACTCTTAACTTGAATCTTAATAGGAATGCGTGGTTTACCGCTGTCTTGGTTTCGAAGTTACTTAAGTGGCAGAAAACAATGCCCATTATTAATGGGCATTGTTTTTGGCGGCCAAAATGGCTATTATGGCCAGCCCATAATAGGTTCCCATATAATTAAAGATGCCGTTATTAAATTTGGTGTTCCACAAGGAAGCATTTTGGGCCCTACCTTGATTCTAGTGTATATTCACAACCTATGTAACATTAATCTTATAAATCGGGAAGTCATTAGTTATGCAGATAATACTGTATTGCTATTTCACGGCGATACATGGGATGATACTGAACGTGTAGATTAGTGGATTAAATTTAGTGTGGACATGGCTGAAACAAAATCTTCTCACTCTCAATGTAAATAAAACCCACTTTATCAATTTTCAGCGTTAATACAAGCTCTCAAATGCTCAAATCTCTCTGTCTTACAATGCATGCTACAACCTGTAACCAACGCCTTCATTGTACTTGTGGTGCAATTTTATCGACGTCAGACATTAAATATTTAGGATTCTACGTGGACACAGACCCCCAGACCATAGTAAATAACTGAGAAAATATGTTTCCAAAATTTACTATGCCAGGACTCGAACCCGGTGCAACTACGTTGCAGTTAGGTAGGCCAGCAAAGGCTTAGCCCGCTCAACCACAGAGGCCGTCAAATATATTATTATTTTATTTTGTTAATATAATAGTAATAAGACTCATAACACTTCCTGTTAGCGTTAATCACAATAGCGTTCTAGGACATTGAAACGTCGAAAGATCTCATCTGATTGTATGTTTTCGAATTTAATTTTTTTTTTCTGTGGCTATCTAGTCTATTTATGCGACTAGTTTTTCAACGCCCACTTCGACTCACTTTTTAAGATGGGTTGTTGGAACTCGGTATTAACAAAACTGACACCACGAGGACTGGTTTCACTGCTAACATAATGACCATGGTCGTCTTATAAAACGGCTGAAAGAGTATTTTGAGCGTTATGAGAATCTAGTGGAACAAACCTATAGAAGACGGTTTCCGAATGGTTCCTTTTTTGCAAAATCGCTACGAAATACTAAAAATTGCTTGCTAATAAATACCATATGTATGTAGTCATCGATATTTAAAACATATTTTTGTTGAAAAACAAACAGCAAGTGGTCCCTACAATCGGTTCTCATTACCATCCCGCCGGACTGTCAGTTCCGTTGCGTCAATTAGCTGCCCTGTTGATTGTTATTCACACACGCGTGCTTCCATGCATCTGTTTCTAATGATCGCGTCACGTGCCAATGGTAGGGGATACAGTTTTTTATAGAAGGGAAATGTCAAATTCTGGTTTTGATGATAGATTATTCTTATACATCTTTCTGTATTGATCTCCGCGCCCTAGCCGCCTAAGCAACCGTGCATATGTGTCATTAGGACAAAAGTACCAATTTAATTCTCGATGAAATATTTTCAGAAACTACCGTTCCGTCATTTTCTGTGGTCTTGATTGTTGAAACATGAGCTATAAACTACCGGACAAAGTCACACTTTCCGGCACTTAAAATGCATTTACTCGTCGGGTAAAGAAGTGGCTAATCGAGAACACTTTCTATAGCTTGAAGGAATTTATGGATTATAAAGATTGACGACAAATAACGTGAATCTAATGACTAAAAAAATTAATTTATAACCGTGACGTGTGACATAGTTACGAATAAACGAGTTTATCAGTATTTATTTGTTTTTTTTAAGTTACTATTTTGCAGCAATTGTATTAGCATATAATCTGATTTATATTTTTGCGTATTGTTGATTAAAATAACTTTTTAACCGACTTCGAAAAAAGGAGGAGGTTTTCAATTCGTCTGGATCTTTTTTTTATGTATGTTCGCCGATTACTCCGTGATTTATGATCCGATTTACGTGATTCTTTTTTGTTCGACGCGGAATAGCTTCTAATTGGTCTGCTAAAAAATTTACATAGTTTGGCCTAGTACTTTTTATTTTACAAACATTTTTTTGTTCCCGGTTCTTGGGACCTATATTTTTTGAGAAGCGCGGCACCATTCGTAGGTCCACCCATACATAGCTAGACACTAAAAAGTAACAAATAAAATTTAAAAACTTCGTTTAAAAAAACCGACTTTAAAAACTAAAAAAACTAAAATGTATAAAATAACTTATTGCTAAAGCTATTATTATTAATATATATTATCTAAAACATCTTGAAGTCAGGTGGTAGGGTATTTGCCTGTTTGGATAGCTACAGCCCCTGGTCTAGAATATGCTACCATAATAATCATATTAGATGTGTATTTAATTAGTACACCACCGTCATACACTTACAAATTTCCTGTTCATAAAACCCATAGCCTGGGTTGTCTGGAAGAGATCGCTCAAAAGCGATAAGGTTGCCCATTGCTCCCACTTTTACTGTTTAATGTTACTACTGTAAATTGTTTATTTTATGTTTATGTGGTGAAAAATAAAGTGTTTTCTATTCTATTCTACAATCTTGAGTTGTGCTCTAGCATTAGTGGCCAAAACCCAATCTTCCCTGAGAGACTGACAGCACATCGGTAGCACCTTTGTTTTACATATGTCCATAGGAGATGGTAACAGCTTTTCATCAGGTAGGCCGACTGCCTGCCTGCTGAACTCATGCTATAAAAAATAGTTTCCAACCGACCTTTTCCGAAGTCGATTTTCATATATGAGATTTTTAAGAACATGGTAATTATTTTCACGCTATTCGTACCCAGACAGGAAGTACATAAAGATATAAAACAACTGTTTCAATACAACAAAAGTATAAATGTACCTAGCTGTTACAAATGTGATCAAAATATCTTCTGATCTATAGAAAAGATGGAGGTACCATATATTTTTCTTGTAGTTATTTTAGCGGTGGCTGGGGATTATACATACTATAGTTCTTATTATCAAACAGCCCTAAGCAGCACTGAAGTGGCTGAATACCAGGCAAATGGCACGATGGGGTAAGTTTGTTCATCATTTGTCGATATCATTGTAAAAGATGTCCAGTCTTTACTGCCAGTTTATGATAGGCGAAATTCGGGCTTAGTATATTTTTTGCTGAAAAATATTTTTATTTATTGTGGTAAAACCTGCTAATTAGGAAACTAAAACTGTCTTAAAAATACAATTAAAAACTAAAAATAAAATAAAATTATACATAGTACAAGCTATTATACACAGTGTAATAAATCGCCCCCAGATGGAAGCGTACGTAAAAGGCAGACTGCATTACCGTGTTGTATAGCGATGCTTATTCGTTGGCCGAAATATGAGGCAGCCTTCTGACCACGGGTGGCATCGAAAAGTTCCTCGTAAATGTTTTGGAAGGAACTCTTTACCAATGGACCCTATGGATCTAATGTTTTAACTCTAAACGAGATTCGTTGGGCGAAATATGAGCCAGCCTTCTGAACACGGGTGGTATCGAAGAGTTTCTTGCAAATTTCGATGGCTCCTACGTATACTATCGTAAGCCACAAAATGGCAATTTTCGTGTTTTAAGTGATTCATAATTAATTAATTATCTGCCATCGATTCCAAAAACAAGAATTTAAATATCATTAAAAACAAAAAAGTTTTTTCCCGTATATAATCGTATGTAATGCAAGTAAGCGCCGTATACTGGCGCATTGTCCTATACGATCTTTTACGCGGGAGGGACGCGAACGCGTAGGCAGTCGTTGCCTGTAGTAAATATCATTTACGGTTTTATACGTGGAGAGAGTATATGCGTTCATACTAATCGAAAAACTATAATTTTACTGTCTATAAATTGATAAAGACTGATGTCTTAAAAAGTGAGTAATCTATCTTCAATTAATTGCTTAAAAGTATTTTCGAGAGATTTCAAAATATCCGATATTGCTCCTAAATCGACCACATTTAAAGATGTTTCATATCCGATTTTATTCATGGAAAGAAGAGTATTCCGATTTCCATGTCAGTTTGCAGGAATCTGATAGAGACCAAAGTAAGTTATGAACGTGCATCATTCATTTACACATATTTTGTATATTTTTTTAGTTCTTGACACTATTTGGTCAAAACAATATTAAGTAACATATACGATTATGTACGCGACTATTTGCTAAAAAAAATATATCGCATGTAACACATCGGATATTTTACGTGGGATTTTTGAGTAAATATTATTATCGTATGAACTAGTTACTATTATTATCGTGGTTCATATCGATAATGTATGTGTAACTTATTATTATATACTTCGGTAATTTATGAATTAATAAGTATTGTATAGAAGATTACCTTATTTTACTTTCGTAATAATTACAAAAAGTAGCTAATCTTATGTTTAGCTTTCATTATTTCAATTTCACTATTGCCTGAGGCAGCTAGTTTGTCAGAAATTGAAGAACTTTTTTTTAATGATCCACAACGATTTAAACAAAAAGCCATCAATTTTACTATACAATGATGATGATGATCATTAGCATTGTAAATTTAAGTTTATTGCATCTCATTTTTCTAGAAGCACGCTGAAATATTACATTGCTATAGTAGACACAAAATATATTTCAATTTAAATGAATTTATCAAAATACTATTTTTTTAGGCGAAGATTTACTGCTACTTAGTCTGCTTACTTAAAGCATGAATATTTTCTTGAAATGTACCTTATGATTTAGATAATTGCTTGATGTTAAAATGAGGTCGTGTAACTTGGCACTGGCACCTCAGAAGTCATGTTACATTTGAATTGTTTTGACACCATGTGTTTTGATATATTCTTCTGTCCTCTTTTGTCACTATTTTTTCAGTCGTGTATTACTTACATTATATTATATTAATATCCTTATTGTGCTTATTTTAATAACAGATAACATACTACTGCCGATCCTAATTTATCTACATGGTAGCAGAGCGTGGTTGGTCGTTTTTATAATTATATTTACGAAAACTGTAAATATATTATGATAACAACGTATTTGTAGATACAAAAATTTGTGTGTTATTTGGAAGTATTAAGTGAGCGCTGAAGAAGTATTGCGGAGACTGAGATAACCAAACACTGATACAAGGATGGCAGGTACGAGCAGTAGCATTCCAAATTTTGAACAGTTAGATGGGTCGGCGAATTACTTTACGTGGAAAGTACAAATTGAGTTATTCCTTATAACAGAGGACTTATGGGAATAAGTAGAGCGAACCCCACCAGGTACGAATGCTACAGCATGTAAAAAGATATAGCATAGCTCGTGACAAGATACTTTTAATGGTTAAACCGCACTGTTTAATACACGCAAGAAAAACAAGAACTGCAAAAGAGTGTTGGGAGGCGTTACGCACCATATTTGAGGATAAGGGTGTAAATGACAGATGGCGCCTCTTAGGTCATTTGGTTAGCCAAAAACTCGTAATTTCGATTCCCTGCTTTAGAGCGTTACGGAGATAATGAGTATCACCGAAACACTTGGCGACATAGGCAAAGAGGTAGATGGCGAGTTACTAGCTGCTCTCATGCTACTAGGTCTAAGAGACGAATATATGCCAATGAGGATGGCTATCGAAAATAGTAATAAACCTATTACTATGGACTATGTGAAGACCAAACTGTTGCAGTTATAGGACCTATAGAGGTTTAGACAGACAAAATACAAGCTGAGTTTATTTTTGTAATTGTTATACAAAAATAATATATACTGTTTATTTTATTTTTATTTCGAGGGAATATACCGACTGTAGAGAGAAATTCAGTTAAAGAAGTGAAAGCGGCAGATGTTCTAAAGAGACATGAAGAAACTATTCCTGATGATGATACAGCCATAGAAAGAGAGTGTGCTAGAGAAGAAAGAGATAATCTTCTCGAAGATGTAGTGACGAGAACTGTCCCTACATCTGAACCTACTTGTTCGAAAAGTCTTCCGAGAGAGAAGCTTGAGAGCTTTGTAAGAGGACTTGGCTGCGAGTGCGCAAGTTAAGGAGGGGTGTTAAAATGAGGTCGTGTAACTTGGCACTGGCACCTCAGAAGTCATGTTACATTTGAATTGTTTTGACACCATGTGTTTTGATATATTCTTCTGTCCTCTTTTGTCACTATTTTTTCAGTCGTGTATTACTTACATTATATTATATTAATATCCTTATTGTGCTTATTTTAATAACAGATAACATACTACTGCCGATCCTAATTTATCTACACTTGAAAACCCCAAAGGCATTTCATTCATCTTCTCCTGAATATTCCATTAACCATTTAGATGCTGTCTGTATAAATGATTTTGTCCTTATATTATTGATACTACTATTTTCTTGTATTTCTGACTATTTTACACCCCAGGCTAAATCGGCACACTTCAGTCGGAAACAAACGTATTAAGAAATGGCCAAGGTAATGGTCAAGGAAATACGAGATTAAGTGGACAGGTACAAAAAGAATTTTTTTTTTGGTAAAGCATACATGACTCATAGAGGTAATAAGGATCCAAAGAAAAGTATAAAATCACCATGTAAATGTATCGAAAAGATGTCCAACAATCACAGTTTTTTTTAATAATTTCTGGAAATTAGGCGGTCATCATAAACAATGGGACACATAAAGTCCAATCCAGTAAGCCAAAATCTCAAGAGAAGAGTTTATGCTGGTACATATCTTGTTAAAAATATAAGTACGATGAATATAAGTTACCTCTTGCAAGTAGTGAAAATGCAAAAGAAAATTAACTGATCATATGCAAGAAGCAATTTTTATCAACGTTGTTGATTAGCAAACAGTTTGTGATTAGGATCTTTATTAGGCACTGTGACCACTGACGTTCAAGGTACGCAAAAGAGGTAAGAAAATTGAATGTCATTAAATTAGTATACCTTATATTATTTTCTAATATAAGGTCATTATATTAGAAAATAATCAACCAGATTAATATAAGCAATTTATTATGTACAATGATTGGTTTGATCCTGAAATGTATTTTAAGGTAAAGCTGAAACGGAGCGTAAAAACTCTTGCCTATCATAACTTTAAGATAAGCTTTTTCAAGTCAAAGAAAGACCAGTGTGAGACATGTCACGAATACATGAACACTAAATCCTATACAGAAACTGAACATGATAATTACACTACTCATAGCTTTCCCAAAAAATATCCTTTTCATAGATGTGGTTCGCAGCACAAAGCAAAAGAGGTGCCGACTAAGTGTCTTGTCTGAAAAATGTTGTATTCAGTCGACTGAAAGCACATGCTACCGAATTTAGGTTTTAATCAGGCCAAAACAGGAAGCGAATTCTGTTTGCTACCTATTTGATATTATCACACAAATACAATGTCGCCATCAAACATTCAAAGAAAGGCAAGATCCAGTAAGAATGCGATGGTCTTTAAGCTTTAATTGAAAGATGTGCCAAAAATAATATATAATCCCATATACTCCACTTGAGTGTCTCACCTTAGTGGATGGGCTAAACAAGACGGTAAACTTTATAATATTGTAAAGTTAGACCAAACCAAGTTTATGGATTGAAATTCATAAATAAGCTAAATTCGACTTTAACCTCAAAAAATTTAAACTAGAATTTAAAAGGTGATGTTGTTCAATGGACAAAGACAAAATAAATCAAAGTTCTTTCTTCTGATGCGAATTAACTACATATTACTATAGTTTCTCAAGGTTTCGCGACTATTATACATAATAAAACTACTATAGTCTGGTAATTTATTTGATTTTTATTCTTCGGACGTTTCAGCCACTTTTCAGTAGCCGCCATCAGGTAAGGCAAAGATGTCAATTGTCAATGAACATTCTTAGAGTTTTCTTTAGCCTACCGCCAACTGTTCATTATCATTATTTAGTTTTAATGTTGTTTATGGTTATTATCTACTATATGGGAGCTTAATCTAATTTACCACCGCTTCGCACTATGTCGTGGGTTGAAGGAAGAAACGACACAAGCCTTTTAGGGCATTTGTCTGTCTGGATGGCTACCACCCCTGGTCTAGAGTATGCCACCATAGCAACCTTGACCTGTGTTTCGGCATTAGTGGCCAGGATCCAGTCCCTTCTACGAGTCCGGCAACACATTGATAGCATCTTTGAGTATTGCAAATGACTTTTTTATTTGGTTTTATACAGACATACAATAATTATATTTACAAGCGGTACAACTAAAAGTATAGTATGTTTTACATACGTGCAAAAATAAGTAAGTTTTTCCAAGTATAATGGAGTATATATCTCATACGATATTTTTGATTCACTAAAACACGATGTAAATAATTGTATGTTTCAGTTACGATTTTTGAAGTGTGTGTACTTACGCCGTACAAAATCGTAACAGCAATATCTCCAAAATGTCTATTAATTCACAGTTTAATTTTAAATCATTGGAAGATATCTAACTTTATATACATATGGTGAAAAAACCAGAATTGTGTCCGTAAAATTAGCTGAATAGCACACAAAACTATCTTTAAATCGCTCTCCTGTAAAATCGTGTTTTTGGACTTACGATAGTGTACGTAGGAGCCATCGATTTCTTTGAAGAAACTCTTTGCCGATGAACCCTGTGGACGTTTTAACTGCAAACGGCACAAAAAAGCTGTAAAAGTTAATTTAAACTATTATTTTGTTATAAGACTTGCAGTTTTAGTTTTGCCCTACTGAATAAAAAAACTGAAAGTCTAATCTAACTGAAAGTCTAAGTCTAACAGAATAATAATTTTAAATACCATTTTCAATAAAAAAAGATGTACACAGGTCCACATGACTCTTACGATAGCCATACCGCCTCCACCACGTTCCGGTCGAATGGGAAGGTCCAAGATATACTGACTTTATGTTGTAAAGTATGACATGCGTACTAAAAGTTTCAAAACGTGGGATGCTGAAGATCGCGCGAAGTGGAGTAGAAAAAGTAGGATAGTAGATCCTGGGCGTCAGGACGAACGCTACTGGAATTTAATGATCACCCGAGGTGATTTTGATGATTTAAAAAATCTAAATCAGCATTGTCAGGGATATCGTCAATTATTTCCGTAAGGGTAACAGTGTGAGTGTTAGAGCTTGTGCCCTTAGACCGTGCCGCACTTACCACGATCAAATCGCAGACGTTTTAAAGAATACCAGGCAAAAAGCTCCTATAATAAACACGAATGAATGAATGAAAACACTTATTGTTCACGAAAAACTAAAACTAGGTTGTTAAAAACTAGGTACAATAAATACTGAAGAAAGGGTGGCCTTATCGCTTAAAGTATTCTCTTCCTGGCAATCCCCTAAACTCGTAAAGATATTAAAAACTTGACAGTGGCGGTGTAGACAACAAATAATGCAAAACATTCAAAACACATTAATTAATGTAGTTAGTAAAAAAAGACTTCATTACATGCTATATAAACACAATACATATTTCTTCTTCTAAGTGGTTCTCACACTGCTGAGGACCGTGACTTTGATGGCAATGAACAATTGCTCTCTTGCACTGAGATCGATTGTAAGCACGTTGGCAGGTTGAGTCTGGTGAAGTATTCAACTGGTCAGTCCACCTATTTTGAGATATGCTGCAAGGTTTCTTGCCTTCGACTTTCCAAGTGACCACAAGTACTTTCATATTATCTGGGCCAAAGTACTTGAGTATACGTTGTCGGCATACTGCTGATAGCCTCCGGGGATCTTCAATCTCGAGCTCTTCCATAATATAATATATACAGAATTAGTAGTACTATTATATCTGAGAGGACCAAAAATAATTACCAGCCGTGATTTTAAAACAGGATACTGACTTGGCTTTTCTGATGTTGGGTGGTAGAATTCCTTAAACGGACAGCCTGTACCGTGAAGGAGTTATCAACGAAGGAAGAAGTGTGTCATTAAGAAGAGATTATTACTAGAGCGCAAATAACGAAGGTGAGAAAGATGAAGGAAATCAGTGTATAGTATATACATATGAAGAGATTAATGAAAGCAGATGAAGCAGAAGATTTATATTAAGATCATAACAAGTGGAAATCTATCATCTCTGACTACGGGGAAACAGGCTTAATAATATGTATAATAATTTCTTAATATTGTTATCTTATTCCCGCAGAAACTGCACTATATTGGTTGTCGATTGCAATGCGACTGAGGGCAGACGCATAAATGCAACATGCAATAATTTAAATTATCCTGCAGCGGGGGCAGCTCATACACCACTACTTAGATGGTTACCTGCTGAGTACAACCAGACTGCTGAAGACGGTAGTATTCAAACACTCTAGCATGTTTTATGAAAAATATTATTATTTAGACCAATGAAAAAACTTAAGTAATTAAACAATCAAAATTATTATAATATTTTATATAACAATTTTATATGAAAACTACAGGTCCCGGCAAATGTTGACCTGCCATGGAAAAATGAAAATCTAATAGGCGATCCCAGCGCCAGCCTACCAGTTATAATTGTGAATCTAAGCCATCCGGGGACTCAGAACACAAAAAATCATCAAAATCGGTCCAGGAGATTAGAAGGATTCTAAAAAACGAGCCAGCGCCACCTACCAGTTTTAATTGTGAATTTTAATCCTCCCGGGACCCACTCGAACACACACAAAAAAATTCATCAAAAGCGTTATAATTATATATTAAATTGCTGCCTGTTAGGAACATTTCTAAAACGCTGGCTATATCTCTACAGTCTCTGTTTTCTTTCACCTTCTCCAAATGATTTGAGGACAGCAAAAGATGTCTTTGCCTTCTATACTGCTACGTCCTCTACCACACCACAAATCATCATGTCACCCTTCACACAATCCATCCATTTCTTCTTTGGTCTACAATTACATTTGTACCCGTTAACTTACAAGTTCAGCATTATTTTTGTCACGTGACTTTCATCACTTCTCCTTACCATACCACCTTCTTCCTTTTAATATTTCAGTTACGAGTGCCTTTCAAAGATCCCTTTATATACTCATTTCTCACCTTATCCTTATTCTTGTAACATCATATTACATCCATCTCAACATTCAGGACTTACTTTAGTGACCCAATATTCGGACCCGCATAACATGACCGGTTCTGTGAGAGATTTATATATTATCTGACCTATTAAACTTAACTCATATTTTAAGTTAGCATTTTTATTGCGAGTAATAGAAAATACAATTAAAAACTAGAACTAAATAAAAAAGAGTACAAGTTTAGATAAAAGTATTGATCCCAAATCACTGTCACTCATCGAGAATGTTCCTAAAAGGCTCACGGCGTTACCAAGTTGTACAGTAATGCTTAATTTTTGAGCAAAGTAGACGAGAGCGTTTTATTCGCGTTAAACGTTACCAAACGTTTGGTGACGTCTTGACAAAGCTTTAGACCCAGAGATTCCATCCACACCGCAAATGTGTAACCAATTCCGCTGGCGGCATATTTGGGGTGCTTGAGGGCACTGTTCTGCTGCAGCAGAACGGGCGGTATCGCACTCACTTGAAAGATGGAATGTTGTTAGTGTTTCAACACAAGTAGCATACCACACTAAGGAGCGGCCCATCTTACAAGGCACAAATGTCAACGTCGCGGCACAAGCCGCTTGGTTCCAGAAAGGCAGGTACATCGGCGGTGACAAGAGCTCGGCGGATTATGTTGTTGAGTGTTTTTGTTTTTAGTTTGATTGGCATTAGAACTGCATCCCTTCTCTGAAACGCAAAAATTATAAACTTCCAATTACCCAAAAAATATGTTAGCCTCTAAGTATGTAATCAAACGAGGTAAGAGGTTTTAATAAAACTGATAAGCTACGGAACCTCTTGAACCAAGAATCTCGACACCAAACACCACAAATACGGATCCATTCCCAATGCAATATATACAAATAAATATTTCTAATTTAATCATTTATATTATTCCAGTGTTTGATCCAAGATTGGCTAAATCTGGAAAAGCGCTGCCACCTTGCAGGGCGGTCAGACAAGCTTTCCTTAGCGATGGAAGTGTATCTGATCAAAATATTACGTCACTTACAACCCATTTGATGGTTGGATTTTTCACTGATTTTACGACTACTAGTGATACAAGTAGGTTCAAAATCTTTAGCTTATTATTTCTAGGGATATTCTTGGTTAATAACTGTAGTCAAATGGCGTAAACACTAGTAATTTGTCATATCTACGGAAACTTTTCTACTTGCCGATTGTCACGTTATTGTTAGATTCATTTTTCATTCAATATTAAGGCCCGAACCCAGCAGAGGGAGGTTTAACAGCTGAAATCCGTCTAGGAACGAATAGGTAATATTAAATCATGGAGTCAACCAGCCTGTGGCAAGAGGGGCCAAAATTTGGGGAGCCCTGTGTCCAGCAGTGAAGTAAAATTGGCTGAAGAAGAAGAAGCAACTTTATGACAAGTTTGTGAAACTTGTTTAGAATCATTGTGACATGAAATTCGATGCAACGAAAAAGCAACACTAAAAAGAGATAAACATATAAATCTATGGGGCCTACCCTACGAGAATACAATATAAATATTTAATCTTTTAAACACTATGCTCGTATGAGCATAGTGCATCCGTATGGATAGAGGTGAAATGTTTTGAAGGTATTCTCGTTAATACTTCACATTTCGAGTTTTAAAGCTTAAATATATTATAAAGATATAATATATGGAATTTGATGTCACAAAACTTAGAATCCCTCCCACCCCTTCACACACTTTGTTTCACTTCTACGGGTGAACTGCACACACACCATTTATTTTATTGATGGAGTACAGCAGACAGGTTGATGACGCAGCTGAACTCAAAGTGGTATCCGATAGTAATTTTCAAAACCAAAGGTGCTACCAATCTACTACCGAGATCAAATAGGGGCCTGGAATCAGGCCATTGATACCGAAACACAACTCGGGGATATTATTAGCGTCATACTCTAGACGAGGGGTGGTGGGTTTCCAGACCGGTTGTGAGTTGTTTACTCACTTCTTTCGAGAATACACTAGAGTTTTAAAAAGGCTTAAGAGATCCTAACGATTATCTTCTACATGACTTTGTCCATTATTGAACTAAAAGATTTCAGCGTGGTGTATATATTGTTTCCAGACTCAAGGACTATTACCACAGTAGCTTTCGTCCACCTTGTTGAGGATGGCATGGCATATGGGAAATGTCATAATTTCAAGTATTTATTTGTGAGAGCATAATTTGAGGGGTGAAAGGTTTCAAGCAACATTTCACGAAAGATTTAAAATAAATGTTTTTATTTTCGCAAATGTTACTAACTTAAGGAAATCTAAAGAACTTTGCTTTCAATTCAAATTCACAAACTCTTTTTTTCCTTTTGATACATAATTTATACCTATGTCAGTGTCTTACAGAATTTCAAACTCTCCTCCTTTCACGCCTCGATATTATTGCAGGCAACTACGTTTATTGGCGACCGACTTGTTGCACCGCTGCTGGTAAGGATGAGCCCATGTGCTACCCTCTGCCTGTGGCTGATGACGACCGAACTCATCGTTTCAATAACATACGTTGTCTAAACATGACCCGGCCACAAACTTATGCCACATCGGGGTGCTGTCCTAACACCACAACGCCTTTAAGGGTATGTATGTGATGACAATTTTATAAAATGCTATGTCTAAGCACCAGGGGCAAGCTAACGCGTTACTAGCATTTATGATGAGATTAATAGAATAGAGGAGGGAATTTTGGTGGTTTTGTTTTTGTGTCATAAAACAGTCTTTTAGAGATTCAGAAAATATGGCGATACGAAGTGCGCCGGGTCAGCACATATATATATATAAATATATATATATATATATATAAATATAAATAAATATATATATATATATATATATATATATATATATATATACATACTTCGCATCGACTGCATAGTTACCTTTGAAGTTGGTTTTTGTATTATTTTATGTTTTTTAATTACGCAAATACTTTAGAAAAAAGTTCAGACCCTGACTTAGTGACAATGGGACCACCTCGGGAGTATACTCTTTTGAAAAAAATCATACAGTCGAATTATAAAACCTCCTTCATTTTGAAGTCAGTTAAAAACATGTTCTCTCTCTCAATCAAAATCTCTTATAACCTACCTAAAAATATATCTATATATTAATACGTGACGCAAAAACACAGCAAAAACTTTGTACTCTTTTTTACGAAAATTGCGCGGTCGGAGGAGTGTGACATTTGCAGATTTATAGTTTATATAGAGAAGGAGTCCAGAATGCTAGTATTTTTTTTTTAAATTATGCATAAAAATAAATCGATTTGTGATTGTAGAAGTATTATAGTCTGTGACAACAGAATCTTAATAAATTCAAACTTATAATTTATATTAATCATGGTCGAATCTAGTAATATTAATTAATTAAATCCAGAGTTTCCTTGTATATTAAAAAAACCTTCCTTGTATACCTGGTTTAACAGGCACTTGGCCTATTTTTATAGATTGTAGGTGCTACGTCACAATTGGATCTCTCATATGTTTATGGAAATGTGGAAGATGCTAGAAGATCCTATGTGGGTGGAAACCTGTCAGTGGAATATGTGAACGGAAGAGCCTTCCCCGATACAAGTAAGGGATTATTTATGTCAAGTCCAAATTAGAAGTAAAAAGTAATGAAGTTTTGTTTTAAATGAAGGTATATATGAACGCCTCGCATAAAGACTACTGCAGTATTATGTGTATAAGAGTTAGTCCATTGAAATCTTACATGAGCTTTGCATTTGTTAGAGGACGCAATTTTATTTTTGGGACATGTGTGGGGGGTCAATAGAAGCTTAACCTCAAGTTTGTGGGGTCGCCACCCTTGTCCCCTGGCCGCCATCTTGGAAAAAGGGGTGAAAACACGCGATATCTCGGAAACTATGCGTCTTACGAAAAATTTGTAATAATTTGTAGCAAATTGTTTTGCCAACAAATATGTTTATATAACTTTTTGCCCTAAATTAAAAATTAAAGAAGTTATAAGCAAAAAAGTGAGATTTTTTTTATTAATTCCTAACTCTTTTCTTTACCATAGAACTTATCAAATTTAACTTATCGAATGTTAAGCAGGTAGAAAAGGTCCCCTGTTTTCCCCGCCACCTATAAGATAGAGCCGTAGGCGCGTTTTTTTACGTGGTATCCCCAGTAGGCCTACTCCACGGACATCTTGCTTATAAGGTAATCCTCGACATCATAATATTTTTAATCACTTATTAGCTAGCTACTCTAATCGACTTTTCTTCCATGGTCCAGGCTGTGGTTCAGAATCTAAATCAACGTCAAATGTGAAAGTTTGAGGAATGACAGGAGTTAAAAATGGAGTCATAGTGATTCCACTGGAGACATTATGACAATATTAATCGTCAGGTAAAGTCCACGGAGTCGATTGTTGTATGGTACAGTTTACTATAAAAGAATGCCCGAACGGAGGGGTGAGGCAGTCGAGTGATCATTACGATACGAGTAAGATGTAGATTCGATGAGCGATTTTGTGACGGACTTTGCGCGTGTTATTGAATCATGCAGTTTGTACTAGTAGTGTCTAATTATATTTGTACCTATGTTATACGTGTTTGTATAGTTCCAATAATTCGTATAATAATTCTAACGGCATTTTAATTTGAGTCCTGTAGCTCGTAAAAATATTTTTTGGTTTCAATGTGAAGTCTGAAGTTTTGTTTTTGTTATTTTATTTTTATTTGAGCAACTACTACAATAGCTTTAGAAATAATATATTAAGCATCTGTAGCAATTATACAACTGGCACACATATACAAATTTGCATCTCATTGCAAATGGCATCTCGCTCTTCGGTGTATATGCTCTATAGCAAGGGTTGCTCTCGAATTCCTTGCAATTCGGAAATCAGATCCCGACTTGCTGACTATGGGACTATCTCGGGAGTTATAAAAACTATTTGAAAATCGGTCCACAATTGACGAAGAAATATAAAAAATTAAGCGCCTGTAGAAAGTGTAATACTGGCTCGCGTATACAAACAAGCTTTTCTTTGGAAGAATGTATACTCTCGGCGTTTTTTAATAAAGGTTACTTTCGATTTCTCTGGGATCCACTCATCAGATGCTGACTTGGTGACCATAGAACTGCCTCGGGAGCATACATACTTACGAATAAATAAAAACAAACCAAAATAGATCAACAACATCATATAAAAAATTAAGCACATGTAGTAAATGTAATACGTACATACAAGCTTTTTTTTCAAGAAGGCGTTCTTTAATAAGAGTTATTCACGATTTCCCTGGTATCCAAACCACTTGTTAGATCCTGACTTGGTGACCATGGGACCAATTCTAGAGCATATACTTTCAATTTATAGAAAAATCGGTTCCCAATTGACGAAAAAATGGAGTAACGAACATACAGGATGAAGGTAAATAGTTGTACTGTGTGTGACACTAAGTATAACTTCAATACAATACTAATGCATGTTTTATTGTCCATTTATCAGCTCATGTCAACCTCCTTCTTGGGATCAACTTCTTCGGTATAATTTTCTTCTGGAGATGGCACAACTATCACGCTACCCAGCTTGCTGCACTGAACCCCACCTGGAGTGATGAAGAACTATTTACGGTGGCCAGAGAGATTAACATTGCAGCTCATAGTCAAATTATGTACTGTGAAATGTGGTACCTCATGTTAGGTAAGTATAGTATATATGTTACATTCAAACCTCGAACCTCTGGCGTTTGACTAGTCAAACCTCAGATCTGACATAAACTTGTAGCAGCGAGAGGTAGAGGTAAAATGATACTTCAGATAACAAAGAGTAGTATTCACTGTCGAGTGCTGATGTAAACTAGGCGTGTGAACTCTTTACTGAACCGACTCACTGATGCAAAACATTTAGGTGTTCCAAAAGATTGGAACATCAATAATGTTTCAAATGCATCATTTGTATCTGTAACATCGCGATCTCTCCGACTCTCTGTTCAGCGCGATCATGTCGCTTACGTGTGAGAGAGATCGACCAGAGCACTAATCACTATCACAACTAATCACACAGCAACAAGCGTAGCGAGAGAGCAGGAAAACAATTAAATATAAGCAAATGAGAATGAGATAACAAATGAAACGAATTTTTAATTACTTTACTGCTTTCGATCAAAGAGGTTTTCATTCATCTTTGTTTCAACTTTAACACCGTCTGCCTCCATATGCCTGCGACACGACATATAAATATATATTTGTATTTTTATCTTTGATAAGTTTGACATGATGTTTCAATTGAAACGGCAGCCCGTTTTTTAGCTTCAGTCCGCGATCTACCATAACAAGACAACCATAATTTTATATCTTTGACTCAATGTGCTAAATTTTCCAAATGAAACATATCAGTGATCCGGAGCATTTTACTGTTGGAGATACAAATGTTCCAATCCTAAAAATGTGACATTTCTCCCACGCCTAATGTGAACTGAGTTATTTTGGGAACGGTTACCTTATGTACAATAATGTTAAGCAGTCGTACTGTTAGTACAATGTATAGCACAGTGTGCGAGCGGGACGGATAATGAGCGAGCGAGATAGAGCAACTATTAATATGTGCGCTCCCGCGTAGCGCTAGCCAATAGTACATTGGCCGCTGCGATGACAAGACATATTATGTAGCTCCCATAAACTTCTAGTTAAAGTCCACAGAATACATGACGTTATTCTGCATTTGACTAACGATTTTTTGTCTAACCTAGGAGAGACTAATTTATACAGTCATTTAAAAATATAACAGGTGCAGTACGAATTGACGTTTGATCGAGTCTGCGATATTCAATTCTAGGATCGACTAGGCGAAACGAAACATTATTTTACGTTCGACGTTTGACTAAAAAGTAAGACACTTCTAGTTTTGACTAAAAATAATTTAGTCTTCACCTGAAAGGGAGCAATCTCCCAAATGTGATCAGAAGTGACAAGGATGGGGAAGGGGTCAAAAATCATGAATCGTTAGACGTAATTTGTGGGTGATCCCTTTAATGTATAATCCAAATTGGGATAATGATATAACGGTTTTTGGAGTCTAGTTGGAGGATTTTATACTTTTTGTCTTGTTACAGGTAAAGAAAAGGCGTTTTCTGAAGGAAACTATGCAGATTGCACAGATTTCGCGGATAACTATAACGCCACACTGAGACCAGGTGTCCATCTTGAGTTTATGGCTGCAATGAGAGTCCTGCACTTATTACAGGATAGCACGATGAGGTAGCCTTTATTAAATTTATTTGGACAAAAAAGTATTGTACAGAATTTAGTGTTATAAGTCTTATAGATAGGTAGTTCAAATTAATTCAACATCAATATATTGAACAAATTAAAAAAATGCTATAAGTAAAAACAAATGCTTAAAATAATGGTCATAGGTTATAATTTTGTCAAAAACTTATGTACAGAATATAATAAAAAAATTGTACGTCATGTCTTTATATTTATAACTATAATAATATTTTTCTATCATTTTATTGTGTTTCTGTATTATTGAATATGCGCTGTTTGCTACAACTCCATTAATTCTTCAAAAGTCATTCTGTAACATACTTCTGTATAAAACTTATAAAAAAAGAACTTGAGATATAAATATAATAAGAAATATAAAGAAAAACAATTTTAGCTAGACGTGTTGCTGGGGAGTTTCTTGCCGCTTCTTCTCCTTAACAGCAATCACGTTGCGAAGCGGTGTACATAGACTAACTAGGAAGTAAAATTAAATTTTAACCTATAATATGTATGACCTTCAAAAAGTGTTCTCCAGTGGAATTTATTTTGAATAAAAACTTTTGTATTGATACGTATCGTACGGATCATTTTAATATTTCAGGTTGTACGACACAGATGGCAATTATGTGAAGTCCTATCCAGCTACAAATCTTACAACTGGCATAACTTATGTTAAGGAGGACGACAACATAGTATATTTCATCCAATCTAGTATTCGGCAACCATGTGCAAAAATTAAAGATGCTGTCTGCGACTCTGATGTAAGTTCTCCACCTACAATTAGTAAGTGTTACTGGTTATAAGTACCATTAAGGTGTAGCCACACTGCAGTTTCTGGGAGCAACGTTTCCAACTGTTAGTGGGCAACATCCGATAAAAGTTATTAATACATGTTGTTGTGTTGTTGGGTGTACGGGGATTGATAGTTGCCACGATAGAAAAAATGAACGAGCTGCTATCCGAGTGTTCGGATCATATACACGGCTTTATATACATTTCATGGAGTTTAACGCGAGATAAGATTTTTTTACGAGCGGAAATCTGATTGAAAACTAACCACCGCGAGGGAGGCGTTGGAGGCTTGCGGGATTCGTCACCTTGCAGTGGCATTAGCACCCTTGAAGAAGTACTATTGCCACCCGAGTCGGAGATATCCGATATAAATTTTATTAACAACTAGCTGTCCCAACAGACGTCCTCCTGCCCGGAAAAGCTTCAATCGATATACCGACAGCAGCGCCACCTACTGGGTCCAATTGTGAACCAACTCGGAAACCTTCTTTGGCTCATGCACAACAATTTTGCTAAAGATCATGACATGATCAAATGTATTCTATAAAGGACATACAGACAAACATTCATTTTTATATAGAAAAAGAAATCAAAACCAACTTCCAACTAAAAAGGCCCTGGCAGGCGGCACCCTATCAGCCTCATCGTATCTGCTACATGATATAGGTGCTTTCAATGGGACATTCATTTACCTATATGGTGTCTTAGTTAATCATTAGCAGGATAATGTCACACTCAGATTTTTGTAGAAGTTACAAACTAGTCCAATAACTCTTTTCTCATTGTGTCTATTAAGTAAAAAATATTTTGTTCTAATCTTTTTCATAGGATTTGCACTGCAGTGTGCTTTTTTACAGTAGATATTATTTCAGAAGGTTTTACGTTTTGGGCCATCTTAATGTATTAAAAGTGTCAGATAACTGGATCACTTTGGGATTGGACAATTAAATGAATAACTTTTTTTGTTGATTTCGTGATTTTGGCACCTGGCGGAGTGCATAAATTAGACGTTTTTCATTTTTATATACTAGGAATCAGTGAATTTATTTATGAAGTATTTTATTATTATTTAACATTATACATAATTTAAAGCTTGTGGATTGTTTTTAGTTGACGAACAAAGGTCTTGGCACGTTACAAAGAGCCAATGACATATTGGCTAACGATTTATGTAAGTCTCGTCTCCAAGGTATACCATCTTATGTAAAACTCAGAAAGCTATTATTCGGTGACAGTATCTCCAGTTTTGATGATTTACAAGGCATCTCTACCCCAGAGGTTAGTTAAATTGTTATTATATAATAATAATATATTATTACTGTGTTTGACATTTATTTTTTTTAGTAGCGAGGGCAAAAATTTTAAATGAAGATTTGCTCGAGCGTCTTTGGGAACTATTGAGTTTTGAAAATTATATGATAGGAAGCATAAAACATGAAATAGTGTTTCCATTTCAGCGGTAGGTCAACTAGACGTTTTCAAAAATGAAAATAAAAACCAATCACATACTCGAGCGTGTCAGATATTCATAGTTTAGGTCCCCAACGTGTCTCTGGTAACAAATGTATGCTAATCTGCCAACTTGCATGGTAAGGATGGCCATACGGAACGGTAGAAAACGAAAAAAATAACAAAATTGCGGAGCTTCTAGGCCAAAACTATTGATTTTACAAAAAAAAATCTTATTTAAATTTGTAGTAAATGTTTTAATCAAAAAATAGGTCGGAAAGGAGATAGTTGAAAAAAAACTGCGATTTGGTGCCATTTTTCCAATATAACAGCACAAGCGGCTGAGATGCGATGTAGCAAAGTTGAATTCAGCAGAAACAACTAAATCTATACAATTACATTTCCAAAACTCCCGGAAAACTTTCCAAGTAAACATCTTTATAGACGATTTGGTACTTCGCGGCTCAAGGAAATCGGCACTAATTTAAAAAAAAAACAACTATGCTTGTGAATATTTTTTTTGTTTATGACCCTCCTACTTCCTTGCGTTTATCAGATTAGTAATACGCACGCTGTAAACCCACTAGCAATAAACCCACCTCACCTTAATCTGACGCGCTTGAGTAAATCCAAAAAAGTCCTACTCATTCATTTAAACTCCGCATTAGTAATGACATTTGCCTAATACAGCGAATCTGGTTAAGTCATCAAGGTACATCAAGGGACCTGCAATGTGGTTTTACTTATACAGATATTCCACTTACCTAGTGTCTCAGATATCCAGGTATAAATAAATATCTGTCTCATTTACAGAGGGTTACATTAACAGAGGTCAGAATACAGGTTATTTCATACAAAGGTAATAAACAAAAGTATTTAAGCACGTTTACACGTATTACAAACTGGAGGTCATTGAGGCTCAAAATTACTTACGTAGTTAAGCGCGGAATTTGTGGGTAGAATAAGAATAAGTAAGTGAACAAACAAAACGATGTTATCTCAGTTACAGAGGTGTATGCATATAAAATTCACTAGCTGTCTCAATTATAGAGGTAACTATGATGATAAATTGAAAGAACGAATCCCAGATATAGAGGTTTGCTTCGTCCCACTAATAGGGGTGATACAGTGCCAAAGTGTTGGGAATTCAGCATGAGTTTCCAGTCCAGTTATGAAGGTTTCTCACTTATCCAGGTCGTATTTAACCAAGTTTGACTGTATATATTTCATGTATATGTGTGTGTGTAATACAAGTATAGCAATGTGGCTGGATATTGGGGCTTCTCTGCGTTAGTGTTAAAGATTTAGGCTGTGCCCGAATTCGTCTTATTCTTATTAATAAAAAATGACGTCACTAACACATAGCCACATTAATCTATATGCATACGTTATATCTATCAATATTAGCGTCATTAATAATGTCGCATTTCAAACCCATAGCCTTGAAACGACCTAAATGTTTCACTCAAACGCACATGAAGCGTCAGGATTAGACGGTCTAGAAAAACATAGTATTTATTCAGGGTATAGAAAAAATGCAAGAGGTCTACGAAGATGTAGAAGATGTTGACGCTATTGTTGGTATTTGGACTGAAATATTTGAGGATGATGTATTTGTTTGGCCCTCCCTAGCCAAATTGATTAAATGGGAGCTATTGTATGGAAGTAAAACTGATAGACATTTCTTCGAGCGATCGAGTAGACCTAATGCATTTACTGATGGTAAGTTATTTCTAATCGCCATTTGGAACAAAGATAATAATATTACTGAACCAGTTCTAAAAAATCAATTTAACTTGTGGGGCGCTGTAGGCCACGGATAAAATGCTGGTTCAATTTGTAATCGACTGTGATGAGATGATGAGAGAGATATGACCTAGATACTTGCACTAGAAAAGTAGAAGCTCTACCAACCTTGAGATCGGCCCTCTCCTGGCTCGGTTCAGGTTACACACGGGAACAGCACATGGCACTAAACCTTAGAGCTAACACTTTTAACAAAGTCTAGTGTTACGACATCCCGTCACATTCCCGGAAAGCATCCCTTTCCCGGGAACATTTCCTCTTCCACCTTCATTCGACCGGTTTGTACCAGAGGGCGCTGCGCACACACACATGCACCTCATTGGTCGAGCCGAATCGCCCGCTCGCCCATACATAGTCAAAAACCGTCGGAAAACTACTGCATTGTGTCATAAAACCGCTCCCTAACATGTCAACTGTGTCCCGGACATTTAGTTGCTGTGTAAAACCAGGACGCGCGAATCCGGCCGAAATCCGGCATAATTCCTTACACAGTTCCAGTGACGGTAAGCGTTCATTTTTTTCTGCTTGGTTCGCTAGCATTGGCGAGGCGGCATCAGGTCTAACAGCGATCAGGGTTTGCTCCGGCTAAGTAGCCAATCATACCATTATTATCTAGGTAATATAGTAAGTTCTTGATACGGCCAGTAATCACAATAAGTATAATGAACGTTATTCAAAAAATGATAAGCGCACGACGCGTTGTGGTCTCGTTAAAACGTTGACAGTAAGTGTCCAAAAAAAAACCGACTTCAAAAACTAAAATGTATAAAATAACTTATTTCTAAAGCTATTAAATATTAATATATATTATCTAAAACATCTTGAAGTCGGTGCTTAGTAATTTTCAAAATATAGTAATTTTTATGTTTTGCTTTGCACCGACTTCAAGATGTTTTAGATAATATATATTAATATTTAATAGCTTTAGAAATAAGTTATTTTATACATTTTAGTTTTTGAAGTCGGTTTTTTTAAACGAAGTTTTTATTTTTTATTTGTTACTTTTTCGTGTCTAGCTATGTATGGGTGGACATACGAATGGTGCCGCGCTTCTTAAAAAATATAGGTCCCAAGAACCGGGAACAAAAAAATGATCGTAAAAATGAAAACTACTGGGCCAAACTATGTCAAATTTTTAGGGGACCACATGGCAGCTATTCCGTGTCGAACAAAAAAAGAATCACGTAAATCGAATCATAAATCTCAGAGTAATCGGTGTACATATGGAACGGAGTGAAAATTATTTTCATGAAAAATGTTCATAAAATAAAAACTACGGGGCCAAACTATGTAAAATTTTTAGGGGACCACATGGCAGCTATTCCGCGTCGAACAAAAAAGAATCACGTAAATCGAATCATAAATCTCAGAGTAATCGGTGTACATATGGAACGGAGTGAAAATTATTTTCATGAAAAATGTTCATAAAATGAAAACTACTGGGCCAAACTATGTCAAATTTTTAGGGGACCACATGGCAGCTATTCCGCGTCGAACAAAAAAGAATCACGTAAATCGAATCATAAATCTCAGAGTAATCGGTGTACATATGGAACGGAGTGAAAATTATTTTCATGAAAAATGTTCATAAAATGAAAACTACTGGGCCAAACTATGTCAAATTTTTAGGGGACCAATTGGAAGCTATTCTGCGTCGAACAAAAAAAGAATCACGTAAATCGGATCATAAATGACGGAGTAATCGGCGAACATACATAAAAAAAAACAAAAAAAAAAGATCCCGACGAATTGAGAACCTCCTCCTTTTTTCGAAGTCGGTTAAAAATAGCTGCTCTTGCCCTGCTCTGCATTGGTCGTCGCCTCGCACAGAACGAGGGTAGACAGCAAAATTGATGGAGCTGTTGTTGTTGTATGTACCTACATTATTCTAGGCAAGGACCGAACATAATGAAAATAATAGAATAGTATAAAATACACTTTAATGTATGTACAGTCGTGGTATGAAAATGTTCGCTAGTTGTCAAATTGATTCATCTAACGTTCTGCGAGCACATGTTACCTTTTCAAACTAAGTCACTAAAAGATTGTTCCACAGAAAATTATGTTTCGTTATTTAACAATGAAGTTTAAAATTACTTAGATCATTGATTTTCTATCTTGTCTATGAAGATTTTTTTAGACATGTAAAACCTTTTTATTGTTTTTGTTTTAATATTTATGTAAGCGTAGTGATTATATCCTCTTTGTTTTTTATTGTTAATCTCAGCTTGTGATTGTCAACATTTGCATTTTTCTTTTCTACAGTTTCTAAATTTAATGAACGTAACATTTATTAAAATGTTGTAAAAGTATTTCGTGTACTCGTCCAAGCCAAAGTCGACTTCAAGGTGACGAACATTTTCATTCGGCGAGTGTACATACGAGAATGCTAAATAAAATTCAGAATATTAATATTATAGTAAAACCGGCGGTCTTATCGCCCATGGCGATTTCTTCCAGGCCACTTGGAGTATAAAAGGGACAACAAAAGTCGGTATGTGCTAATATATATTTCAAGTCAACAGTGGATGAAGTCCTGGGCATATCCTGTACAGTATATTATTGTAGTTTTAAAGAAATCTTTGTTCATTCTTCCTTCTATTTAAAATTTTATTGACTCAGCTGATCGGAAGAAAAGAACAACGAACGGCGTTTGAGAGTAAGGCCTCAGAAACGCCGGTTATCAAGGTCAATGATTGACCTGTCAAAAATAACATGAAAGTATAAAGACGTGCGAAATAACAAGTTCTTTAATATTGTGTAGAGCAACTTGCTGAGATAAGGAAAGCAACGGCTGCAAGGCTGATGTGTGACATCGGTGATTCTGTGACCGAAGTACAGCCGAGTGCCTTTGAAGTTATAAGTGACTGGTATAACTTTTTGAAATTATTCTTGCTCATTTTTGTTTTCCTACTAAAATTCATAACTGTTATAATCTTGCAATAATGAAGCTTCGCAACGTCAAGTAAAGCTGTAGAAACTTTACTAAAATAGTTATAAAATATATACGTTTGTCGAATTTTTCTTAGAAAATAAATTTTTGAATACAATTTTTGGTTAAATGGTGAGGCGGATATTACAGTATACATATTTTACTATTTTTACAATATAAAAGAATAGGCGTTAAAATAAAATTACAAATATGATGGGTATGTTTTGTCCCCTTAAAAGAATGTCCGATTAGGATTATTATTGTTACGACCTAGACGCCGACAAAGGCAAATTCACTCCTGTATACCTGTAGAAACACATTTTATTACCTTTCGCCATTTGGACTTCTTTTGTTAGTTTGTGTTTAAAATTTGTGATTAGAAAACAGCTCATTGTGTATTGTAATCTTTTATGGCAGTCATTAGCCAGGTGTGTCGGAATTAAAGTACAAACTGATTATAGGAAATTCGGTCCATGCGGCCGGGCAGACATATTGCATCTGTGCAGTATAAAGGAATGCCTCTATTGAGGGACGTGGCAGTCGAGTGAGAACCACGAACGAAACGAAACGTGTGTACATATCGGGAATATCTATTAGTGACGGACTTTGCGCATTTTGTGAAATTGTGCATTACGTTTGGCCTTGTTGTGTTCGGTTATATTTGTACCTGTGTTATACGTGTTTTTATAGTTCTAAAACCTCTGTAGTAATTTTAACGGCATTTTAATTCGAGTCCTGCAACTCGTAACATTATGTACAGCATTATAACGTTATTCACAGCATTTAGAAACAACCAGAGATATTACAAGTCCAAAAAGTTAACAATTCATCGATATCGTTAAACGCGCCCTTAGTAGTAATAAGACTCCCGTTTCTATTTCACTTGTGCCGATTCCTAATCTTACTATCCATTCGCGTACCGTACCATCGGTTGCGTTTTGATAAATTGTAACCGATAGTAAGGTAAATAAATAATTGAATTTTATCCGTGCAGGAATGGGGGGGAATACTAATTCCTGTAACCAGGCGGCCTGTCGTAGGAGGCCACAAAACAAATAGCCAGTTGCTAGGGCGTTTGCCCGACTGGGTGGTTACCAACCCTGGTCTAGAGTATGCTGCTATAACAACTTTGAGTTGTATTCCGGCATCAGGGGGCAGGTTCCAGTTTTCCCTTCGTTTACTGCAGCACCTCCGGTGTTACTAATGTCCATAGGCGACTGTAACCGCTTTCCATCACAGTTGGGTCGTCAGTCTGTCTACTGTGTTCAGCATTAAAAAACTAGGATAGAAATTACCTTCAATATAAAGCTGAAGAACGGTAACGAGAAGTCTCCGAATGCCACCTGCTCATAGTTACGATAGAGCAGTTTGAGCTTGTTTAAACAGTGTGGCGGCATTACAAAGAAATTCCTTAAAATTTTCGTGAACAACGGACAATGTCGAATAAAAGGTATATTATATTATATATTTATTCAGCAAAGTATGACGTGCGTTTTTCGACTTACACTATTTTATTCATTTAGTATGGCCTCACTTTAATTAATGTTTTTCTTACAGCAATCCACTTACAAGCTGCGATGACATTCCAGCCATAGATTACTCTGTATGGACATAAAGTTGCTCTATGGATTATGACGATACCGCAACATCTTCAAGTATCGAAGCAGCGACCACTTTTGGTTTCTATATCTTTCTCTTCATTCTATTGCTTTATTACCATCGTTATTAAATCTACATTACTTGTCCATACAAATCATGTAGTTTTAACACCAAAATTGTATAGATTACGTTAAATTTAACCAGAAATAAGGCGAATGAATGGATAGTAGATTATATTCTGGCATAAATTCGATTCACTTGAACACATGCACTATGCGAACGCGATGCGATGGCCGGGAGAAGGTACACTCTCGCGCTTCATCACACAGCGGAACTCTTAACGAGTCTGGGAAGATGTTTGGCCCGTCATATTTGTCTGGCTCATTGGAAAATATTTTAAAATATTATATTTGATAATATATATAAAATTCAGCCTTCCTAAAATGACGTAAGTTTCCACTTTTATTAAGTGTCTGTCAAAAGTTATGGCCCGCACGAAGTGTCTGGCAACTGTGTATATCTTTGTTTATAACAATATCATATATAACATATGTAAAAACTAGCCTTGCTGTTTTGACGTAAGTTAGCTTTGATACCTGCACCCTTAAAAATGGTAAAACCACATTCAACTTAGCGAGTATTCATTCCTTTCTAAGTTTATGTCAAACTACCGATCCTAAAACTTTCATCTTTCCTAAAACCACGCATGTCTGGGGCGACTGGCATCTCACTCTAGTAAAAAACTCAATCAAATCTCATCTTCAGCAAATTGATGTCCAATACTGTATGTATGCATTTTCTTGGCCTACATTTTTCTTAGCTCCAGTCTATCACTAGTGCTAGTTTACATAACATTTACCGACACATAGTACTTAATCGGGGACACTACTTCATGGGCCGTCGTCCCTACAGCAGTTGTGACCAGTCAGCCATTTGAACTTATTAACCATACGAGCTATTTTGGGTACCTTGGTTCTCTTTCTGGTAACCCCGCTTGTGAGCCTACCCATAGGAAAATTACCTAACATTGCTTGCTCTATGCCCCACTGAACAATCATATTATTGACTAGCTTCTGCCGCGACTTCGTCCGCGTGATGCGGTTTTTCTAACTATCCCACGGGAACTCTTTAATTTTTCGGGATCAAAAGTATCCTATATGTTGACCAGGGATATAAGCTCCCACCATACAAAATTTCATTTACATCGGTCCAGTCCTTTCGGAGATTAGCCGGTACAAACAGACAGACAAACAGAGAAACAGAGAAACAAAAAATTGAAAAAAATCGAAATTAGTTCTATTTCACTTCTTACATCCCCCGATTCGGTTTTCAGCATATTTATTCATTGTACAGAAATTTAACCTCTACAGATTTATTATATGTATAGATAAGGAAATTTTGTGTAGTGTTATGAATCAGATGAAATCAATTTTATTAAGAATGTTATGTTAATATAATGTTATGTATAAAATTACTTCCAAAATAAAGAATCATGATAATTTTTATTTTATTTTATTGCTTGGCACTGATCTCAAAATTATACATTAAAACCTTATTATAATAAACCTCAATACAACGACTTTGTCGATTTAACTTGATTTTAAGAATTTAGAAATACCTTAGAACCAACCTTAAGAGTACATACAACATATACCTATACACTACGAATACATTTTTGTATAAACCTCTATATAACTCGAGTCATTTTGCACGGTTTTCCAGGCAGAACTATATGCTCTCTTCCAAGCCACCGAGCATTTACTAAAACAGGATCACGAGGAGGTAGCTGTGCTCAGTGACTCGAGGTCATCCTTGGACTTGGTTTCTAATCCTGACACGTCCCTCCCTCTTGCTACCCCTATTCGCAAGAAAATCGCAGAGTTAACGAGGAAAGGGTGTATAACTCGGCTGTACTGGGTCAGGGCTCATGTTGGTGTCCCAGGAAATGAGCGAGCTGATGAATTGGCCAAGTCAGCAGCACAACTAACCGAGGTACCAGCGGCGTACGACCTATGTCCTCTGTCGTACATAAAAGCAGAGATCCGACGCGATAGCGTCCGTAAATGGGCTAAACGGTACGCAGAGAATCCCACCGGAGCAGTGACAAAAGTATTTCTGCCAGATGCGGTGACCGCCTATGGATTAATAAGAAAAATTAAGGTCAATTCGGTACTTACCCAGGCGATGACGGGGCATGGCGGCTTCGCGGCGTACCTTCACCGCTTTAAAGGTATGGATAATTCAGCGTGTGTCTGTGATAGAGACACACCGGAGACAATCCAACATCTACTTGTTGAATGCCCAAAATATGGTGCTTCCAGGCAAGACCTGGAAGCTGCAACAAAAATTAAGTTGACAGAGTCAACATTGTGCAAGATGTTGGCCGGTAAAGAGTCCAGGTCTTGGCTGGAAGCTTTTTGCATTGTTTATCATTGCGTGGATTTATCTCTTAGTCGCCATGTTGCGTCATCAAGTACGGAATAGATGTGGAATATATAGACTCGTCGGAGTGTTAATATATTTATGTATTTATATACACATATATATAGTATTTATTATTTTATATATATAGTATTTATTATTTTATATACAACTTATACAATTTTAATTTTAAACTAGACTTTAAGTAATTTTAAGTAGTATAAGAGACAAGCCTTATTTATATTTATATATTATATGTATTTCAGATGCCCGAACAGTATCGGGGGTGAACATGCAATTATTAAAAAAAACCCCTCTATATAACGATTTGCATAAAGTATTCTACTAGTCCATCTAACAAGAATTTGTCTCGACAGATGCAAACATTCGTTTACCGTTAGACCATTCAGGAAGTTATACTTTCATAATAAATTAATGTTGAATATTGTAAGGCAAACAAAATTTTAAAGTGCGTTCATTACAATGTGCTTTACCTTTTGTTTTAAGTTAACATACCTTCACAAAACTAATAAATCGAACTAACCTCTATATTTTTTTTTGTAACAAATTGTTTTGAGTTTGCAAAATATTTTTAAACTGAAAAAAAAATCATTGGAATTAATTAAGACAGATCACGATGAACCCGGATTAACGCCAAAAATGCGGTGCTGCAGTTACGTGTTTTTTTTCTGTAACAAACACTACGTTGTCTGTAAGAAATTTCGCTTATTATATACAATATTTAATCTTTATTTACAATTATTATTGTAATAAAACTAACTTTATTTCTCAGAAAGCAAAATTTATTGTTTAGTCCAAAACAGGTTACGTACATACATTTTGGGGGAAAAAAATTAGGCCCACGGCCCTATTGGCAAGCGACTCAAGTTGCTGGTCAATTGGATAATTGATATACTCGTACTTTACAGTTCTAAAACCATGTTCAAATAAAAGATCAGGCAAAACATACCCTTACTATCTCATTTTTAAAACATTATGATAAAAATAATATTTAACTACTGTTTCAAGAATAATAAATAGCCTATTGGATTCGTTAAAGCTATGACGTCATAGCTTGCGACCCAATAGTGTATTTAAAGATGATGATAAACGGTGTCAGTTGTATACACCATAAACTACTTACCCAATTTGGCTGTTTTCCACAATTGCTTTTTTTGTCGCAAATTGGCCAAATCAGCTTACTTTTAAACAAAACTAGAATACAGATAAAATATATTTGCTGACTGGCCTTCTTGGTGCGAACACATCATGCATTATACATATGGCATTGTGTACATATTAATTTAGAAAAAAAAGAAGAAATATATAAATAATGAAACTTAATTAAAAAATTTAAAATTATTTTATTGGCAACTTATTAGGGGCTTATGCCCATTTTGGGGTACTTTTGGGGACAATTTTGTCGGGGTGTAATAAATTCAAGCCAAGTAGAATCTAGATTCTAGAATCTGTTACAACTTAAAGCCTGAGGATTTATCTAATAATGACAAGGTATTTGATGTTATGTTAGACACATTTTTCTTGGTTAAACCCAAATACACCTTTTGAAGTTCCTAATACTGAAAATAAATTATATTAATAATTACGTAATAGTGTAACAATATTTTCAAAACTTAATCTGTACAAGAAAAATGACGTTAAATAACTATGTCATAATTTGATTACATGACGGTTGGAGTCAATTATTAATTAAATTTGATCGTATCGTGTGTGGAAACCGTATTAATACAGTAGTATAGCAGTAAGCTCTATAGCTAAGCTTGTGAATAGCGCCATAGGTGAAATCCCTTATCTTAAAACATCAAGTCTAAGCATATATGTCATTATATGAATTCGTTTGAAGTTAATGTTTTCCATAGTTATCCTCCCATTCGTTGTTTTGTTGGCAGCTGCTGTCCCGCCACGCCCAGTAGTTGAGACTCGGTATACTCTTGCAATCCCGCATTTGGTTGCTGCAATTACAGGTTTTCGTTAAATGTTATAGTTGATTTATATTAATAACGGTATTATTAAAATAATTATACAATCGATGGCCTATGTGGTTAAGCCATTCCGGCCTACCCCACTGGAACGTAGAGGCGCCGGGTTCGATTCTTGGTATAGTAAATTACGGAAACGTATTTTCTCTGTTATTTACTATGTTATGGGTGTCTGGGATCGACCCCAGAGTAGTACGTGGTATATTACCCATAACACAAGCGTAACTTGCTTAATTTGGGGATATACAATATGTGTGTTTGTCTGTCGATTTAAAAAATCTAATTATAGAGTATGTGAAAAATCCCTGTCAAGTTTGCTTTGAAGACTAGGTGCTACGCTGGATGACGATTTCAATTCACTGTGTCAAACATAAACCAGCTTTCTGATAACGGATACCGTTAAAGAATTTCTTGTGAAGTTGTTAAGGTACAAATACGTAACTTCTTTCTCAGGTTCCAGAAAGTGTTTTCAGTGTCATCAATAAGCTAAATGGGAGCCCATAGAGAATTGAGTGTTTCGTAGAAGTAACGAATATCAACTGTTTCAGACATTTGACTACGAAACGTCAAAACACACACACAGTGTGAATGTGTTGACGTTTCGTAGTGTATGTGTTTGTATCCTATTTGTAAAGAATCTACACAAATATTTAAACCAATTATCGTTGTACAAAAAAAATTTGGACTCTACATCTGGGTTGGGAAAATGCAACAATGTCTTCTTAAGTTCAGAAGTTGCTTACTGAAATAACACAACAATTATCATAAGTACAATAAAACATTCAATTCGGCACAGCTTTCAGAGTTTCATACTTAAAAAAAGGTCAGAGGGAAGAAGACACAATTTTATGACTTTGCTTGCTTCACTTGAATAAAAAGTCGTCAAAACGTAATCGTGATTCTTAAGTTGTAACTGACGTATACAGTTCTATTTTGCAGTTTTACTATCCCATTTTGTATCTCTTGACTACATCTTCTCAAATTTCATACAGTCCTCTTTTATTAAAATTGTTATGATGTACAGAAATAAAGACGGATCATGACTACACGAGTGTTCTATATTTGCCAAAGATTGTTACAGATCTTTAAAAAATCTAAAATCTTTAAAAATATATAGAGAATTGTAAGAGATGTCAAAATTATACAAAGTGGCTTACTATTTTCCAGCTTTCAAGAATGCAGATGGTTGAATTCTCGTAACTTTATCTCCAACATCGCATAATAATCTTGCCACGGTATATCTTCGAATTTCCAGTAGTTGTTCTGAAAGAAAAGCAATGAATATGAATTAATATGTAATTATTGAAGCTGTTGAGACTTTTTTTGGAGTTGTCAAAACGTCTAATTGTCTTTTCGGGTGAACAAGGGGCTGGTGTCTACTTCGGAAAACGAAATAGTATGGTGAATCACCTCGGTAATGTAGCTAGCCTTCTGGGCCCATTACTCATAGAAGTCGATGAGCCCATCATAACCAATGTTGCTTACTTAGGTTTAATTAAGGTTTTCGTGTTAGTATTAATTTTTACAGAGGTGTACTCATGTCATCAAATTTCATAATAATCGTCTACTTTAAGTTTACTTAAGTAAACTTCAAATATATTTTCTGGAATTATTTATATCTTGTTTTCATCAACAGACATTGTACTAAATATAATTACAAGGGATTTATACTACATGCTGTGAAAATGAAACAAATACACATCTCGATAAATTCATATAGTATTTATACTAAAACACAATTTTATAAATTTCTTTTATCTATGGTATGTATTATACTAACAATGATTTCAAATCAACTGCTATTTGCTATTAACAGATGTTTAATTTACACATACGAGCAATTATATACCTACATGTCCCATACGGTGTTTTTATTCATCTTACTATCTACTTTTTCCATTATCATTGTATACAAAATTGGCATTAGATACGTGTATGGAGTTTGTGACAAATGACCAGAAGCTAGAGGCAAATGAATCGATATCCCTTGCTTATTGTAGGGATATCCTCCTCAATTTGCACTACATCATGGTCTTCTGCTTTCCTTATTCCGCGCCGTGCGCCGGCGATGTTACACAGGTCATCGGTTCACTGTTGTATACTACATTTATTGAAACGGGATCTCCACTTCAGAAAATTTTTGCTTTTTCGGCCGTCGGTTCTGCGACAGACGTGACTGATCTACTGCCATTTCAACCTCCTATATCCTCATTTCTGATTCTACTATCAAGAATAATTCGCTCTATGCCCCGCAGAGCAACTTTTAATTTGTGGACCAGTCCCAAACAGTACGCCCTACTCGAAGACTTTTATTTAATGTTTTCAAGCATTGCTCGGTATTCGACGAGAACACCTGACGAAACTAACCGAGTGCTACTCAGCCTAACTGAATCCTTTTATTTGCTTCCTCCTTTTTAGGTGTGTCTACCTGCACATTAAATGAATGCATAGTATATATAGAAACCCGTCATATAGGAACTTACCAAGAGTAAAGGCATGCGGCCGATTCGGTCTTTCGTACCAATGTCTGTCGGAGACCATATTCCTTATAAGTTGTTCCACAACCAAGCAGTACATTGTTGGAGGAACAAAACCTCCCTTGATTGGTTTCTCGACCCAAATACCTACTATTAGGTCCATATCTTCAACGCTTTCGTACAGGTCTTTGAGAATCTCGATTCTCTGAAATAATTTCAAAAAAGATAATGGTAAGAAAATACTACAGACATCAGAGGGCCTAAAGCGGTCAATTGATTATTATGTACATTATTTATGGATACGACATGCCGCGCTGTCGCAGGAAATTGTATTCTTTCTCCGTTCCTGCATGAATAGAAGTTTTATTTTGAGACCTAGAAGTTGGTTCTATGGCAGTGGTTGGGTTTTGGTTGAATAGGCTAAGTCTTAGCCGAGACTCCGGGTTCGATTCCTGGCATGGTAAATTTGGGAAAGTAGATAGTTTTATTTATAGTATAATTTTATTATTGTATGTTGTAATCTGTTTTGAGTTTAATTATAAAATTATAATATAATAGTGATAAAACATACCTCAGGATCAATAATTCCATCAAGATCGTCGAAGCTCCGAATAGGTTTACCGAAACAGAACTCTCTGTATTTGACATAGGGTTGGAATCCGAAGTATCTGTTTTTGGCCGCGTCACTGGTGCAAAGGTCAGCCGCCCTTTGATGGGGTCCTAGTCCCACTGTGCCGATCTGAAAGTACGAATTTATTTATTCAGGCCAGGACAACGTCTGCTGAGATCTCTAGTTTTAAATAAAGCTAATTTGCAACACATAAAGTTTTTTATTTATTTATAACAGTATCGATTCGCATCGGACTTCGAGTGGAGGACAAATTCGCCCAATTTCGAGTGGATAACGGAGCACGCTTAACTAGAAGGTTCCTATCAACACGAGAGTTAAAGATACCAAGTGAAGTCTGGCAGCAATGTCCACTCTTTAGCGGTGCGCATAATGAAGGTGGACGCAAAATGTTTTGTTCGTATTGGTGGAATATGCACCATATATCAATGGCGTATGCCAGTGCGTCTGGTTGTCCGATGATAGAAGAGAGATAGCAGGATAAGATTGAGAAGCTTCAATAGACACTCTTAAAAATATACCCGATAGAAAACCGATAAACTGGCAACCCTGCGTCGATGTTTAAAGTATAAATATAAATAAATACTCACATCAGGATCAATGATATAGTCAAGTTGTGCGGAGGTCTGCAGATAGTTGCCCCGGGTTAATTGTTCCATATTTTCATCGACGTCAAAGAAGCCAGTTTTCAAAGTCAAGTTGACGATGGGGTATTTCTTGAGGTAATAACCGTCTTCGTCGTACATTCTGAAAACATTATCTTTTAATACCGGAGTTCAGCATACAGGCTAACTGAAAACCTGATTAAATATGGAGTTTGCGATTAACGAGGGCGAGCCAGCTTTATTTGTGGAAAGCACTATGTGTGCGTGAGACTATAAAAAATTCTAGAATAAATAACTTATAAATAGACTTCAAGTGTAATTAAAAGAAAAATTATCAAAATTTTCTACAATGAGTCTAGTGCATATGCAGTACTTTGGTTGATTCACTCAAATTAAAAGATATGAATGAATAGTTTAATGGCGGTTGAAGGACATGGCGATTGTAAGAGTGTTTCTATTAGAATAACTATGCAACTAACAGAAATAATTAATGATTGTAATGAAAGTGTTGTAGTATTCTCGAACATCTTTAATTTTTAAACTAAATTTATCACATATAATGTTATATTACTTACTTTAAAGACCCTTCCTGAATCACATGCACCCATCTTGATACAAATGGATACTCGAGTGAGAGTTGAGGTAAAATTTTCGGGTTATAAAGATCTCGGTGTCCAAGGGACGGTGAGATCATACCATCCCTGATAAGATTATCACGACCTGTAAAAAGTAAGTGATAAATATTAATATAACATAAACCCGATATCAAGTTATCACAAGAGGAGTTTAAAATTTTAAATGACCTAAAAAACGCATCGCTAATGAATCAGGAAGAAAAAACTGAACATTTAAAGTAGGTCTTGTCAATGTATCGTACACTATCTACTCACAATGTTTAGAAAGAAAGAAAGACTTTATTTGAATAAGTTTTAGCTGTAACCTAACAATTGATAATATGAATTTATTTTTAGCTGTTTCATGTGCCAAATAAATATATAAAATAAAAATATCGAAACTAACGAATGTATTATGTAGAGATAGATATATGCAAAACAAAATGATTACTGCAAAATTAGTGTTTCTAACGACAATCTTAACCAAACCGGATTTAATGATTCGGAATTTCCTGATTTTACCGATTCTAATGATAGCATTGAACTTTGGTTTAACAAACTCAAATGAATTAAGTAAATGACTATCATATTATAACATTCTATAGATGCCGTGTCTGTGCATTATATGTATTAAAAAATAAGTGGAACAGACTATACCGGAATAAACGATGTAGAACACGATGCAATTTGGTTTAGATTTCTTGTATCTTTGTGTGTCTGTTCGGGATTCACGTACAAATTACTGGGCCGATTTCGATGCAATCAATTTCGTTGATCGACAGCTAATTTTTAAACTTAAACTTTGAGCTACTTTTATCCTGGGAATATCACGGGAATTTTGCAGGGAATGATTTAAAATGGTCGGTTTAAAAAAACGAATTCCAATGTTATTTTTTACTGATCGATAGCAAATTTAATGTAATTAAATGTTTAATATTTTTGTTCCGGGAATCGCGCGGGAATATTCTCGGGAGTGTTTTAATGTTGTTCGGGTGCATAAAAAATGGCTTATTCCGACACACTTTACCCTAAAACGACAGCTTACATTTTTTTTGAAGCTGCGATATTGTCCCAGGAATCATGTGAGAATTTCGATTCAAGCGTGGACAAAGTCGCGGGCATGATAGTAAAAATATTTGAAAGGTTTATTTTTTTATCAACACGACCATTTGCAGTTCGTTTGCGTAGAATGTAATATTAATTATTTTTATATATACTTTTTCTCATTTTCAAATGAAGGGTAGAACTTCGAACAATACCTAAATTTTAATCACCTTCAAAATTAATAAATTTATTTGAACAATAACTACTAAACCACCTTAAACATAAAAAAACTTCTACGATTCAGATCAATAATGAAAACTAGCTATTTGTTCACCTGATATCTCAGACAAATCTAACTTTCTACAGTTAAAAATGTACATGATCGAATTTGTGTTGGTTGCTTTAGCATATATACTTACATGTATTTGGACATTGCATGCCTAATAAGGCAAAATGTATTGAAACAACGCATATTCTAACATCTTGTGTACATACATTTTGGCAATAAATGATTCATTCATTCATTCATTCATTCATAGAAAATAAATTCTTACCAAAAAAGATGGGGAATAATTCATAATAATAGATCTGTAAAAATATAGCAATGTTTATATCCCTCGCAGTATAGAATAACATATCATCATCCCAGCAAGGATTGACGGCGGCTAAGTTGTTCGCTATGACGTTGTGCAGCCTCCAGGCCCAAACTCCAACCATATTAATACCAGCTAATGTATTTAGACCATCTTCAGCTGTAACATTAAACAAAAACTCTTAGAATTAACCCTTTTGAGGGTACAAAGTTAATATTATATTTATCCAAAGCTGCCAGCTACAAAATCAAGAGACTTATATCGTCTCTTTTATTCTAATACAATTTATATGCAGTAAGAGGTAGAAACCATTAGTTCAACGTTCTTTTCAGTTATTTGTATTTGACCACAAATTTGTGGTGCTTCCCAATTAGCCGTGTGCGACACTCGAGAAAAAATTTGCAGTGGTTCCGTCTTAAAAGATTATTCTGATATTAGACTAATCAATGCAAGTGATATGATAAGAAACAGTGTGATAAGAGAACATTATGGATTGAAAGGGGATGAAGTGACAAAAGTTGAAAAAGGAATGTTAAGGTAGTTTGGGCATGTAGAGAGAATGAATGAAAGCAGAATCACAAAACAAGTATATGACAGCAATGTGACTGGTAGAATCAGTGCCGGTAAACCGAGACGTACACACCATGATCAAAGTGAAGATATTTTGAAGAAAGCTCAGATAAAAATTAGTTCAAATAAGCGTATATGTATGAAAAAAATGATGAAAGTCTTCGCTTACCCCAATGGGAAACAGGAGTGAAAATATGTATGTATGTAAAAAAAACTGAATCAATTTGGTTAATAGGCACAGAAACGATAGGAAACGACATTAAATGGCATTGAACCATTGAAGTTTGTGTTTATAGGATGGCTTTGGTTGATTCACCCAAATTGAAAGATAGAAATGAAGCAACTAATATCGGTCTAACAAGACTTAGACTCATCATATCATTCCATTGTACACGTGAACCTGACTTCTTAAATAGATTTCCAATTTTGTTCGATTAGAATAGAAAACACTTTATTGTTCACCACATACACATAAAATAAACAATTTACAGTAATCACATTGAACAGTAAAGTAGGAGCAATCACTTTAGAGCGATGTCTTCCAGACAACCCGAGCTATGGATTTTATGAAAGTGAGATTTGCAAGTATATGATGGTGGTGTGCAAATCATTAAGTACTATCGAATACTTGTGTATCAAACGCATTTTTTTCATTTAATACAATCGTTAATAGTTTCTTTGATTTTTTCAACTCAAACACCGATGAATGTTTCTTGTGGATCATATTTACGTTATTCAAAGGTTTTAGCTATTGGGATGATTGAATGCGCTAATCTTAGGAATTGTTGGTGTGATTTGAAAAAAAAATTCAGTGTTAGATAGCCCATTTATGGAGGTTATAGGCTATATATCATTACGCTAAGACTAACAGGAGCGGGGCATTAGTGAAGAATGTTTGAAAATCGGAGGGTCTTTATCCATTACTAACCGAAGTGCCAGACTCGAAGGGGGGACTGACACCTGGCCACTTAGTTGTACCGCAACTCTAGGCTGTTGGCATATGACCAAGGGTAGTAGACATCAAAGACAAATACCCTACCTTCAGGCTGTGTCGCTCGGCTGTAGGAATTAGTCATTCTTTCTTCGTTTCTGTACGGACTAGAAAAATAAACTAAACAATCTACAATAAATGTACAAGAGGTTATAAAATATCTTACGTGTTGCGTGGCATCTTGTCTCTTGGACTTTGTCATTCAAAAAACAAACATTGGCTTGAGTCTTCGTACTCGGTGGCCAGATCTTTCCATTAGATACTTCGAACTTCAATAGACCCTTCTCAAATAGCCTTCCCTTCTTCAGTAGTGACGATAGATGATTTCCGTATATCACCGATAGATCTATCAGTGGTGTAGATGAGACAATCTGAAGAAGGTTACTATATATAATATTTCGTACTTTACACCTATGATTTAGAGTTGATATTGGGTTTTTCCATACAAAATATTTATTTAATAGAGCTTTGTTACTTAACTAAATGTAACTCTTACCTATATTTTCGCACTAGTGTTTGTTTATCTGTAGGTATTTCTTAATTTTATATTCCGATTTATGATAAAAAATACGCTAAAAATGGGTGGTACCGCTAAGTAACCTTCTTTCGACCTATATAAACTTTTCTTCTATGAATTTAAATACTTACTTGAAATCTGGATGGCGTTTTTCCTTTTTCGCACGCACGTCAAGTCGTTCGTTGTCATGCGTACATAAATTAAATAAAACCATTCCGAAAATTGTAAATATATAACATTAAATAAACTAATGTAAATTAAAGTAAAAAAATATATCTGTACATAATCACTTCGCTATCCGCTAAATATTTTTCATTGTGAAAATAATTTATTCTCTATTAAAAAACATAAAAATTCTTAAGTATTACCCGCTCTGCATCGCAAGTACAAAGCGCAATAAACATATATAATATAAAATACACATAAAAATAAATACTATATACATATCTTAACAAGTAATCTGAAGCGAAGAAGTGAAAGTGAGTAGCAGATGTAGTTCATGCCCATCTCATTCGCTTGCGCAATCTCACATTCTCATCTAAATTGTCCCACACTTCTTTTCCTACAAAATTGACATAGTCTTTTGTTATCCTAAACATAGCGCTTTCGTAACAACGGGTTTCATTATTTTTAGCGTATTTCTGTCTCACTATCTCTAAAGTTTACTCTTATTTATATTTAATGGTTTTCCATTATATATATAAGCTGGGTGAAATATGAATTAACCGTCTCTTCTCATCACGGATAGTGTCAAAGATTTTCCAAAAAATATCTATAAATATTGAGAATTGGAATTAATAAATTAGTGCACGGCGAAGTATACTGTAACGAAATGCACCGCTTCGCAACGAATTATCGCTGTTTATTGTCGCTTATTCATTTTCGAAGTTACATTGTATATATTCATATCCCAATGGAACCTTCCATGAGTGGCTCCGACTCGCACACGGTCACTCATAGTTGAGAACAGAACGTGCAACATACAAGGAAAACATCATTAAGAAAAACATACACATTAAAATTATATAAATGTTTAAAATCTACCAAAAATAACATCCTACATCCTTAAACGGGAAAACGCAGGTCCAGGGGAACTTCTTGGATTAACATTTTTTTTATTGCATAAGTTTAACAGGCTCACCTAATCACTATGTCTACCATCGCCTATAGACATTAGCAACACCAAAGATGCTACAAATGCGCTGCTGCTTAAGAGATACTGGAAACTGGCTAATAATGCCGGAACACAACTCAAAGTTTGTTATGGTAGTGACCAGGGGTAGTAGTACCCATTCAACCGAGCAAATAACTTACCACCTGGCTGTGGGTTGTTTTGTCAAATTCTATTTTGTCTCCGTTCCTGGATAGTGATATAAAGAATGATAATCAGGGAACATGTTATACCACTTACTCTGTCTGGGACGGTGTTGTTGGGAACACAACCGACGGACTGGAAGGACTCAGGCCTAGTCAAGTTGAGGCAGCGAATATCTGAGAATCTGAACACTCGGTCATCATGAGGCACTTGGTTTGGCACGCAGTCCCTGTCGGTTTTGCCTTTAGGCAGACAGCAGTATGGTTTCCACGCGATGTATTTTACTAGAAAAATAGAACGAAATTCATATTTAAACGCTCTACTAATTTTCTTGCAAATTTCGTCATCACGAAGCTTAGACCATGGTTTAATGGTCTAAGTCACGAAGGCACCATTGTAATCAACTCGTGTAAATCTATCATTTCGATCCTGTGAAATGTTTAGGTTTAAAAAGTATCACATTATTGTTAGTACCAGTAACAAAAGGAGAAAAGACACAGTCTGCACTAATATTGTCTCGCATACAGCTTACTTACAACACCAGGTATGGCTACTTAGGTATAATTTTATACAGCAAAGTTAACAAAAAATTTCGATTTTATGATTTTACATACCAAGGTAAGGGTAAGTCAAAATTAAATAATCGGCTTTTAACTCTTGACTATGATGGGACAGTGCAATTGTTAAAAATGAATATAAAACAGATTTATGTTACATTCCAAAATCTTATTTATTTCATTGACATCTTTTTTGAGAGTGTTTCATCGCATGCGCCGCGGAAACTATTGATGATAGAACAAAAAAAAACGCTCTACAATATTAAAGAACATATAAATACCTCAAAAAACTTTACAATACCACGTGTCCAACTATTGTAGTTATGTCACTATAACTACTTTACATTTTAAAAGTTGATAGAAATGCCGACCAAAATCAAACCAGGTTATCAATACCTTTGTATTAATCCTTATCCAAATAAATCATTTCATATTCAAGACGGTTTCAATATCTGTACATTACTTTTTGAATTATCCAAATCTGACATTCCATTCAAAAGATATTACGGATTTAAAAATGTCTATGTAAACAAAATACTTGGCGCTGAAATCGGGTTTGAGGATTTTGATGAAAGTTTATACGTTATTCTGTAGGTCTCGGGATGGTTTAGATTCACAATTAGACCCGGCAGGTGGTGCTGGAATCGGGTTCTAGATTTTTCTTTTTTCAGGGTAGGACAATATCTGCCGGAACCGTTAGAGTTAGATAATAACACATCTTACTATAACTCTAAAGACCAAGTGTATTATCTATGCCATAGTACGATAGCAGAAAGATAAGGCACCGCTCCCTGCGGCCCCTCTCGCCTCTTGGTGATACCGAGGTAGTTAGAGTTCCAGCTCTCTAGCTTTCAATGGAGGGAATAGCCCGTGAAAAGGCCGGCCATCGAGGAACGACCAGGGTTTCCAATGGGTATGCCAAACTGCGGCGTGGAAATAGCACTTCTGCAAGGGTACTAGTGTCACCCTGGCGTGGCGAATCACACATGCCCCCCACGCTTCCCCTGCGGTAGTTTGTCGCCAAGCGGATTTCCCCCTGGATAAAAAAGGAGGTTGTTGCCAAACGGCATCGTTGCACGACAAAGAAGGTTAGTGAAAAGATTATCAAAGAACTCAAAAAAACTTTGATTTTGCATATGAATTTTAAACAATAAACGTGCCTTTTTATTTTATTATATATAAAAATAAATATTTTATAGCGTATTGTTTTGTTAGATTGTTGATCAGAAAATTACAATGATTGTAATTATTATAATAGGTTATCCGTGCAGAACGGAGAAATAATACAATTTCCTGCGGCCGGGCGGCAGGCTCTAAGAGGGGACAAAACAACCCACCGCTAGGTGGCAGGTAGGTAGTTATTTGCCCGTCTGGATGTCTACACCACACCTGGTCTACAGTATGCCGCCATAACAACCTTGAGTTGTGTTCCGGCTTTAGTGGCCAGTTTCCAACAACAGTTGTTGTCGCAAATGACCATAGATGGGCCGTCTGCCTGTCAGCTGAACTCATACATTTTTCGTTGAAACTTTATTTGGAGAAATAGCGACGTACTTACATTCCTTATAGATTATTAAACGCAGAGTATATTTTGAGAATTTGTACGTCACATTTTCAGCAAACAAGATTTGCACTCAGCATTTGCTGTGCCGGAATTATATCTGACACAACGCTGATTTTCAGTGCAAACCTTCCTTTTGGCGTAAGACCAAAACGACCCAATTATAATAGGTATTGTAATGTTAGGAAGTCGAAGGGTAGACCCAAGAACTACTGGCTTGACGTTGTAAAGGATGACATGCGTGCCAACGGTCTCAATGCACGGGATGCCGAAGATCGCGTGAAGTGGCGAAGAAAAAGTAGGAAAGCGGACCCTGGGCGTCGAAGTGATTGCTCCGAATGCAACCGGGATTTAACGCTCGGATGATGATAATGATGAGGTATTGTAAAATTAAATTGAAGATACTGTTTCATTGCAATTATTAAACAATAGAAAATGGTACTTTATTTATTCTAAGAACCAACTGTCTCGTGACACTTTGACTTTGTTGCACTATGGATTTTCTTATATTAATTAAGGTATTTTTATTGCTTTAGACTTGGATAAAACAACCAAGGTGACCCACATTACAATGAACTTAACAACGTGCAATTAAACACTTGCGCCACAAAACCAATTACAATATCTAAGTAATTGGTTTTGTGTACACACACAAAAAGGCCATCAACACACTGGGCACTAAGATTAAAACTAGAATTATATAAGTTACTAGGATATACTTCGTCCACGCCTGACGACTTGCAATTCCCGCTGATTACCGGGACACAGTATCGTAGCATTTAAAAAAGAATGTAGTCTACCTTTTTAGAGGAAACTGTGTGGGATAAGCTAATTTTTATCAATCTGAACTACTTCAAACCGCTCACGGGAAAATTTCCGCAGGATTCTCAGGATAAAAATATCACACGTTTTATTTCATTAAATTTGCTATCGGGAGGTAATTTTTTATCTCGCCATTTTAATTCATTCCCTGAAAAATTCCCGCGGGATTTTAACGATAAAATGTAGCGCAGAATTATAAGCTTAATAATTAGCTGTCGATCAGCCAAAACCAAATTGAAATCGGCCCAGTAGTTTTTACGTCAATCCTGAACAGACAAAAAAGAAATGTAAAAAAATGCATCGTGTTCTGGATCGTTTATATAGTCTATTCCAGATGGTTTTTAATAGCTTCAATATACAGACGCGGCATGTTTAAAATGTTATAATAGGTATTATATATATTAAGTAAACAATAGAAAAACAAAACCAAAAACATATACCATAATAATAAAATTAAAAATTGTAAGCAACACACTGCACAAGCGCTCTACATTAACTTCATTGTAACATAAGCGCTTCACATTAGAACATTAGAATAAGTAGTATAAAATGATTTAATAATAACATATTATCTCTTTAAAACAACTCAAAACCAATAAAATGTCACGCCAAACAAAATATTAAAAATAAGCCTGTAAAAATTAATATTTTTCTTCCAGTTATAGGTTTGATGCTCACATAGGTCAGCTTCCCCTCTGTGTCTCGACCGTTACTTGGGGCGACCGACTGGATGTCGTCCATCCTATCGTCCAAAATAGGCTCTCTTCACGCTTCGATTCTCTCCCACCCGTTCCACGTGACCGAGGCAACGGAGGTGGTGAGATTTTATCTCACCTATTATGTTAAGTTCGACCACTAGAATTTTCAATTCAACGTTGGTTGGGACCCTTCAGTTACCATCGCCTCTTCTTGTTGAGCCCAAAAACCCTAGTACTTAGTGTTTACCTGTATCATGTAGGGAGACTACGTCGGCAGTGGAAAACACCCAAACGTTGATTGCCAGTTGAGTGAAGGTTTGACCTGGTACTACGCCATCAGCAAGCAACGACGTCCGAAGCTTACGAGCGGGAGGCAAATTATTGCCTGATTTGGCTTTCTTTGGCTCGAAACCTGAAAATGTAACAGTGGCAGTTGGCCTATTATACAGCAGTGTCTAAGTACAGCGAACGATTCCAGGATTAAAGGATTCCATGGTAAAATACCATTTGTTTAATATCCCTGCTCCATCTGGAACAATGTTAATTATAGTCACTGTGTCATGCAATTGTAACTGAGAGTTTAATGCGTTATTTGTAAAGCGACTTGTTTATTGTTAATGAAGTTAAACGTTGACAGATAACACATGGAATAATGTAGCTAATAATTGACGATGTTATTTTGAACGCTATTAACAAGACACCTTTAGTCACAGTCAATAATACTATCATTACATCAGATGGAGCAGGGACATAATAGCTAAACTTTGTTTCGGTGTCATATCAACTAATTCGATTTCCAGATAATTGATTTTCCAAAAATCTTTTGATCCCACTTTATTTTCTATCGAAATCACCTCCAAAACTATTCAGTCTTTTTATTTACTATTTTGAATTTGGCCATAGAGGCCCACTTGAATTCAACTTGTATAATTATAATTATGATTTTTAAGGATAACATAATACCGAATTTAAAAAAATACAATCATTTTTGGCATAAGAACGAATATACCATACCATGCCATACCGATTGAAGCGATCTTTTCCAGGAGATACGCACTTAACGAAATTTTTAATTGATGTAACCGAACATGCCTATTCAATAATACCTACCCTACTACTGTAAAGAAAAATTCGTGGTCTTATAACCGGTACCGTCATTTGCCTTATCGTTGCTTAAAATTTGACATAAGCTCTATACAACTAATGTTGTTACGGACAGAAAGCACCCCCCTGACCCGCCCGCTGAAGCAAAACTTCTCTGCGCCCCGCATACCGCCGAGGCCCATAGCTCACACAGTTAACAACTAGGCGTCGAACGGAACATGCGATATAAGTAGCGGCCTTGGAGGCCGGACCACACAGTACTCTTTGTGTTTTTCAGTATATTCTCTGTTACTCATCTATGTATAGTTTTAAATTAATTGTAGATATCAAAATAATAAATCATACAATCCACATCGAGTTTAATTTTTAAGAAGCAACTGCCACCAATAAATGTCAAAATCTAACCAATGGTAGTAAGGCAAGTGAATGAAGATATAGGAACCTTATATTCTTCATATTTCTGAAAGATTTGTTCATTTATATACCAGTGTCAAGTACCTATCTATAAGTAAATTATTCAAGTGTAAGATTTTTCCAAACTAACAGCATACGCCAGCAAGTCAAATTGTAGGTTTTTCAAATCAAATCAAATCATATTTATTTTGCATTTGACATGGTTTTAACATATATTACAATAGAATTGAAGACGTGAGTGGATGAAGGTGATATGTCGCATATTCAGTTTTTTGCTTTTTTTTTGCGTAGATGAATGTTATAAGTCGATACCAAATGACTACAGACCTTAGACCATAGATATAAGGCATATTTAAAAAATAAAAAGTTGAAAAAGGTGTCAAGTTCAGTGAAACTGTCAAATAAAAGTAAAACTTTTATCTCGATTTACTCAGAATTGGAATTATGCGACTTATCACCTTCATCCACTCATGTCTTCAATTATAATGATGATGGTTACACGTGTGCTAGCCATATTGGCGTGTAAAACTATTTCTATAGTAGGTAGTAGTAGGAACAATAAATTTACAGTACATTTTTGTTATTATAATTATATTATTACAATTAAATTATATTTACAAGTGTCAAGTTGAAAACAGATGAAGTATAAATATCAAATGAACTAACTTGACTGATGCCAGATAAAGGAGGTCTTTTAGTATTTCGGTAAAGACACAATTCTTAATTCAAAGTTGTCAATATTGTCTAAAAATTATTCGCTTTTAACCAATAAAAAAAGTTTGAAGATATACATAACTGTACAGCAAAACTTTACCCATCAAGTTCAGTGACACTTGTCCCTTTTAACTTACCTTCACTGTACACAGGTGGAAGAACCCGAACAAAAGGCGTGTGAGCAGCACCTCTGGTAGGATTCTCTAAGTTGTTGCAGGAGCCATCCACGCGACGGAAGTCATCAGGGTCACAAGTCTCTATTTCACTTACGCACCAACTGTTATGCATTCATAAACTCTATATTAAACCGTCACTGAGTAAGGTAGGAAAGATTTTTTTTATATTGCACTAGTTCAGCAGACAGGTAGACGGCCCACTGGTGGAAAGCGGTTACCATCGACTATGGACATTCGCAACACCTAAGGTGCTACTAATGCCGTGCTGCTCTCTTATTAGAAAACGGGAACCTGGCCATTAATGTCAGAACACAACTCAAATTTGTAATAGCGGCATACTCTAGACTAGGTATCGAAGTCATACAGACGGGAAAATACCTTATTATTTTCACTTTTCAGTAGCCATGATCACCCAAAGGCAAAGATGTGAGTGAGTATTGTTACGATTTGTAGTTAGTTTAACATAACTTTCTGTTTTGTCTTCAGGTTTTCAGAACTCGAGTACCATTCAAAATTGTTTCTCCCTCTCTTCTCCTCTTTCAAGCTTTATTGCTTTACAATAACAACCTGTCGCTTTTACTCTGATATTGCAAAAATCAATGCCAAGTGTGTTGGTGCCAGTAGTATTGAAAACTGAATAGTTTTTTAAGATCCAGAACATTGTTATCCTGATATATAAAAATGAATGTTTGTCTGTATGTCCTTTATAGAATCGTAAACTATACATTTAATCATGTGATGATCTTTGCAAAGTTGTTGTGCATGAGCCAGAGAAGGTTTCTGAATTGGTTCACAATTGGACCCGGTACCACCTGCATATTTGTAAATAAACACATTTATTACCCGTCGGTGTTTAAGCTTATGACATTGAATCGCTTTCCGTCCGTCTTCCCTTGTTTACTTTGTGTTTCAAATTTGTAATTGGAAAAATAGCCCATTGTGTATTGTAATCTTTATGGTAGTCTTTAGCCAGGTGTGATTCTTAGAAATTCAGTCTACAGACGTATTGTATTTGCACAGTATAAAGCAATGCCCCAACGGAGGGGTGAAGCAGTCAAGCGATAACCACTAGCAGAGCAAGACGTGTGTACTACATTCGGTAATGTATTTAGTGATGGACTTTGCGCGTGTTATTGAATCATGCATTACGTTCGAACTGATTGTGTTCAGTTATATTTGTACCTGTGTTATACGTGTTTGTATAGTTCTAATAAATTCTATGGTAATTCCAACGGCATTTTAATTCGAGTCCTGCAACTCGTAACAATATTGTACTAACTGTAACTACTTACAAAGTATTATTCGCTTTGTCATGTCTTTTCACTTCCTCCTTGGTAACTGGTTGTCCGGTGTACGAGTCATAGAAGGTTGCACAGTTAACAAGACACAATACCGCCAACAAGTATGTTAGAGAGGCTAACATTTTGATAATAATCCTTACCACCTATAAAACAAAACATCTTTAACATCAACTGGAAAATTTATTTAAATAGTTACTTATTACATGTGAATGTAACTTATTACATGAGTGTAATTTTGTTTTTTTTTAATTCAGTCGGTTAGACGGTGGAAACAGCTGAATCATTCAAGTGGCGTAAATATGCAACTCCTCAGTGAATGCTATATGTTTGTGCCGTTTGCTGTTGAAACGCTTGGAGCGTAGGGTCCTGAGGTCATGAAAGCCTCTAGAAAGTTGACTAAAACTACTCATTGACTCTTCAGGTGATCACAGGGCTGGAGCCTACCTCGGAGAACGGATCAGTATAGTGATCCAGCGAGAAAACATAGCCAGCTTTCTGGCACCTTACCCATAAAAGACGGTGACCTATACTATGAATAGAGTACAATGTAACTAAGTTGTGTTTTCTTGTGTTAGTTTTATTTATTATTTTATTGTGTTAGTTAATAAAGTCATTGTAAATCATTATTCATAAGTCATAATACGTGAAGCAAAAATTTTGTATCCCTTTTTACGAAAATTGCGCGGACGGAGAAGTATAAAATTGCACTTATAGTTTATATACACAAGGAGCGCACAATGGTAATATTTTTTTACAATTATGCATAAAAAATACATTAAATCAATAAAAAAAACATTACACACACTACCATGTATTTGAAACACACAGGCATATATACTCATTTGTTTATTGTTCAAGTCAAATTAACAGTGTAGCCTTGGCGAAATCTGTGATCTTTTTGACAACAGAACCTTAATTATGTTCAAACTTATAATTCAAATTAATTATGATCGAATTTCAACCACTGGGCGACCACTATAGTAGAATTATTTTGTCCGTGCAGTTGGGTCATAAGTAATCGGAGCGGTGAAGCGAGTATTTCGCTCTCTCTTCCACTTACGGGCCCTATGGGCGGGCATAGTGATACGCATTATTGTTGTCGATAAGCGTTATCGATAATGTATTTAGTTTTGTCATTTTGTGGGATAGTGATAAAAATGAAAGAAAAAATAGATAAAACAACGTATTTATTAAAATAAGATTAATAACGATTTAAAATACATTTTTAATTAGGTATCTATGTATTAAAAAACTATATGTACAAAAGTTTAGAATGTAACAAGTTATATTAAAAATAAATATAAATACTTATATCTCAAGTACAAAATTATCAGCAAAAAAGATAATAATGATTTTTATAAGAATGGTAATCTTTCTTTGATAAGAATGAGTTTTTATCGATAATGGCGTTACGCCGGCGCAACATGCTCACCGCCTTAGCCGGGCTGAGGCCGAGCTATGATTTATGACCCAAACTGCACGGACAAAATAATTCTACTATAGCATTTAATAGAATCATCTCAATTTCTAAAACATGTTTGACATTTAAATACGTTTCGGGTAATATGAATTTGTGTGTTTGGTATTCAGTGCTCAAAGTTTAAAATATATATAATCGTATATACATAAATACTAATAAACTTAAAAAACGACAAACCGATAAGATGGACTGTATGTATGAATGTAAATTAGTATTATTAATATTTTATTTTGAGGAGTGAGATTGTCTTAGGGTAAAGTCTTGAAATATTTATGAGTAAAACCAATTATAAGTAAATTTATTAAAGAGAATGTTTTAGTTAAAGTCCGTATTTGGTTGTTAATTCATCTTTAACTTCAGATGTTTCTGAAGTAATTTAAAAATCATTAAATAGTGTATTTGATATTTAAAAAATGTCTATTTGTTGTACCAAATTAAATAAACAATAAAATAAACGGCAGACAAACACATATATTGTATATCTCCAAACTAAGCAAGTTACGCTTGTGTTATGGGTAATATACAACGGACTACTAAAACTATCCTGAAAGGAAAAAAAATAATTTATAACTGTAAAATTCAAAAATAAAATACGACTGAAATTTGTGAACTGCGACATTCACTAATAAGTGATTGTCAAATAATATTTTTATAGTAGAATTTGTTTACAATTCTTTTTTAAATATATAAAGACTTTATTTACAAAAAAAACGTAAAATGTTATTTTTTTAAATACAAACAAAATAAAATATTTAATAAAAAATATATATAAATATTTAATAATAGTTTACGAAATTGTAATATTTTACTTAAATTTTGATAATTGAACACAGCGCTACACTTCAGTAATCAAAAATATCTACACTTTTTATTATTATTAATTTACTAAGATTCGATAACTTAGCTATTATTAAAAAAACAAAACTTTTACATTACTTATTTATTTTCCGTTGTATAATAAATACCTATTTAGAATTTTTCAAATCAACCTCACTATGTTTAGAAAGTTATTAAAAAAATATAGTTTTTTTTTACATAATTAAAACACACGACACTGGAAAAGTATCCGCTAAAAACGAATTTTAACTCTGTGTCAAATGGACAACATCACAGATATAAATACTGGCTTTAAAATTCAATTCGAAATTTAAATAAATTTAAAAACTAGTGATGTGATTAAGATTCGATAACTTAGCTATTATTAAAAAACTTTTACATTTATTTGTTTATTCTTCGTTGTATAATAAATGCCTATTTAGAATTTTTCAAATAAAGCTCACTATGTTTAAAAGCTAATTAATAACAAAAAAAAATTAAAACTCACACGACACTGGAACAGTATCCGCTAAAAACGAATTTTTACTCTGTGTCAAATGGACAACATCACAGATATAAATAGTGGCTTTAAAATTCAATTCGAAATTTAAATCAATTTAAAAACTAGTGATGTGAATAATGAGCGCTGAAGCGACTCTTTTTCACGAGTGTATAAGCATAGACTAATAATATATACTGAGAAATGAATCGCTTGCGTTTTATCTGTACACTAAATGTAGTTATTTTTAGTGCCGTTCTATAAAGCCTTCGAGCGGATGTTTTTAATTTGTTAAAGAAAGAACTGGTTCTCGCTGTATTTTTAATATCAATTGTTACCGTCTGTGAATTTAAAAAATAAATAAATGATATTTATATTCATTTATGTTCAATTAGTGTTTCCATCTAACCTTATCATCTTCATTATGGAAACAATTAAATTACTTATCGAATTATTTGATTTTATGCAGCTTTGTTTGACCTGTTTGAAAGAATTTTTAATGACAACTTGTTTGAGAAACGAGTTTGAATGTGATTTATTATTAAAAAGGACAAGAGCGGTAATATTTGAAAGAAATAATTTATGTTGCATTTTATATATTTTCTTTTAATTTTAACCATTCTTTACTGCATTAACTGTTTTCATCCTTTTAATACATTGTGCTAGATTCAACGCTTTTATAAAATAATCTACGCACAAAAACGTAAACCACATCACTGTTGCTAGGGAATATTCTCAAAATGTTGGGGAGTTTTTGGCGGGAACTGAAAGGAGACGTTGTGTTGTGCAGTTTTATTTTCTAAAAATGTGTAAAATTACTCTAAAATGAACAATAGTTGTAGGATATTGATAGTTTTTGAGTAGTAGTTGTGTGTTTTGTGAGAAATGTGAACTGTATAGTCAAATGTGGCCTTTTGAGTTGTCACAAGAACTCCGTTGAATGGCACTAGCTGATTACCTACGATTCAGATGTGCTACACATAGGCTTAAGAAATTGAAGAAACTATATTGTAAACTAAGATCTGGCTTAAAGGCCTAGCTGCCAAGCCATAAACCTAAATAAATAATAATAATAATCAAAATGTTGGAAATATTTTCAAGTTATTTGGCCGCATTGATCCGTTGCCCTAAATAGAAACCAGCCCTATGGTCAGGCGAGACTCCTTTCAATAAAATTAAAAGTTTTCGATAGAGTTGATAAAAGTCACATGTATATATTTCATTAAGAGACGTTTAAATGATCTAAGATATGTTTATTATATCTAACAATTGCGGCGCGGAGCGGGCTATTTATTTTATATATTTACAATGTGCGGGCGATAATTTAATTTATTTTTGATTAATTTAATGAATGACTGACATGAGTGCGAAAAGAGACAGCGCCGTCAGATTTGAAGTAAAAATTTAAATATATTAGAAGAAAGTTTGAATAGGTCGAATGGAGGTTTACATGGCGGTAGCAATCTGCATTAATATCGAAGGTGCTCGTTTGCATCTTATTTAAAGCGTTAAAAATTACGTCATCGACGCATAGTTAATTTAGTGTATATATACGTTATCTATCAACATTTAACGTCATTACCAGTGTCGTATCTCAAATAACGCACTAAGCCCATCGCCATATTTGCGTGTAACGGCCTATATGTTTAACAATATCCCTGATGACCTTTAAGAATACAGCGCAAATGGCGGCATTGTCTTGTTGTGAGAAGTGGCCAATTAAACGAGTTATTTGACCGTGTTAGCCGTTTACCATATAACCACGCGAGAAATATGTTTTTTTGATATAAACTAGTACTTACAAAAGCAATAAATAGGGGCCGCCCTAAGGTCACGGCTGCGATCGTCACGTCCAGTTGTTGTGTTAATGTTAAATACTTTTTGAGATATGGGGTATCTCACGCTGGTTTAGATTCCGAATTAATAAATGAAGTTGGTTGAAAGTAATAAACTGAAATTACACAACGATTTTCAATTATATTGAGTAATTCAAGTTTATGTTAATATCTCTTACTTCACTCACTCATCACTTAACTCATCACTTTTACTTCTCATTTTTGTTCACTTTGGATCACTTTAGTTGATTCTTCCAAATTGAAAGACAGAAATGAAGCATCTAATTTCCATTTTACTGTGCCAATAAACAAAATTGTTTCAATTTCAATGATCACTCTGATAACAGTATACGTTACATGCAGTACAAAAATTACTTTCTTATTTTGTAAAGGACAGAAAAAACGTGAGTTCTAGCAGTCTATTCTAGACTTTAATGTTAATTCACTAAATAACTAAAAATATAGAATTTCATATAACACATGCCTTAATAGAATATTAAAACAGCTCCAAAATGTCAATACTCGAATTAAGAGGCTAGTGACAGGGAAATAACAATAAAATATTACATATCTCTTTTAATATTGTTACGACCGAATGGCGACAAAATACCAATTCACACCTGCAGCTTATTACCTTTGGCATTTGGACACTACGTTTGCCGAAACGCGGTCTCCACTCCAGGACTCGTTTGCTCCATCGGCCATCGGTCCTGCGGCAGATGTGACCGGCCCACTGCCACTTCAACATGCTAATTTTGCGAGCTATGTCGGTTACCTTGGTTCTCTTACGGATATACTCATTTTTAATTTTATCCCTAAGAGAAACACCCAACATAGCTCGCCCCATAGCCCGTTGAGCGACTTGGAACTTGTGGACTAATCCTGCCGTCAGAGACCATGTCTCGGCACCGTAGGTCAGGTCGGTTACAATCTAAAATGGTTATATAAGGTTATCAGTTTCCATATAATTTAGAGTTAGAAATCAAGATGTTAACACTTTTTTACATTCCGACCTTTTTATGAAATGAAATTTGAAACTTTTATTAATATTATTATTAATACTGCCTCTAAAAAAAATTAAAAATCTTTGAGAAAAAAATGTTTCAGCTGAGGGCTGCTGACATGTAGTTTAGTTTCTTTGTGTGTCTGCTTTGTCGCTCTTTTAATAATGGCATAAGGGAGTGCTTCCTAAGTAATACTTCTAGAAGAAATCGCTTTTCGTACACTCAAAACCGCACTTTCTGTATATAAAGCTTAAGTAGCAAACATACGAGGCTTATTACAACAAACTTTTAAGATAAGTGTTTGGGCTCTTTCAAGCTGTATTAAGACGGTCTCAGCTTTACCTCCCCAAGATGAGGCGCAGTACGATAATAGTGCTTGACATAGAACAAGGTAGATAGTTTTAATTAAGTTTTTATCTACAAGGTCGCGAAGTTGCTTAAAGGCAAACGACAATTTTTACTTACTTTTTGTATTAAGTTATTTACGTGTTCTGCGAAATTTAAAATTAAAAAAATATATATACGAATATCAAGTGAGTCAGGCGGATCTTGTACATGATACTAGTGCCATATAATGATGTTGGTTTCATGTGCAGGATCTGCCTGATCTACTTTAATTTTTCCATCTCTCTCTTGCCTATTTAACCATGATTATTCTCAGATTAGATATTTCGTATTTATTATATGCTGCATATTTGACACAAACCAACAGACTGACAAACAAAATATAAAATTGATACTGTTATAGTTTTTTAGTTTTTAAGCTTTATGTTCCTTTTTAACCGACTTGGGAAAAAGGAGGAGGTTCTCAATTCGTCGGGATCTTTTTTTTTTTGTTGCTTTTTTTATGTATGTTCGCCGATTACTCCGTGATTTATGATCCGATTTACGTGATTCTTTTTTTGTTCGACGCGAAATAGCTTCCAATTGGTCCCCTAAAAATTTGACATCGTTTGGCTCAGTAGTTTTCATTTTACGAACATTTTTTTGTTCCCGGTTCTTGGGACCTATATTTTTTAAGAAGCGCGGCACCATTCGTAAGTCCACCCATACATAGCTAGACACTAAAAAGTAACAAATAAAATTTAAAAACTTCGTTTAAAAAAACCGACTTCAAAAACTAAAATGTATAAAATAACGTATTTCTAAAGCTATTATTATTAATATATATTATCTAAAACATCTTGAAGTCGGTGCAAAGTAAAACATAAAAATTACTATATTTTGAAAATTACTAAGCACCGACTTTAAGTTGTTTTAGATAATATATATTAATAATAATAGCTTTAGAAATACATTATTTTATACATTTTAGTTTTTGAAGTCGGTTTTTTTATTACATTATGTTCTTTATAGATTCGCTGTGTAGCATTAATTTTTATATCAGTTTTTTTTATATATTAATGATATAGTTTATTTTTATATTTGTTTGCAATAGTACTCGTCATATTATTTTGTTTGTTTGTTTTGTATTTGTTTCGTTTTGTCTATCCGTAAGTCACTTGAACGGTCCTAACGGAAGACCAGCGCCGGTTGAGCCTACCAGCATCATGCTGAGTTAGGACCGATTCAGAACTTCATTTCAATTATATTATCTTATTTACAAGTACGTATTGGTGTGTATGTAGTTCTGAATAAATATTTTGGCATTTTCATCATTTTGGTCATTTTTTTTATTTATCAATCAATCAATCATTTATTTGCTCAAAAACATGGTGTATACATGGATCATATTATGTTACTTTTAGGTTTCACATGCTTTTGCCGGTCAGGCATGTAAATTGTACATATATGCTTAAAACTACTTCAAAATTATACATGTCAATTTAAAATTATAATAATCAATACAATACTATTTTTTGCCTATAGAAATGTTTTATGTCAATAATAATAATTTATTTATGTATTTTTGGCTCTTATATATATTCTTTACAATATGTCATGCATATATTCGTCTACTGAGTAATATGCTTTGTGGATCAGAAGTACTCGAAGTTTATTTTTAAATGATTAATATTTGTAATCATTTTTAAATCATTTGATAATTTATTAAATATACCCATGTCAAAAATACTTTTTTTCAACAAAGTCGTTTTACAGTTTACATTTTTAAGTTTGTTATGATGTCTAATAGTTTGACAGGTTCCATAATTATTAATGTCCTTTTTTATAAATAAAGCTGATTCATAAATATATAGCGAAGGGAGTGTCATGATTTTTAGGTTTATAAAATGGGCTTTACATGAATCTGTTTGTTTGATTTTGCACGTATACATTTTTTTGAGCTTTGAATGCACATTCTTTATCTGTCGAGTTTGCCCAAAACAATATTCCGTATTTTAGTGTGGAACCTACATAAGCATGGTAAGCACTTATAAGTGCCTCTTTGTTTGCCACTTATTCTAACATGTACAGTGCATATGAAAATCTAGCCAGTTTTGTACATATATTTTCCACATGTAATTTCCATGACAAGAGCTATGAATGTCAAAGAAGCAAGTGAGGTGTGTAAGAATAAGCCTGTATGGCGCTCTGTTGTTCGTGCCTACCCCGCAAGGGACCTGGCCTGAAATTATGTATGTATGTATGTAATTTCCATGAGAGCCTTTCGTCAATATGTATCCCTAAAAATTTTGTAGATATAGATTTATATTAATATTGTCAAAATTAGTTTTTTTTTATGTCATAATGTGTGTTTTGTCCAAGTTAACTTTAAGATTATTATTGTCTAACCAGTCCACTACAGTAGCAAGGGAGTTATTTATTCCACTTTCTAGTGTATTACCATTACTGTCCATAAAAATAATAGTACTATCATCAGCAAAGAGGACCATGGGGTGATTTATAACCTTAGGAACATCGTTTATGTAAATTAGAAACAATAATGGTCCTAATATACTTCCCTGAGGCACTCCGAATTTGACATGTCTAAGTTCAGATTTTTTTTTCATTATGAGTAATTCCATCTAGTCTTGTAATTTCTGTATATTGATTTCTGTCAGAAAGATATGATTTAGATAGGCATTTCCTCGTACACCGTACATTTCAAATTTGTCTAACAATGTACCATGGTCGCATGATCAAAAGCTTTCGTCATGTCGTCAACGTCATTGACGTTACGGTCGGCCTTGCATCACTTACGTCTGCACTTATATTTAGTTTTATAAATAGTAAACAGTCTTTATAGATGATATAAGTAACTTTATTTTGTAATATAACGTTTTAGTTTGTTGTATGAGTTTTTGCATAAATATATGTGTTTGCTTCGTGATTAAAAATTAATAAATCTTATTGTAATAATTAATTGCACAACCGTCTCAATTGACGGTAGTTATAAACACAAAAATTTGTTTGTTAAGCGATTAAAGTTGTTGATTATTGTTACGCGGTAATATTTTTACGCCGTTATATTATTATAATTGGAAACAACAAGATTTTCTACTAAACATGGCTAAATGTGCAGCTTGTGGCAAATTTCTCTCTCACTCTAGCGCAGCTTCTTGCACAGGACGTCCTTGTATGTTCCACAAAGTATGTGTTGCCATTCCTGACAATAGCACTGTACCCAAAAACTGGTCATGCCCAGAATGTAAAAAGAAGATACGCAAGAGTGACAACTCGGACACACCAGTAAAAAGTATTTGCGGAATCTACTCCCCGCCTGCCACCTCTTCAGTACCGCCTATGACCTCAGCATCTTCGGTAGAAATACTGGAACATTTTTCTTCGTCTGATCCCTTGGAAGGTGAGAGTGAAATTCGGGCTATGCGTCGTGAGCTCGCCGAATACATGTCTGAAATTCGCAAAGAAATGAACGAGTTTCGTTCCTCACTATCTGGCATAACCCAACGATTTGACGGAATCGAGCAAAGGCTTCTGAGGCTTGAACAAAGAGATACGATCTCGGGAGGGAAAGAAATTGCGGAACTTGAGAGCGTGGTAACACAGCTAAAGTTGGAATTAAACGACCGGGATCAGGAAACTCTTTTGGCCGATCTGGATGTGGGATGCCTGCCGTAGGAAAATGGTGAAAATATTATACACACCATTACAGTTCTTGCGTCGAAACTGGGCGTCAGTCTTGAGAGCCGCGAAATTGTATACGCAGAACGTGTGGGGATGGCGCGCTCAACTGTTGCAGCGTCTGGTACCAATGAGCCGGGGAGAAAAATGCGCCGGGTCGTCGTAAGACTGGCCCGTCGACATCTTCGCGATGAGCTATTGAACGCTGCCCGTGTTAGACGCAACCTCACGTCCGTGGACATGGGTCTCAGCGGGCCGCCGCAGCGTGTATACGTTAATGAGAGGCTTACCCATGCCAATCGCTTGTTATTTCACCGTGTCAGAGAAGAGTGTCGTAAGCATCACTGGCGATACTCTTGGACCAAAAAAGGTCGAATCTTTGTGCGGCAGTGTGAAGGAAGGCAAGTTTACACCATTCGGTCCGAGAATGATCTTGTACGTGTTTTTAATGTTAGCGCAGTTTGAAAAGCTTGTCATCTATTTGTATAAATTTATTAGCATTTACAATATCTGTTTAGTTTATAAGTATAGAAGTCACGTGGGAACAAATAATACATATCACAATCGTATACTTCTGTATAATGTAGGAATAATTTTCTATAGTGTATGTCATTCCTTGTTTTTTATATGTTTATATTTTTATATATTTTAGTGTTATATTTTCAATACTTATTCAGGATTAATTCGATTTTATATTACTACATATTATATTAATAACATAATTTGTTATATTTCGTTTATTTTTTTACCTAGTACTTTGTTTATATTATATTTTAATAATCAACAAATTGTGTATATATACTTTTTATTTAAATTTAACAATGGTTAACAAGCTGCTTAAAGTTGGTTTGTTTAATGCTGGTTCATTGGGCAGTAATCACGACGATTTCATAGTCTCCGTTATGCGATATGATATTGATATACTCGCAATAAATGAAACTTGGCTGAGAGAAGGTGAAGATGGTCGTGCCCCAGTGGTTACTTACTTACTGCTGCGGCTCACCGACCCAAAATGAGTCTTGGCCTCCGAAACGAGAATACTCCACTCCTTCCTATTCAACGCTGTCTCTTGCCAGTCATCGGCATGAAGCTCGCGCAGATCAGCCTCCACTACGTCCCTCCAGCGATACCTGGGCCTACCAACTGGTCGCCGTCCCGCTGGTTTGCCCAGATAGGCTCTTTTCACAGCGCGATCCTCCCCCATTCTAAGTAGATGGCCAAGCCAGCGCAAGCGATGTGCCTTGCTCTCGCCTATTATATTGGGCTCATCCACCAGTTCTTGGATGTCGGCATTTTTACGGATCCGCCAGTTGCCATCGCTTCCCCGTGTCGGACCCAGGATCTTTCTTAGGACCTTTCTTTCAGTCACTAACAGCTTGTTCTCCTCCTTCAGTGTTAGCGTCCAAGCCTCACAACCGTACATCAATATTGAACGTATGACAGTTTTATATATAAGTATCTTGGTCTTACGGCTGAGAAGCTTGGATACCAACACCTTATGAAGCGCCGCGGTACATCGTAGGGTATTGTGAATTCGAATGTCTATATCTTCCTCGCGGGTGTTAGTGTCTGTTAAAGTACAGCCCAGTTATTTAAATTTGGCCCCAGTGGTACCGGGATATAAATTAAGACACATACCCAGACCGCGTGAGGTACGCTCTCGTGGAGGCGGGGTCGGTTTTTACGTGAGGTCTAACATTAGTGTCCGCACTTGGCCTCACCCAGTGGACCCCTCCATAGGTGCGTAGAGCAAATGTGGATTACTTTGTCTCTGAATGGAAAGAAGCTATTAATCGGCACAGCATACCGTCCACCTTGGTTAGATGTTGATTTATTTTTTGATGCAATAAATGACTCATTAAACTCTTGTAGTAATTATGACAATATAATTTTATTAGGAGATTTCAATATTAATTTTATTAAAAATTTGGAGCCTAAGACTGAAAAACTCATAACTTTTTTAACCTGCAACAATCTTACGCAAATAATTTCAACTCCCACGCGTTTTACCGTAACCTCTCAAACACTTATTGATATTGTTTGTACCAATTTGATTGCCAAAAACATATCACAACAGCCTGTGGGGACTACACATGGCTATTATCTCATAGTCTGCGAGTTTAATGTTAAGCGAGATAAGCCCACACCTCGTACTTTTCCATATCGTCCAATAAAAGACATTTGTCTTAACACGTTTAACATTGTCCTTCAGGCTATGGGATGGGACCACTTATCGACGCTTAGTAACGTTAACGATATGGTTAACGCTTTTAACCAAAGTGTCGTTTGGCTGTTCAATCTTCATGCACCGGTGAAGACGGCTGTAGTGAAAGAGCGTTCTCCGCCTTGGTTTACAGATACCATCAAACTTATGATGAAGTTACGAGATAGGGCCGCAGCGGAGTATCACAAAAATAAAGTACAAAGTAAAAAAGATTATTACAAAAGTCTTAAATCATTAGTTAACCGATCACTCTTTTTGGAAAAGTCAGCTTATTTCAAGCAAAATATTGAGAACAAAATAAAAGATCCAAGGATGTTATGGAAAAATATTTAAAATACTCTTCTACCTGATAACAACATAGGTTTACCAGGGCATTTAAAAGTCCCGATATGTTAAATAATCATTTTTTGGATGCTCCTTGTACTTATTAATATCTCCCTTTTGACGTATTTTGAATTCCACCGATTTAGTGACGCTATTTTCCATATTGACCCCATTAATACCATTCAATTATTAAAAATAATAGGAGTTAAATCAAATGCAAAGAAGGATATGAGTTAATAACATTGCGCATGTTATTGTTGACACTACCATACAGTTTAAATGCAATCATGTATATAATAAACATGTCTATAAGTACAGCTACATTTCCAGACATTTGGAAACACGCTATCGTTCACCCATTGCCTAAAATTTCAAATCCTTCGGAAGCAAAAGATTTACGACCCATAAGTATATTACCGTGTCTATCTAAAATTATAGAAAAGGTTGTCTGCAGGCAGCTAACTGAATACCTTGAAAAGAATAATGTACTTCCACAGTTACAGTCAGGTTTCAGAAAGGGTCGTGGTACTGCGACTGCACTCTTGGATGTCACAGATAATATACTTTGTGCCCAAGATAAAGGATTATGTACAATATTAGTTTTGCTTGATTTTTCTCGCGCATTTTATTGTATTAACACGGATTTACTTTTGTGTAAACTTAGTTACTATGGATTTGACTCGAAAACATTACATTGGTGGTAAACATGACATGAGTTGTTATCGTCCAAGAGCATTAGTACCGATATTTTAAAAAAAAATTGAGAAAGTGATATATGAGAGTATTTATAACTTCTTTGAAGTCAACAACCTCTTTGCCAGTGAACAAATAGGTTTCCGGAAAAACAAAACAATAAATGTTGCAATATACGATTTGGTTAACAAGGTATTAACAAGTGTTGATAATAAAACACCAGTTTGCGCGCTCTTTATGGACTTGCCTATGGAGTTAGAGGTAACATCCAATCGTATCTTACAGATCGCAAACAAGTAACAGAGGTGCAAAAAATGTGTCCTAAATTTAAAAAAGAATTAACATATACATATAACTATAAAACAGTATCTTATGGTGTTCCTCAGGGGAGCGTCCTCGGCCCGTTACTATTTATTATTTATATAAATGATTTTCCTAGAACTATAGATTATCCCACAATTTGTTTGCAGACGATAGCACGATAATTTTTACTGGTAAAGATAACGAATGTGTAGAAAAAGAAATAAATACTACTCTAAATAATACAATACAATGGCAAACAATGGCAATGACTAATAATTTGAAAATCAATTTAGATAAAACTAAAATTATGACTTTTAAAATAGAATAAGTTTGTTAGACGACATAAAAATCAACTGAACTGCCATGGACATGATATTGAAAATGTAATGACCAAAAACTTTCTAGGATTAAATATTGACTGCAGTTTAAATTGGAAATCCCATTGTGAAAAGTTGTGTTTGAAAATTAATAGATGTTATGCCTTACACATGCTATCAAAAACTGCTAGCAAAAGCACAGTAGCTACTTCGTTACTGTATCATATTCTGGGGTAATAGTAGTGAAAGAGTAACTGTATTCAAGGCACAAAAACGATGTATTAGAGCAATTTGTCGATTAAATGACAGGGAGAGCTATAAACCATACTTTAAAAGTTTAAAAATTTTGACAGTTACTTCGCTTTATATATACGAGATCATAATTTTCCTTCGAAACAACATAAATTTATTCAATACTTTTAAAAGCGAACGCCAAGCACATAAAACAATATGTCCTAAGAGTCGAACAACTCTGCTAAGTAGTAGCGTGTTGTGTATGGCTCCTAGGCTATATAGTCACCTACCAAAATGTATAATTGACATTCAAAACAACAATAATTTTAAGTATAGATTAAAGACATTTCTAATTGACAAATCATATTACAGTGTTAATGAATATTTTAATGATAGACTTTGATTTACTGAGGTAGTATTTTACATTTACAATTTATTATTATACAGACTAATGGATAAATTTTAATTTTTTATGACATTTATTTTAAAGAGTGACTAAATTTAAAGATTTTGGTTAATTTATTATTATTATAAATGATTTGTTTTTATTAATGTATTTTGTAATAATGACATAATCAATAAAATTTGTAAAATATATTATGTACAACATTTTGCACGCCCTAGAGGCAAAAACATGTGAAACGATAAAATAATCCTACCATCTTTTTTATGTACCATGTTTTATGCAATAAATGATGATTTGATTTGATTTGGTTTCACAGTTATTTAACTAATCGTTACCAGTATGTGAAGCTCAATCATAGTAATGGCTCGGTTAAGGTATCTGAGAAGTTATGTGTCAAAAGGGGAGTACCTCAAGGGTCTATCTTGGGCCCAATATTGTTTATATTATACTCGGCTGATATAGCAATGCATATAAACCATTCTGAGTTTCATTTTTACGCCGACGATACCCAAATATATATTTCTTTTAAGCCATCTGAAATAGATGAAGCCATAACCAAGATTAATGAAGATCTTTCGCGAGTTGCTGTTTGGTCCAAAAACAATTCCTTACTTTTAAATCCAGCAAAAACAAAATACATTGTTTTTGGTAGTAAGCATCAACTTGCCGTTCTTAATCCTTCACAAAGTGTTATGCTGACGGATAAGCCAATAGAAAGGGTCTATGAGGCACGTAATCTAGGCTTATCTGTAGATTGTGACTTAAGATACGAAAAGTATATAGCTAACTGTGTAAGAAGCTGCTTTTATAAGTTAATAGTTTTATATAAAATAAGGCCGTACTTAAGTGAAGCTCTGCGGATTCAACTAGTTGAGTCCTTAGTTTTATCTCGTCTAAACTATGCTGACGTAATTATTGGTCCTCGTCTGCTGGCCAGAACTCAGCGCCTTATCCAAAGAGTTCAGAATGCTTGTGAGCGGTTTTGCTTTAAAATCCCGTTAAGGGCTCACGTGACACCTTACTTAAATAAAAATTCAATGTTAAAGATGAAGAATCGTCGCAAGCTTCATTTAGCGTCTGCTTTTTGGAGTTGTAAAGCACAAGTCTCCTTCCTATTTATATGAGAAGCTCTCTTGGACTTCTAGCAGAAGACAAATAGGAACGCGGCAATGTGCAGTACAACTGGCAATGGAACGACACAGTACAGCAGCATTCAGAGGAAGCTTCCGGTATGCAGCGTCAAGATGTTGGAACAATATCCCTCCACCTATTAGAAATTTAACATCAATATCATTGTTTAGGTTCAAACTCAAGACATTTCTAAATGCTCATCAGAAAGCACAATGTGATCTTAGGCATGACACAAGTGCTATATAATTTTATGAATTTATTTATTTTAATTTATTATAATATGGTTAATTTTCAAATAGATATATGGTATTTGTTTCGTTGCTGCTACAGTTATTTTATTATTATGTTTGTAGTATTTTAAATTATTGCTTTTTATACATATATATATATATATATATATATATATATATATATATATTTAGTGTGAATTTTATTAAACTTAATGAAACTGCATTACACTATATATTTTGTTGTTGTTATGTGTTGTATTGTTCACCGTAACTTCACTTTATGGTCCCAGACGGAAGAACAGCGCTAGTCCTTGTTGGCTAGCATTATGCTGAGGCTGGGTCCAATTTAGGACTTATTTTGTTTCTTTCTCTATTTATATTAACTTAGTTTTTGGTTTGTTCTAAATAAAATATTTTCTCTCTTCTTTCTTTCTTTCTATGTCCATAAAAATACCAACTGCACGTTTTTTATTATCTAAAGCTGTTAGGATAATTTTCAAAAAGTTTAAAATAGCCGTATCTGTAGATTTTTCTTTTTGAAACCCTTTTGTTCTTTTGCTATTACATTGTTGTTTTCAAAGTAAGATACCAGTTTGTTATGGATGGCTTTTTCAATAATTTTGGATATTATAGGTATTAAGGCAATAGGTCTATAACAACGAATATCCTCCCTATCTTGTTTTTTGAATAATGGTATAACAATTGACGTCTTAAGTTTTGATGGGAATTTCCCATTTTCAATACATAAATTTATCACGTGGCATAAAACAGGAGCTATGAAATGAGATGTTCGTTTAACAACTTTGGTACATATGTCGTCATAGACGCTACTTTTTGTGTTATTTAAAGATTTAATACATACATACATAACTTCACGCCAGGTCCCTTGCGGGGTAGGCACGAACAACAGAGCGCCATTTAGGCTTATTCGTACACACCTCATTTGCTTCTTTGACATTCATAGCTCTTGTCATGCACGCTCGTCTATTCTTAAGGCTCCTGACATCACCTTCTGCTAGTACACGATCAATTTGATAAAGATTTAATAATATTCTTAATTTCATAATTATCGATTGGTGCCATAAAACAGTCAAATAAATCAAGTTTACAAATAGATAGATGGTGGATTAAGAACTAGGTGAGGATGTAACAATATGGGATAGATTTATGTAAAGGTTATCCCAGAAAGTAGTATTTTTTTATTATGATTAGTCATTTTCGCCATCTTAGTCATTTTCGTCAAGTTGGTCATATTGGTCATTTTGGTAATTTTTGTCATTTTGGTCTATTTTGTCATTTATCTAGTTTACAGATAGGTGGTCGATATATAAAAAAAAACTAGAATGGGTTGAAATAGAGGATGAAAGTTAGTATAGGAGACCAATCATTTCTCAAGTTTATAGATATAAAAAATTATCATCTATAAAATAATGCGGGGAGTAACTAAATTTTTCTGTGTAAGTTCATGGAAAAACTACTAGAAGTACATAACAGGTATTTACCGAAACAGCCATGCCCGGTAAGTATCTGCACCATCTTGTACTTTAGGGTCCCGCTTTGAAGAAGCGCCTTTATCACCTCTTACGACAAGCCGCCTGGCCGCAGGAAATTGTATTCTTTCTCCGTTCCTGCACAGATGAACCTACATAATCTATAACTAGATAACTAACCTAACATAGTCAGGGTTCTTATTTAGAGGTTTAATTTTTGTCTTTACATATTTTTTACTTTTTAAGTCGAAGATGTGCCTTCTAATTAGTTGTCCTGGTTATTCAACATCTTCATTTGATATTATTTTTACTGATGATTTTTACTTCTGTGGCTTTGACCGTGGTGTGACTCCTCATCAGCTTGTGCGATTACGTTTTACAGGCTTCCTCACCAAACGCATACAAAACCACTCCAGGTGTGGCCTTGAGTCCCTACCCGACATGAAATCAGAAATAGTACCCCCTGTGGTCTTGGTTTTTCTAACAGTCAAGAGGTTGCACTTGAGCTCGTCGTATCTGACCAGTATCTCAAATGGTCGACATTTGCAACAACATTTACCAGGTGGTAGGGTATTTGTCCGCCTGGTTGGCTACCACGTCTGGTCTCTGAAACATGCATATTTGTTTAAAAATATCAAAAACAATTCGTAAGATTTAAAGATATTAGTACCTTTAATTCAAGAAATCGCAATCGACTTATGCTACCCAATAGTAGAACTGTAATATGTCAAAGAAGCTCTTACTCCATTTGTTAATATTGTTACGACCTAGGTGCTGTGACGTAGCGGTTTGCGACGCTACTCACTTAAAATCCCCATTCCAATTCCCGCCATTTTAAACTACGATTATATTACCATTCGTACACAACGTCCCACCGTTAAATTACTTATTTTTCCAAACAACCTCGTTTCTTTTAGAAATAAAACATTTCTCACATTCTAAACCTGTTAATTTGTTTCATTCAAACGATAGTTATTCACTATGGAATATCGTTCATTCATCGCATACAACCTTAACAAGGCGGTATGAATCGGTTACCTCGCCTGCCTACCTGAAACGTGAGTTATGTCAATGTCGTGACACGACAATATTATTGCTTCCTGATTCGTTCTAAATTCTATGAAGTGTGTCTCAAAACGGGATTGGCACAAATAAAGCCGTCGCTTTGCGATTGGGCCAGCGATCATAGTGAAGTGCTTATCCTAGTACAACGGCAACCATTTTGATAGCTTCTTTCTGCTGCCGGTCGTCCGCAGTGATACACGCGTCGATTTTACCTTACTAGGGAGCGACGCACATCTGCCTTTCTTGTAAGTAACCTTACATCTTTCTTATCTGTTGGCGAATTATTTCTTACCACACCTGAAGGTCAAACGTCATTTCAGTACCATGATCTGGACGGTGTTAGCTGACCTTGGCCACGCGGTTCGTCCGCCCGAGTAAAACTACTCGCCTGTCTCCTGCATTTTGCCTGCCTTGCTGTCGAATATATTAAGCCAGTAAGTGCTCTTTTTCTCCTAACAAACTATTGTTCACGTGTCCGACTCAACATGGTCTGACACGTCGGTATTTTCTCCAGCAGGACCCGGCGTGTATGTCACGCGGTCTAATCAACTTTTTGCACGTACTCTCGATGTTGGTTATTTTAACTACAAAGATTATAAATGTAAATCGTACCCCTTTTATCATTATTTCACTGTAATTGCCATAAGGCCTAGCATCTACCTTTCTTGCCCTCGCTTAATCACCGCCGCCTGTACGCGCTATTAACATCATCACATCGGCGTATTCCAGGTCTGAAGTTCACCCACCTAGTGAGCTGTTTATCTGCGGCCTGCCGTTTAGGCTGCTCATCACCACATAGTTGGCTCGGGACGTATCGCACCCAGCCTTCCTGTAATTCCCGCCTGCTGCGCTTGGAATCCAGCTAAGCTCGTTCATTTACTCTACGACTTCTAAAACCCTAAATAAAACTGATTTGAACACCTATATTTTGACACCACCGAAAGTAAATTGATCTGAAAACATCGGAATACCTCTCAGTATATCTCTATCTCTTAATGCCACCTTCAAGCCTGTTGCCTGACAGCCCACATTTTTATTCCCCCAAACGTCCGTCTCTGCTTTGCCCTCTGGCAGCTCCAACAATATATTATGAGCCTTAACCTTCGAAGCATACACCTTAGTTTATATATACTTATACGTTAAGTTCTGTTTATTAAATACCTTTGTTCCTTGTATAGTTTTGTTAAACTGAAATAAACTTGTTACTTCTAATCCGTCTAATTCTTTCTATATACCTCCCGGATAAAAAGGTAACAATGGCGCCCAATTCGTGGATTTATTAGTTAATTTGTCAAGCAAATTTTTACCCCTGTTATTGGATTAAAACTATCAGGCTAATTCTTATTAAGAGAGAGGTTCATACTTTGAGGTCATAATATATATAATCAGTACTTTTAAAATAACATTATAGTGAATATCAAAAACAACTTGTAATTTCTTAATAACATAAATTAAATTTCAAATTTTAAATCATTTTACCTTAAATGTTCATTTCTATACAAATATAGTCAAATACTTAGTCATTTTACATTATATAAAGTACAATGTATTTTATTTAAAGACTGAAATCATATTTCAATATTTCTTATGGTTGTCATACATTTTAGCAATACTTTTAAATTGTTAATAGTAAATAGTAGTTTAAATTTAACTTGAAAGTTATACAAATAGATCAATTATATTACAGTTCCAGCGATATTTAATGAATAATTTGTATCAAGTAGACTTAGCTAGAATTCTTTGAAAACACAAAATTTTACAACATAACTGAAATAATCATAAAACTTTTGAAAATACTAGAGCACAGTAATTTTAACAAAAGAAGAAATATTGTATAGCTATCAAGGCAAATAGATAAATAATTAAGACAATATCATATCATAATAAATGTGTTTTGTTGGTTATGCAAGTTGTGATTAAATACAAAAAGTTACGGTTCATTTCCTACAGTAATAAATAAACCGTCTTTAAACCAAATACTATTGGCTTGGGAGTATAAACAATTTATATTTATTGTTTATTTTGTTTAAGTTGTGTCAACAACAAATAGTTACCTATAGTAACTATAGTATAATATATTATATTTTATTGCATTATATTGCTTGTTCCATTGCAACAAACAAAGCCAACAATCCAACATTAATTTTATTGTATCTTTTCAAAATCACATTCTGTGTGTTAACATATCTACTTATACAATTTTGTCTTCAAATTCTATTTTTAGAATAATTTAAGTTTAATGATTCATAGTAATCATATCAAGATAGGCAGCTTACTAGCTTATATTATATATCATTGTACTCTATAAGGCTCTTTTTACCATTTTTCTTTTAAAGTCAAATTTTTAAATAAGTGTGTAAAATATAAAGGCAGCGACACACTGACAGACAGACTTAAATAAATTTTTTAATTAGTCCTCTTAGTTCAACATACAGTTAAACTTGTTTATTTAAAAGTTAACTGTTATTATTGTCTTATATAAATATAAGGGTGAACACAGACTGACTGGCCGACCGACAATTTTTTTAAATATTTAAATTTTTTTTTCTCTTTCTCTTCGCGACTGCGTTACGCATTGTTGTCTGGAGTTATATTTCGACTCTCATTTATTAATAATGGAGCGACCGATTAGTTACAATTTATTGAGAAAAGATGAACTTATACATGAAGTTCAAATACGTGAAGAGAAACCTTTATCCACCGTGGCAGAATTACGCGTTCAAGTGAGGAGACTTTCTAAAGATTTTCCCGCTGATGAAATCTTAGAAACCGATTTAGATCCAATATTAGAACTGAAAGGAATTCAGGAAAAACTTTCAGAAGTCGCAAATTTTTTTGAAGAAACCAAGTTACAATATAAATCATTTAACCGTGTTCGCGCGCTATCTCATCATCTTTACCACAGGCTAAGCCGCATAAACCCGTCAAGTGACGAAAAACTTTTTAAATCCCTACGTTCGAGCCTAGACTCATACTTAGAAAAATTGGACAATTTGTTCCAATCATTCAAGGAATCGTTTGACAGTACCACGAGTACATCTGAAGTAGAACAAACAAAATCATCAATTCAAACCAACAATACTTGTCATGAAAATTTCAATTTAGCAATTCCAAAACTAAATCATAAATTTAATGGTAATACATGTATCCATTCGTTCCTACAAAGACTTGAAGAGTTGTGCGAGTCAAGAGGTATCGCCAACTCAAAATTATTTCATTCGGCTAGCGAACTGTTTACGGACAAAGCTCTACTTTGGTTCCGTAGCGTTAAACCCAAATTAACAGATTGGGATACGCTAAAGTCTAGTCTTATTTCCGAATTTTCACCGATCGATTATAACGACAAACTGTTAGCGGAGGTACAGCGCAGAACACAAGGGTCTAGCGAGTCCTCTAGCTTTTACATAGCAATAATGCTGAATTATTTTTCGCGTTTCACGCAACCAATTGACGAACGTGAACAAATAAAAATAATAAGGAAAAATTTACGTCCAGAGATACAAATGTCTCTTTCTTTACACGAATTTTCAACCATAAATGAATTGCGAACTAAGTGCAAATTATTAGACCATGCTCGGGATAGGGCATCTAATTTCAACGAACCTCCCAGAGCATCTTCGTCGTTAGTAGCTCCTGATTTAGGATACACAGGTAGCACTCCTAAACAAAGTCAAATAAACTCAATTTCAAACCCAGTACAAGGGAATAATTCCCAAAAGTCACTTTACTTTACATCTACGTTAAAGAATAATTCACAAAACAAACAAGACAGTAATAAATATAATCAATATAGCAATTTTAATCAAAATAATAACCATAAAAACTTTATTAACACAAACAAAACTTTTAATAACCCCAAAAATAGTGCTAACAATTACCAACATTATAATAATAATTTCAGTAGGCGGTCAGACAATAATTTTAAATATAATAGTAACGAAACGTTACGTTGCACTCGTTGCAACAGTCTAGGACACCACCATTCCAATTGTAAGAAAATTTTATGTTACGGTTGTGGGAGACCCAACACTAAAAAACCGGACTGCCCTACTTGTTCCAAACAAAATTATTCTAGGCCAAAGCCAAAAAACTAATTAACTCGAACCGAATGCGACAATATTTTCACGAATTTTACAATAGTAAAGCTTCGGTTCGATCCCAGTTTAAAAATAATTATAATAACAATTACCAAAATATACAACGCTGTGTCCAGTGCACACGTTGCAAGCAATATGGCCACTTTCCAAAACAATGTTCGTTAATTTTTTGTTATAAGTGTGGACTAAAAGACACAATTAGTACCAAGTGTCCCAAGTGTAAATTGAACAAAATACATCAAAAACATTCCTCCAATCCTAGTATAGAACAACGTGACACGAATAAAATAGCAACTGTAAAATCTAAAACTATCGACGAACGTCCCTATTTAAATTTTTCAATTTACGGCAAACCCTACTACGGTCTACTCGACTCGGGTTCTGCCATTAGCATCATAAATAAAGACGCAGAAGATATATTTTTTAAACAAGGTGTCACTTTACATAACAGCGACGACATAAAAAGTATTTCTACAGCAAACAACTCACGCGCAACAGTCAAGGGATACTTTTTGTTGCCAGTCACAATAAATAATGAAACCAGAGTAATAAAATTTTATTATATACCAACAATTTCCACCGAGTTCATTTTAGGCATAGATTTTTGGAAATCGTTCAAAATCGCCCCCGAATTATTTGACACATTACCTCTTATGAATAAAATAGACATACCAGTCCCAGTTAGCGAGGTAAAATACCTACATCCTTTCGACGACCTGTCCGAAAGAGAAAAATTGCAAGCACAAAATTTAATTAAACAATTTGAAAACATTAGCTCTGAGAAAAACGGTCTCGGAAGAACATCCCTAACTACCCATATTATAAACACCGGCGATACTCCGCCTATTAAACAAAGATATTATCGTCTGTCTCCAGAGAGACTTAAAGAAATGAATCGTCAGTTAGACGAAATGTTACATTTAGATGTAGTAGAGCCTAGCTCTTCTAGTTGGAATAACCCCACTCTTCTTACACCAAAATCCAATGGCGAGTTGCGATTTTGCCTAGACAGCCGTAAGCTTAATGCAATAAGCAAGACAGACGCATACCCGTTACCCTACGTATCAAATATTCTAGACCAATTAAGAGACGCGAGGTACTTATCTTCAATCGACCTCAAGTCTAGCTTTTGGCAAATTCCTTTAGACGAAAGCTCGAAAGAAAAAACAGCTTTTACAGTTCCCGGACGAGGACTTTTCCATTTCAAAGTTATGTGCTTTGGACTAACCTCTGCACCTGCTACACAACAACGCCTCATGGACAAATTATTTGGACCAGAATTCAATGGCAAAGTATTTGCTTATTTAGACGACATAGTAATAGTATCATCCACCTTCAGTGAACACTTAAATCTCTTAGAGAAAGTTTTAAAACGTTTAAAATTCGCCAATTTAACAATAAATTTAAATAAATGTCAATTTTTTAGACAAGAATTAAAATATTTAGGTTATGTAGTAAACGAAACTGGATTACGTACAGATCCTTCCAAAATTAAATCTATCGTAGAATTCCCTACACCGAAAAATAGAAAGGAAGTAAAGATGTTCCTAGGCACAGCCGCATATTACCGCCGCTTCATAAAGAATTTCTCTACAATAGCAGCACCTCTCAACGCTTTAACGAGCACAAGCAAGACTGCACCACCATTCTCATGGTCAGAAGACGCTGAAAGGGCGTTCAATGACTTAAAGTCGGCTCTGATTTCCGCACCAGTTCTAGCCTGCCCTGATTTCTCTAAACCGTTTACAATCCATAGTGACGCATCAGGTTACGGAATAGCAGGAACACTTACCCAGTTAGACGAGGAAGGAAAAGAACATCCTATCGCGTACGCCAGCAGGTCACTAAACAAAGCAGAACGCAATTTTTCAGCCACAGAACGCGAGGCATTGAGCGTGGTGTACTCAGTTGAAAGTTTCCGACCCTATATCGAAGGCGTTCCCACTTTCAAGATAATAACAGACCACTCAAGTCTAAAGTGGTTCCTAAATTTAACAAATCCTACCGGCAGACTTGCCAGATGGGGAGTGAGACTTTCCCCTTATAATTTCGAGATCGTACACCGTAAAGGTCGAGATCACGTCGTCCCAGACGCACTCTCACGAGCTGTCCCAGTGTTAGAACTTAAAACAGTCGTTGACGACCCCTGGTATAACTCTTTATTAGATAAATGTAAACGTCGCCCAAATTCATGTCCAAATTTTCAAATAAAAGATAACAAGCTTTATAGATATTCCAAATGTAAATTTTCTAATAATTCCGAGTTCGATTGGAAACTAGTAGTTCCCCAAAATGAACGTACAAGTGTCCTTGAGTTACACCACAGTGGAGACCTAAACCCACACTTTGGCGTACTAAAAACGTACAACCGTATCGCATTACGTTACTACTGGCCAGGTCTTTACCAAGATGTAGTTACGTGGGTTCGAAACTGTGACACTTGCGCAGCTTATAAACACAGCCAAAAGAAGACACCAGGTCTTTTAGGCGATCCAAAGGTCATTAGTAGACCGTTACCTTTTTATCCGGGAGGTATATAGAAAGAATTAGACGGATTAGAAGTAACAAGTTTATTTCAGTTTAACAAAACTATACAAGGAACAAAGGTATTTAATAAACAGAACTTAACGTATAAGTATATATAAACTAAGGTGTATGCTTCGAAGGTTAAGGCTCATAATATATTGTTGGAGCTGCCAGAGGGCAAAGCAGAGACGGACGTTTGGGGGAATAAAAATGTGGGCTGTCAGGCAACAGGCTTGAAGGTGGCATTAAGAGATAGAGATATACTGAGAGGTATTCCGATGTTTTCAGATCAATTTACTTTCAGTGGTGTCAAAATATAGGTGTTCAAATCAGTTTTATTTAGGGTTTTAGAAGTCGTAGAGTAAATGAACGAGCTTAGCTGGATTCCAAGCGCAGCAGGCGGGAATTACAGGAAGGCTGGGTGCGATACGTCCCGAGCCAACTATGTGGTGATGAGCAGCCTAAACGGCAGGCCGCAGATAAACAGCTCACTAGGTGGGTGAACTTCAGACCTGGAATACGCCGATGTGATGATGTTAATAGCGCGTACAGGCGGCGGTGATTAAGCGAGGGCAAGAAAGGTAGATGCTAGGCCTTATGGCAATTACAGTGAAATAATGATAAAAGGGGTACGATTTACATTTATAATCTTTGTAGTTAAAATAACCAACATCGAGAGTACGTGCAAAAAGTTGATTAGACCGCGTGACATACACGCCGGGTCCTGCTGGAGAAAATACCGACGTGTCAGACCATGTTGAGTCGGACACGTGAACAATAGTTTGTTAGGAGAAAAAGAGCACTTACTGGCTTAATATATTCGACAGCAAGGCAGGCAAAATGCAGGAGACAGGCGAGTAGTTTTACTCGGGCGGACGAACCGCGTGGCCAAGGTCAGCTAACACCGTCCAGATCATGGTACTGAAATGACGTTTGACCTTCAGGTGTGGTAAGAAATAATTCGCCAACAGATAAGAAAGATGTAAGGTTACTTACAAGAAAGGCAGATGTGCGTCGCTCCCTAGTAAGGTAAAATCGACGCGTGTATCACTGCGGACGACCGGCAGCAGAAAGAAGCTATCAAAATGGTTGCCGTTGTACTAGGATAAGCACTTCACTATGATCGCTGGCCCAATCGCAAAGCGACGGCTTTATTTGTGCCAATCCCGTTTTGAGACACACTTCATAGAATTTAGAACGAATCAGGAAGCAATAATATTGTCGTGTCACGACATTGACATAACTCACGTTTCAGGTAGGCAGGCGAGGTAACCGATTCATACCGCCTTGTTAAGGTTGTATGCGATGAATGAACGATATTCCATAGTGAATAACTATCGTTTGAATGAAACAAATTAACAGGTTTAGAATGTGAGAAATGTTTTATTTCTAAAAGAAACGAGGTTGTTTGGAAAAATAAGTAATTTAACGGTGGGACGTTGTGTACGAATGGTAATATAATCGTAGTTTAAAATGGCGGGAATTGGAATGGGGATTTTAAGTGAGTAGCGTCGCAAACCGCTACGTCACAGTGCCGACAAAGACAGATTCACACCTGCATAAACACATTTTATTACGTTGTCGGCATTCGGATTTCTTTTGTTTACTTTGTGTTTAAAATTTGTGACAAAAAGAGCCCATTGTGTATTGTAATCTTTTATGGTCTATTGTTGTATTGTGATCACTGTCAGGTGTCTCGGGTATAAAATACAAGCTGATTCTAAGAAATTCGGTCCAAGCAGCCGGGCAGACATATTGCATCTGTACAGTATAAAGCAATGCCAATTGAGAGATGGATCAGTCAAGCGATAACCACGAATGAAGTAAGACTTGTGTACATTCGGTAATCTATTTAGTGACGGACTTTGCGCGTGTTATTGAATCGTGCATTACGTTTGAACTGGTTGTGTTCAGTTATATTTTTACCTGTGCTATACGTGTTTGTATAGTTCTAATAAACTCTATAGTAATTCTAACGGCAGTTTAATTCGAGTCCTGCAACTCGTAACAATATATATATGTATTCATAAGGACTACAATCGGCTTATAACCAAAACTACAAAAAAAAATTATATGCCTGTCAAGGCGAAACATATTATTACTTGACACTAGCATAACATCTGCAAAAATGCTCATTTTTCAAACAAATACATTACTTTGACTTTATACCAGGAGGCCCTGTGAGTACGTATTTGTGGCTTTCGGGGTCGAGGCCCTGCGGCCGTGGGGGCCTGAAGCCGATCACCTCTATAGAGACCTCTCAACCGGTCTAATTGAGGCCTTGCGTGACCAAAAGGCTGGCTTGCACCTAGGGGAACGAATCAGCGTTGACATCCAACAAAATGCAGCCAGCATTTTGGGCACGCCGACAGCCATTTAGAGAAGAAATTTTATTTTTAGATTTATGTTATTTTGTAAGTATAGCCTTATTTAGAGAGAGAGAGAGACATCCAACACTTTATTGCACACCAAAACATACAATTACAAAAACAGACCATATTTACAATATTTTCTAGGCGATACAATAGGCGGCCTTATCGCTCAATCTCTTCCAGGCATCGTAAATAAAAAAGAAATTTTGAATCAGGCGATGTAGGTGGTGCAGGAGAAAGGCAATGGATACATACATAGTCAAAGTAATTTAACAAATGAATATAAAAATACATACATATATTCACAGTCATAAATATACACGTATACAATAATAAATTACAAAATATATAAGTTATTATAATAAATGTGTTAGCACGATTGTACTGTGTTAATCAGACATAGCTATTTAAGGACAAATAATGTTTTATTTATAGTATAGTTTAGTTTATTTCTATTTAAGGTTTTATTTGTATGTTTATCTTATGATTACACACAAGAATAAAGTATACTAATGACCTTTGACTTTTACTGTCTGTCTGCTAAACCTTAGAAAAAAAACAGAGTTGAAACCAATATGCTGCTGGACTCAAAGAGGTAAAGCAGTTTTATGAATACTGTATATAAAATCCGACATAAACATGTTTAATTAAATGACCTTACTTAAAACCTCGTATTGTGTGGAGAGTGCTCGTAAAATTTAGTTTATTCATTTGTTAATTAATACTTTAATTATAAAGTCTTTGTTAAAAGGCTAAAAGACGTTAACAATGAGTGAATTTCTCAGAACAGAGATAATATATTACAATGACACTGTTTTGAATTTCGACAAGGTGAGTGCAATGTACTGCTAAGATTAGACGTTCCAACAAAATTAAAGGCATTTGGTTAAAAGGCACATAACTGAAAGAATAAGAAGATATTCAATGATATTGAATGCTTATTTATTTATATAATTTATTTGGGAATCATGCAATAATATATAATAGTGGTCGCCCAGTGGTCGAAATTCGACCATAATAAATTTAAATTATAAGTTTGAACATTATTTATGTTCTATTGTCAAAGTCTATATTTAATGACCACTATTACCAAATAGTGAAAATTATATTTAAAAATCTCTCAATTGTATATAGACGGTATTCATTATATTTTATTTTCATGTTGACAGATTTATACTGTGTTTGATTTCTTGTATTACATGTAAAACTATATATATGTAATATGTATATAATATCGTATATAAAATATTATCTAAATTTTCCAAACAGTAAAAGCTGTTTTGCCAATAAGCTAAATTTTGCTTATACTGTTAAATTGTTGGAGGGATGGCGAGGTTTTCTAAAAATACTTCGTCGTCAGCTATTTGCAGTCCACTGCTGGACGTAGCCCTCCCCAAGACGGTGCCACTCATCCCTGTCCTCCGATTTCCTCATCCAGCGCCTACCGGCGACCTTGCATAGGTCGTCGGTCCATCGGGCTGGAGGGCGTTCGACACTACGTTTAGCGACACGCGGTCTCCACTCCAGGACTCGTTTGCTCAATCGGCTATCGGTCCTGCAGCAGACGTGACCGGCCCACTGCCACTTCACCTTGCTAATTTAGCGAGCTATGTCGGTTACTTTGGTTCTCCTACGGACATCTAGAAATGCTTGTAAAGTGTAAAAAGCTGGTGCATGTAACATGTTAAAACCGTAAGGTTCTCTGATTATAAATATGTGACCAGTTGCTGTTCTTTTTAACCCTTCTGACTGCAAAGTATTACACTTTTCATAATTATGTAGCATCTGGAATTAATTTCAATACAAAAACCGACTATAAAAACATAAACAAGTACAAAATTAAAATAAACAATAAAAAATATTTAATTACTAGTATTTACTCGCACATTTGTCCACGTTGAATAGGTAACAAAGATTAGGTACAGTTATTTTGCCTGTAAAATAAATTTATTATACACAAATCCCGGAAATTCCCGTAAATAAGTTACGTTCTGCTAAAGATTTTATCGAATATTAGACTTTTTTCGATCTGGATATTTTAAACCTCTCTGAAGGTGGAGGGTCAATAATCCCCCTCCTAAATCATCTATCATCACTTACACCAACTAAAATTGTTTCATGTCACTACAATTCAACAATAAATTAACACCACACGAAGTCACAAACACACAACCAACAACAAAACTTATACACTTACTCACACCAACGCGCACTACCACTGCATTGCATTACACGCACAATTCACAAACATACCAAGACACATAAAGAGCCTAAAAATTAATTACCTAGGCACAAAAAGAAAAAACAACATACATGGCACTAGCTAAGATAATATATATAGATATAGACATAAGGCAAACACTGCACATGCACTCTCTCACAACACCAGCATGTAACAGATACACTCTACATTAGTATAAGTTTAGTATCAAAACTAAAAAAAAAAATATAAGTTATTCTTAAGGTACACAACACAACATAAAAACCACAAAATTAATGTCACACACAATAATAAAAATTAACAATAAGCGTGTATGAACTCAAAAACTCTAACAGTAATCAAGCTGTAAAAAGGGTACGGACCTCGAGTCCGTAGAATTGTTAATAATCATAAAAAAAACCTCTTTGAAGGAAATTCCAACGGGATTCCCAGAATATAAAGAATAGCACATTTTTAATCGGGAAATTTCCTGTCGTTCAGCGAAAACCACATCGAAATGGGCCAAATAGTTTTTTACATGAATTCAATTTTATAATAAAAAATTATTTGCTGTCACAACAAAACATAAACTTAAGTAATTGCTATAAAAGCTTCTTAATGACCAAAAATTGGTGAGAGCCTGGTGCTAGTAGAAGGAAAAACCCTGATCACCAGACTCTCTCTACCCGGAAAAATGTAGGTATATATCCAACTAGTAAATCGATTATAACCAGATATACCATATATTAAATCTAAGTAGATGTGCAGATGTGTATTTGTTTGTATGTAAATATTGTAGGTAAATGTGTGTGTGAGTTTACGTGATTTGAAATAAGAGGAATATATGAGAATTACATAGATATAATTTTATCCGTGCAGGAACGGAGAAAGAAGACAATTTCCTGCGGCCGGGCGGCCTGTCGTAAGAGGCGACAAAACAACCCAGAGCTAGGTGGTAGGGCATTTGCCCGACTGGATGGCTACCACTCCTGGTCTAAAGTATGTCGCCATAGCAACCTTGAGTTGTGTTTCGCGGTTAGTGACTAGGTTTCATTCTTCCTTAAGAGGGCAGCAGCGTATTTGTGCATGTGTTGTGGTTGATTTGTGTTGCAAATGTCCATAGGCAATGGTAACCGGTTTCCACCAAGTGGGCCGTCTGTCTACCTGCTGAGCTCCTGCAATAAAACAATATAAATAAATGATAATAATGATTATATTATAGATATACATAATTATAATTTCAAAGTCAATTTATACATGTTTGCATACCTCTACAAAGAATTACTCAGAACCTTACAAACATAGCCAAAACAAAGGAAGGAAAAATTATCCGATTTAAATTAACGCGGCCAAAATATGAGTAATTAAGACTTAATAATTATTATGACGCAGTAATTTAAAGTGTTTACGGCATTATACATTTAAATGTTAACCTCTGAAGACAAAGCATTACTAATTGGCATTTAAAATATTTATTAATAAACTTCATTAATTTAGAGGCCATTTCATCTATCTTCTCCTGGCTTAAAGGCTTAGTTAACAATCCATAAACATAAAAAAAATCTATCTTGTCTTTATAAAAAAAAAAATGGTATGAGAGTCTAACAGCTATAGAAATAGTAACTAGATTACAAATTAGACAAGGGAAGCTAGTGATAAGCCTTCACTGGTGATAATGTGCTGGAATCATTATCTTGATCATAGCTCTAAGGGCCGGTATGATCGATATAATAGCACGCTCTCACAGCATATTGGCGTGAAACTGTTAGTCTTGGGCTACGTACCATAAGTAAGAGTTTCAATGGGCCACTTCCCCCTGTCCTGTTTCTTTTTTTTTGTTCATGAAGGGAAATCTGTTTGAGGAGTACCCATCAAGTGTGGGATTCACTACGTTGGGGTGGAACTAGCAGCAAAAGCAAGAAGTGCTATTCCCACGCCACGGCTGACACGCCACACAGAGCCAACGAAGATCAAGTGGGTTTGATTGGCCTACGTTGGCTCTATGTTCGTTTCATCGACCGGTCGAATGTGTAGGTGGTGGTCTTTACATACATTACAAACGCCGTAAGCTACGTACGGTGTGACGATGTACGCAACCCATGAATGCTTCTTATGAAAGTCTTAATTATATACAAACACGTATAACACAGGTACAAATATTATATAACTGGACGCAAACAGTACAAACTTCACGATTCAATAACACGCGCAAAGTTCGTCACTATATAGCTTATCGAATGCACAAACTTGCTCGTATCGTAATCCTCGGTTGACTGCCCCACCCCTCCGTTCGGGCATTGCTTTTATCCTGTACAAATACAATATGTCTTGACGCAAAACAATAATTTCCAAGAATTAGTTCGACACACCTGTCTAATGACTACCATAAAATATTACAATACATAATAGACTGTTTTCTTAATTGTAAATTTTAAACAAAGTAAACAAAAGAAGTCTAAATGCGGGAAAGGTAATAAACCAGTTGTGCATTGACTTTGTCGGCATGTAACAATATAAACGCTACGTGATGGATTACCATCGAATATTACGAGTATTTGACTCTCGTTGGTTCTGTGTGAACGTAGCCTAAAGTCTTTGCAATTCATAAAAATATATTATCATTTACACCTTGATACACTATTTTCCTCGGCCACTAACCTTGCTTAAAATCGTGTCAAGTTACTTTAAACCTGCAATGCAACCTCCAACTTGGGGTTGCAGTCATATTTTAATTACTCATTTTACACCAATTAATACAATTAAAACTATCTTAATTCGTTTATTCAAGAATATTAAATAATAACATATTAAACGTATAAAAGCATTATATTCATATTTTATAACGCTGTTTATAATATAACATCATTATTTATACAACAAAAATATATATTTTAGAGGATTTAATTTGCTTATATAATTACACATAGTTAGTTTTGTTTACGGTACTATGGTAATATCCATTGTTCTTGAAAAATATATGTTTACATTTATAAAAATAAATCAAAATAAAATTCATTTATTCATAGCCACTTTAGATAACAATGGAAAAATATAAAAAAATTATTTTGAGCCGTCCGTCAGCTATCAAAGTCCCGCAACTAGGATTCAACCTGTAAATTACAGTTAACTTTGGCAACTTTCAGTTACAGCGGAATACAAAATACATTAAAGGCTAAAGTAAACATAAATTTTGAAATTCTTAACCTTATACTAAATTACTGTACAAACTGTACAAAATTTAAAATTGCCAAGTGCGTGACTATTCAAGTACTATGGTTCCGTAGAGGTAACGAACGTTGGCTAATTTACTGTTTTTTGTTTATACAATTATATGAATAAATATTAGCTATACAATTATATGAATAAATATTAGTTAATGGAATGACTCAAATGAAACAATATGGCAGCGGTATAGAGACTGTTTATTGCGTATGTATAAAATATGCAACTACCCGCAATTTATATACATTACATTTCTCCCCTTTGAATTACATAAATATAAAATACATAGAAAAAAAATAAAAGAAATGAGAAAAAAAAATTACATGAGTTAGAAAAAAAAAGTTTACAATATTATTAATGTTTAGATAAGTTACATAGAGTATTAAGTAACTATTTATTTTGTACTCCATACTTATAAGATAGAGAAAAAAAAATAAGTTTCTCAAGCAAGATCTCAAATCTATTTTGAATTTATGAAAATTCACTTTGAATATATGCTTATTTTTTTTGTTGCTTGCGTGGGCGAAGGCACATACGTGACGACGGAACTTCAGCTAGCTCCTCGCAATCTGAATGCGTATTTATAGGGGACGATTCAGAGGATTGCGAGGTTGGCGAGTATAATGACTCAGCATTAGTCTAACTGGACGACGACGAAGCTGGTGAACATTGCAATGTCTCGATGTGTTTTGAACCATTAACATTGTTACTATCTTCATCCTTGTTTCCGGACTCGTCGTTTAGTGTGAGGGCCCAGGAATAACGTTTTGGCTTTGCCGATATTAGCTGATCCGCGTGTTTAGTGCTTAATTTTTCATTGCCTGTTGTTACTTCATAAGTTACTGCCCCTGTGCGCTTTGATATTATGCCATCTTTCCAATTTGGTCCGTTCTTTGAGAAGTTTTTCACTAGCACTTGTTCTCCACAGTTAAATTCCCGGTGCTTGCCACCAGAGTGTGCCACTTGTGTACACTGAGCCTTCGCCACGCACTCCTGAGGCGATGGTGTGCGTAACAGGTCCAGACGTGTGCGTAATCGTCGGCCTATCATTGCCACTGCCGGCTCACGCTGAGTACTGCTATGAGAACTATTTCGATACTGTAGTAAAAACTTACTCAATGCAATTTCTGCATTCACACCTTCGGCTCTCGCTTTCTTTAAAACTTTCTTGATGGTTTTTACCGCATTTTCCGCCGCTCCGTTACTAGAAGGGTGATAAGGTGCCGTCAATACATGTTGAATGCCGTTCTTCTTTAGAAACTGTTCGAATTCCGCTGACGTGAACGGAGGGCCCCCATCTGTTACTAACTGCCGAGGAATACCGAATCTAGAAAATAGTTCTCTAAATTTGGTGATTACTAAAGATGCTGTAGTTCCTGTTCGCATTGTGATTACTTCGATCCATTTAGAGTGCGCGTCTATGACAAGCAAGTAATGATCGCCGTGATGGTATAAAAAATCGGCATGTAATCTTACCCATGGCTCAGGCGGCCAGACGTAAGGAACGGGAGTTGCGTGAGGAGGTGCGTCGCGCACTTCGTTACATGCAACACACGAGCGAGCCCGAATTTCAATGTCCTTGTCAATTTGTGGCCACCATACATAATTGCGAGCGATCTGTTTCATGCGCACTATGCCCACGTGACCTGTATGTATTTCTTCGACGACACGTTCGCGAAGTTTTCGCGGGATTACAATGCGATATCCCCAAACGACACAACCGTGATCAGTATATAGTGTTTCCTTACGATGGAAGTATGGCTTTTCATTTTCAATTTCAGTGTCATTAGGCCATCCGCTTACTATATATGAATAAATTTTACACAATATGTGGTCTTTTTTTGTTTCTCTGGCCACATCTCTGTGACTCAGTGGAAAACTATCTTCTACAAAATATAAATAGGTAGCTTCATCGTCATATTCAGATGATTTGTCCTCAGAACACATTAAAGGTAAACGCGATAGTCCGTCAGCATTACTGTTTTTACTCGACGATACGAATACGATATTAAAATCGTATGCGGCTAATCGTATTGCATATCGTTGGAGTCGGCTAGCTGCTGTTTGTGGTATGCCATGTTTCGGACCGAAAATATACGAAAGAGCCCTATGATCGGAACGTAAAGTAAATTTACGACCAAAAACATATTGGTGGTGTCTTGCTACTCCATATACTATTGCGAGAGCCTCCTTGTCGATTTGACTATATCTTTGTTCCGCAGTGTTCAGAGACCTTGACGCGAAGCATACTATACGCTCCGAGCCGTCGGGGTAAGTATGAAAGTACGGCGCCCAGCCCGTAAGCGCTGCTGTCTACCGCAAGTACTAGCGGCAGATCCGGAGAATAGTGTGCTAGTGCCGGACCGTTCACTAACTGAGTCTTTATACTAGTAAATGCATGTTGACATTCGTCTGTCCAACGCCACGCTGCGCCTTTCGCTAACAAAGCGTACAAGGGATGTAATATCGTGCTTATGTTACACAAAAACCGTGAATAATAGTTAATTAAACCGAGCGCAGCCCGTAACTGCGATATGTTCTTAGGTTCTGGTAGGTTTACAATTGCTGCAATCTTGCTAGGATCCGTATATATCCCGTGCCTATTTATTTTATAACCTAAAAAGCTAACTTCATTCTTAAAAAAATCGCATTTTTCCAATTTAATGCGCAAGCCAGCGTCTGTTAATCTCGACAACACAGCCTTTAAGCTTTTTAAATGCAGTTCCCTCGACTTTCCAGTAATACAAATGTCGTCACTAAAACAAACTACATTATCTATTCCACACAAAGTTTCTTCAATTATCTTTTGAAACATTTCCGGCAAACATTTTAAACCGAAAGGTGCCCTGCGGTATATATATATATACCTACATGTGTAGTGATTGCAGTGAGTGGTTGCGAGTCTTTATGCAATAAGAGCTGCAGATATGCATTTTTTAAATCTATTTTCGTATATTGTAGTCCACCACTGAGCGTTGCGAATAACTGTTCAATACGAGGCAAAGGGTAATGAAAGTCTTTTAGAAGTTTGTTCACAGTAATCTTATAGTCACCGCAAATACGAATCGAGCCATCCCTTTTAATGATGGGTACTATAGGTGTCCCATAGTCTGATCTTTCTACTTTAGTTATTATGTTCTCAGATTCTAATCTACGCAATTCCTGTTCGACAGGTAAGCGCAACGCTAGTGGCAATGGACGTGCTTTGCAAAATATAGGTTGTGTATCTTTTAAATATAATTTAATTTCAGTTTTGAAAGTGCCAATGCCTTCCTGAAATATGTCTGGAAATTCGATCTTTATATCTTTAATTATCCCCACATTATCTTCTACATTTATTATACTAAATAAATTTATATTTTTAAAATTTAATTTGCGTAACCAATGCCTGCCTAATAGTGGCGGTCCTCCGTTCTCGATAATATACAAAGGTAAACAATGGGAGCGACCGTCTCGTTCCACCCGCACCAGCGTGCGCCCGAGAGGGACGATAGCGCCGCCAGAATAAGAATGAAATTTTGTATTATCGCTCGTAATAGATAAGTTGGAAAAATGTTGATCGAAAAAATGTTTTGATACAGCCGATATTTTGCTTCCGGTGTCGATTTCAAACAGAATATTTATATTTTCTACTCTTAACTCTATATAATATGGATCGTCCTTACTTGTTTTCGCCGGTACCAAATTATAATATAATCCATCACTAGCATCACTGTCGCTGTCTGTATCTCTTATATTGTAATTTTGATACTTATTTTTATTTATTTGAACGTCCTTTATTTTAACAGAGCACATTCGGGCTAAATGCCCTTTTTCACTGCACTTTTTGCATGCATATAATTTGAAACGACACTTATTCGGTGTGTGGTTCTGCTTTCCACATCGCCAGCAAGCGGATCGCCCGCCTCCGCCCGTGGCCTGGGCCCCACTGCCACTGGGAGCTGCCACACGGTGGAGACCGCCACCGCCCTGCCCGAGTCCTCCGTCGCCCGGCGCACAGCGCAGCGCGGGCCCGAGGCCTGCCGCGCCGCCGTCGCCGCCGCCGCTGCCCGCGGTGTCCGCGTGCCGCCCGGCTGCCTCCAGCGCCAGCGCCAATTCCACCGCCCTTTTGTAGTCTAGCGCAGGTTCAGCGAATAGGCGGGATCGCATCTCTTCGCTTCGCAACCCAGACACAAACTGATCTCTGAGATTTTCTTCGAGATTGTTGCCGAAATTACAATGGGTCGCAAGATGCTTTAGATTTTGTAGGAAGGTACCTGCATTTTCCGTCTCCGCCTGACGCCGCTTCCGAAATACATGCCTTTCTGCTATTTCCGACCTTTTTGGTTCCAGATGATCGCCTACTAACTTAACCAACTCCTCGAAATTCTGACTCTCCGGGTGCTGGGGCGAACACAAATCACACATAACCTGGTACGTCGCTGCTCCAACGTGTGTGATCAACGTCGCCACGCGCAACTCACTTTTTATGTCATTTAGCAATATGAATTGCTTGACGAGTCTAACATACGCGTCCCAATTAGCGCGACCGTGTATATCGAATTCGTATAGCTTTCCGAAAGGCATTTTTACTGAATACGTATTTTAAATTAATATTCTCGTCGCCAGTTGGAATGACTCAAATGAAACAATATGGCAGCGGTATAGAGACTGTTTATTGCGTATGTATAAAATATGCAACTACCCGCAATTTATATACATTACAGTTAAAAACGGCCTATATCACGAATACTAATTTATCTTGTTCAAAGAAATTTTTAAGTATTTCTTAAATTCTACTTCTCTAAATGGTTTTAGAATTTACACTCCATAATTCAAGTTAGAAAAGAAGGACACACGCTCTTTAAGCATTCAGATGCGTATAAATAAATATCTATATATTTGTACACCTTTAGGTATGACTAGTAATGAGTAGTACACGTGTGAGACAGTACATAATGTTGTTCCGTACAAAATACATTTGTAATCTCAAAATTTGAAAATGTAAGACTTTAAATTTTTTGTCGTGTTACTAATCACGAGTTTAACTTAAGGGGAAGCACGGCACGAGGCTTATACTTCATCAGTATAATAACGCCTCTACGTTTGATCACATGACAAAGACAAAGAAGGACAAAATGACATATCATAATACGATGGTGCTAGAAAATGAGGTGACTGAAGCCGATCACATCCGATTCTTAACGAATATTTCCGAACTAGAAGTTTGAACAGAACAAATGAAAATTATGCTCATCGATTCAAATGTACTGTCACGGTTTTTATATAGGTACCTGTATATTATTATTTATGGTACAAACCGTACAAATCACCTCGCCTCATTTGAAGTGGTACATTATACTGGTTCGGCATAAAATTTCCTGTACAAACTTATTTTATAATCGTATTCTACCCAACACTAAAGGAGAGGGAGACAAACTCCTTAAGTATTCCGATTTGCGACTGTCTATTTTTTTAAGACTTGCGTCAGACACGTATGAGCCGGTACATTTGTCCCGTAAAAAATCTAGAAAAGTACTGAATGCTTCAAATATTTTTTCGCACTGCTATTCAATGTTGTACTCGCACCCCAAATGTAAGGGAAAGGCGGAACGAGGCTTATGCTACAATAGTACAATAACAAAACAAAGAGGGACAACATAATATATAGGACTGCTAGTAAAATGAGGTAACCGAGGCCGATCACATCCGATTGTTAAAGAACATTTCCGAACTAGAAGTTTTAATAGGACAAATGGAGGAATAACACTTACCGCCTCACCGGCCTCATCGATTCAAATGTAATACCGTGGTACAAATCATACAAATCTCCGCGCCTCATTTGAAGTGGTACATTGTACTGGTTCAGTACAAGTGTCATGTTACTCTTATAAACTCATTTTAAAATCATGTCCTACTCAACTCTAATTTATTTATTTACGTACCTTCAGATATGATCCTAATGAGTGGAGGGGGCTCCTCCGACTCAAAGGGGCGATCTTTCGCTGGCGCTCTCGATGTGCCTTGCAAGTTGCAAGCCTAGACCCAACTATGTATTGTCCCAACTGTGGAAAATTTGTATATATTTTTTGTACGTGTCGGGAATGGTTTGCGACCTCAATTATTGCACAGCGCCATCTACTGGCTTGTTTGTGTTCCAGTACAGACACATCGGTTATCTCGATGTGCAGGTTTCATCACGGTTGTTAGTACGTGGTAATTGTAACAAAAAGCACATTAGGTACCAGAAAACTGCCTAAGTGGTGGAAGCGTTCCGGTCAGGATTTTGGATGTTTTGACGCATTCGATAACCGCTATGCTGCCACGACTATAACGGAAAACGTCTATCGGCGATGGTAACTACTTTACATGAGCTGGTGCTTACTTCCCGACTAGGATTCAAACCCACGTTACTTTAAAACGTATTAGCCACTAAGCTACAAGAGTTTCTCAATTTCGGTAATTAAGTATGAAACCTCAAAAAGTTGTAAAAGCGGGTATAATTGAAAAGTTTAAAGCATTTAAACGAGGCAAGAGGCTTTTGGGATCATAGCTGATAATTTACGCGCGAAACTTGTTCTTAAGTCGCTCTTTCGTTCAAGATTTATGGCATTTCCTGAGAGGGAAACTTGGCAATTTAAATCTCGATGTGTTTGTATGAAAGTATACCTTTTTTTATGAGATAAATTTTTGAATAAACTTTCGGTTGAACTTTGTAAAAACTGACCAGTTAAGTCATTATCACCATTTCCAGAGTCTCTTTTTACCGACTTCAAAGATAGGAGGTTCTCAATTTGTCATGTAAATATTGTTTTATATGTCGGAGAAGGCCGCGTTCTCGTGATATCTTCTTTATTGGTTGCAGGTTTAGGGCGTAATCATAAAATGCGAGCATAAAACACAATGGCCATGGTTTATACACTTTTAATTAAGATTTGAACAGCATTTTGACATAGTTTAGACCGAGCAGCGGGTTCAGGGGACCGCTCATACTTTCAACTTCAATACTTTCTTTAAAATTCTCAACGGTCCAACTCGACCCGTTGCCATCACTCGAATGACGAATGTGCCACAAAAAACTCCTCCATACACTAAGGCAGATACTACTCAAGCACAGATGGCGCCCCGACCCCACTCCGAGCCATATGGTCTGCTCTGATTGGTCGATTATTCAATTACAATATTCATAACTTTTATTAGGTTAGGACGATCTTTAAGTTATATAAAGATTTAACAAATCAAATAAAATCGAATTAAGAATTCTAAAAGTAGTTTAAATGTAAACAAATAATATTGTGCGTTATACATCCAAACAACAATCAATCCGATTCATAGCTTCCCTCCGACATATATATATATTCAAATTTTTGAATAAACTTTCAGTTGAATTTTGTATACTACTGCTGTAATAATCCAAGAATACAGATTGAAAGAGAAATATTCAAAAAACACAAATTTTTGACTGACTTTAAAAAAGGAAGAGGTTCTCAATTCGTCAGAATCTGTTTTTTTATGTATATACTTTTTAGTTTTTGAAGTCGGTTTTTTTAAACGAAGTTTTTTTTGTATTAAGTATTTATTTTGAAATCATAAACAGTCACTTAAATTATATTACTAAGTATTTAGAATATCAATGTCGAGCCTTATTAATCACTAACTTATTAAACTGATAACTTTGATGTATGTAATATCATAGAGGATTCATAAAAAGAAGATTACGCTGAAACACAAATCAAAACTGCCCTCATTTCACCAAATCCTTGGTGAGCTTATACTGCAGTACAATAATATTGATCAAAATAATAAAAATAATATAATTTGTTTCTTCCCTTTTAGATTTGACGTTATAACTCTACTAATATCCACAATAGACCAGGGATATGTTAAGTCACAAAACCGAAAAAAACTCTGATTAGTAGAAAAAATATGTAGTAACCGCTTAATTAGACAATCAATTCGCAAACATAAGTGTAGCTTGTCCGTTTGGTGAACTCACTGCCACTCAACATGATGTTTTATGTTTCTATTACTATACATATATAAAGACTATTATTTATATTTTATATGATTCGTATAGTTTATTAATACGCTTTTATTAGCTTCATATGTATGTTAGTATGTAACGGAATCTTCCAAGTTAAATTTGATCGACTTCCCGATTTCCGATTGAGCTGAAATTTTGCAAGTATGTGTATATTGCGTGACAATGCAATAATATGGTACCATGGAGTTGATCTGATGATGGAGTCGGAAGGTGACCATAGGAACTCCTGTACTAAACAAGATAGACCCGTCGTGTTTGGGCTCGTTTTACTTGTCTTGGCTAGCACTCTGCTGCTTCATGATATGCAGGATCTCAAAAGCTTGTATTTAAAAACCTTTTTAAAAAAGCTTATTTTTACATAACGTTCCATTTTATCATAAGAGTGTATTTAATTCTTTTTTCAAAGTTTCCACGGAGAAAGGAATTAAATCACTAAATAATCACTAAAAAATTAAAAATAAATAGTAGTTTAAAAAAACTAAAAAATAAGCTTTTATAGAAAATTTAACTAAAAAATGAAAAAATAAATAACAGTTTAAAAAAAACTAAAAAAATACGTTTTTATAGAAAATCCAACTAAAAAATAGAAAATAAATTTCAATTAAAAATAGTGTAAGAAAAAATGATTTTATTGCAAAAAAAGCGTGAGGTGCTTTTGAGGATATTATCAAAATGATCCTTCTACTCATATCTGTTTATAAAATATTTATACCATGCACCCCACGCCCTTTTTTTACAATAAAATCATTTTTTCTTACACTATTTTTAATTCAAATTTATTAAAGTTTATTTTCTATTTTTTAGTTGGATTTTCTATAAAAGCGTATTTCTTTAGTTTTTTTTTAACTATTATTTATTTTCTCCACTGCATCTCTCATGTTTTAATATATTCCTTAGTTCAGCGGGTTGCCAGGAAGACATAGTTTTAAGCGATAAAGCCGCCCTTTAAAGAATGCAGTAATTTTTTTTGTAAATAAGAAAATGTTATAATTCATTCATAGCAACGTGTTATCGTATTGTATGATGGCATAACGCTGCTGACATAAATGCTATTTTTGTCCTACAGAAAGGTGCTATGTGTCAATTTACAATATGATCCCACCACGGGATCCCTGGGGTGATAAGTTCAAAGAAACAAATATTTTAACTGTGGCTTTGAAATAATTTTAAAACTATTCTTTATATCAAGAAACATAACTCAGATTTTCCTAATTTACGTGATGTACATTGTAAAAATAGTAGGAAGAAAAATAAATTAGAAACTCCCACGTGTATGCATCACAAAGTTTACAATAGATTTTTGGGGCAAATAAGTGTCGGTTGCTTTGAACCAATACAATTTTAAGAGCTTTCAGTAAACAAGTTTAAAAAATTAATAAAGCAACGTTTGTGCGAGAAAGCTTACGACTAAAGATTTTCTAGACAACCGTACCGAATGGGAATAACACAATTGGCACTAAGCTTTTGCAGTAATTATTTATAAAAATTACACTGCTAAACTTAGAATAAGTTCAAAATACATTTGATAAAGGGCGACGAATGCCCGGGGGAGTTTTTTGCGTCGCTTTTCCTTTAACAGTAACTAAAATTGCTTTGGAGGCGGTGGTAGACTCATGACTTTCAATAAGTAATCTGAAAGGTTCAATTTTGTATTCATTCGAGGCCATCACACCCATCACTTTGATCAAGTAATACCGTGAATAGGCTACAGTTATGAAATGATGGCCCCACCTCCTCTTCAGACCTACATTACTGGCGGATAGTTACTCGCTTTGTTGAAGCAAGAGAAGCAGTGGAAGTATGTAGGGTTGAACTGTTTCATCGCACCCAATAAAGAACCTACCATTCTAATAAATGAAGTACATATTAGATAATGCAAAATAATTACATAAACAGTAACAATTATTTATATATTTTATATTAACTTAATTTTAAACATTCATCTTTTTGTTTCTGTCATCTGTGGAGGCTTATCTTTGGCTTGTTTTTAACATTACAGCTGTTAGTCCCCAAATACAATAAAATAAAATTAAAATATGTTAAAATTAAAATATGTTTAAAAATAAACAATGTTTTATGTCAGTACTTTGCACTATCTAAATTGTATTATTTATATTCATACATAAAAATTTTGACAGTCAATAATTATTTCGTTTATCACAGCGTTCCGCTATTTGAGTCGTATAATCTATGTTTTTTTATATTTCATAGAATCTTTAAAATATTTATTGACGTCAAACAATTTTATAAAATAATAATATAAAAAATTACTATAAACAGATATATGTCATAACATCGGAACCTAATTCAATAGTATTAGGTATATTTATAGGCTGAAAAGCATGCACCACATAGACAGTCTTTTAAACTAATGTGTATATTGTTACAATTGCCACATGCTAACAACGCTGAAGGAAAACATCGCGATGAAACCCGCACATCGAGATAACCGATGTGTCAAACATATCAAGCTGCCTTAGACAAGCGTAGCGTTCGTTACCTGTATAATGGGAGGCTTGAACCCAGCAATAGGACGTCTATGGGATGTTATTATTGTTATTATATTATATATTCCTATTATAGTCCTAAATTCCATAAAACAGACTTTTTGATTGATATAAATTTGACATGATTTTTTGAGTAATAAATATGTTTAGATTTTTTTTTCTTTTTTTGTTTGTGACGGTCAGAATTTGTGTCCAGAAGTGTAAAGGGCCGCAATTCGGTCGGTGTTGACACGAGTTAATCCCGCATTTACTACGCAATATTTCTTTGAGCAAAGTTTAATATTTGGACCGTTCGAGGCAGTAAAGCAAATCCGGCGATTCATAACTGTATGTTTGCACATGGGCTTACTTGCAAATCTTTATTTTATTGGTGTCAAATTTTAAATGAAATTTGTTCTGTTTTCTATCAAATAATAGACCTTATTTTTATCACTAGCATGTGGTAAAAATAAGGTCTATCTATACATAGGGTCAGAAAACTGCCTAATAGCTGCGTTTTTCTCGAGCAAGGTTCGAATCCACGTTATTTCAATCAGACGCACCTTAGCCAATGAGTTATAAAAACACATTGAAAATTCAAATTTTTTTCAGAATGATTTCCACTTGAGAGCAATTTTAGCAGGTCATACATAAAAAATGAGTTTAAAATAAGGTCTATTATTCTATGTACGTACATGCACATTATGATACGTAGAATACCTACCGTAAGTGTGTAATTGTGCTTCGTAGGAAATTCTTTTGCAGTACAGTCTGTTCGTCTGTGGAACTCCATCCTCTTGAAAATCAGAGAAGCTACCATCCATTTCTACATTCAAACACTTGATCACTGGCCATTATTTGTCGATTAAATAAAATTTATTGCAGTTAAAGTAATTGTATTATTATAATCTATTTAATTATATATACCTACATATCTATATTAGTTTATTATTATTTTGTTTTTCTTTAATTATATTTAATTACGATTGAATTACTTTAATTTAGTTAAATCAACAAATGTTATTTAGTTTTTCTTGTAGTGCCACTTTGGACACCGGGTTGCCTGGAAAAGATCGCTATAAGCGATAAGGCCACCCATTGTTCTAATGGAAATGTATTCGTACTGACTAGGTTGCAGTTATGGTAAACAATAATGAGTTTTCATTTATTTATTCAAATTCATTTCCAAAATTGATCACACCAGGAATGGAACCCCGAGTCTCTGAGCTGCAGTGAGATAGGCCGCCAAGGGCTAAGCCCACTCAACCATAACGGCTCTCAAATGAACGAAACGTAATAATTAAAATCGAATAAACATCGTAGTGCTTGCTGGTTGTCATAATACAGATAAGAAATGCTTATAGGCATAGAACGTAGTCATAGAAATTTAGAAATATGCAAATCAACTGCAAATCCTTTGAACAAAGATTATGATGCAGATGAGAAAAATTTTGATACAATGCCTATACACTGGTCACAACAACAACATTGCATGTATTATGAACGTGCAGGTCAGCCCTCAAGTCCCCTTGTCTTTTTAGGCTCGAATTAACATTAGTACAATACAGTAGTGTTCGTTTACTCTCGTGTCTCTCATTCTCGACAACGCCCCAAGCCCCATTTCACTGGTCACCAGCCACCTCATCACATGTCGCCAAAACACAAATTAATCTATAGATAGTATTATAATAAATACAAAGTTATATTTCTATCAATTAATGATGTGTAAAGGGCGGACACAAGTAAAGCGCTACGCTATTCATTGCGTACTAATTTAATCCATGATAAGATGGCGACAGGGCACAGCCTACCTGGCTATATCTACTTACGTACACACTTATATAACATCCCTCCACCTTAATAAAAACTATCATCCAAGCAGAATAGCCTATAATCTACTCTCGGCAAATTGTGCAAGGAAATGCCGGCAGATCCTCTAAAAGGCATCTCATTGGCTGGTATGGCTTGCTCTTGAACCCAGGAAGTTGTGACGTCACTACCCTGCCTTCCCTGCCAATCGTCAGATCATTATTTGAGTCATCAAGATTCATGTTAAGTTGAAAATTATCCAAATTAATTTCTGATCTCTTTTTGACGAAGTGTGGTTATTTAACAATTTGGGTCTGGTGTATTTTTTTTGTTTCTCCGCTAATGTAGTTTTCATACTTATGTACATAAGACAACAGTTAATTTAGGTTATATTTAAATTACTTATCAGTCTTTTTTGATTCGATGGTAATATTAATGTAGTATTTTTAAATATAACATTTAAGGAAAACAAACAGAAGTGGCTACGGGTCATTCTTCTCTCGATTCTTGAAATTTTATTATTTAAAAATAAACTTGAACGATATTAGATAGATAGATAGAAAATACTTTATTGTTCACCACATACACATAAAGTAGATCATTTACAGTAATTTCGTGTCAAGGCAGGAACAAAGGGCGGGCCTATCGCTTTAGAGCGATCTCTTCCAGACAACCCGGGCTGTGGATTGTGTGAAAGGAATCAAGAGTGTATGACGGTGGTGTGCAAATGAAGTACACGTAATTAATAGGATACATAGATATTACACAATACATATAATTAAGAAAAAGAAAATATACAATAACACATTAATATTATATATATTCAAATATATACATTATTAATATGTGTATAGCAACAAATTTAGTTTTACAATATTAATAATAGCAATAAAACATAATATCAATATTATATATATTAATATAATACATAAAATATTAATAAATTAATAAAATAAAATGATATTCAGTCCGAGTTACCTTCTTCTCTGGTACTATGTAGTTTTTGGAGTATTCTCAATTATGTTTGGTTTAAGTAATGTAAATAATAATTGTTTATTTGACTTTGGCTTTTATAAAATAACTTAACTAAATACTTAAAAATAAACTAACTTTGGTTTAATATTTACGCCCTCCCCTACAGAGGAAGGCTCGAGCCTAGCAGTGGGACAGTTATGGGCTCTTATTATTATATTTTATTATATATAATATTTATATCATCTACAAAGTAGCTTAATCTTTGACAAAAAGCGGCGTTTTAATTAATATTTCCAGCCTGCATTCGTTGGATTAATGCTAAACATGTCGAAATATGGTAATAGCGAAGTTTATTTTGAAAATTGTTTTGAATAAATCTTAATATCGTAGGAATTCAATTTTACGAATCTAGTTTCTGTCTACTGCTGGACGTAGGCTTTCCCAAGTCTGCGCCACATATCCCGGTCTCCAGTCTCCCTCATCCAGCCACTGCCGGCGACCTTGCGCAGGTTTTCAGTCCACCGGGGTGGAGGGCGTCCTACGGTGGCCGAGACAAGGTCTCCACTCTAGAACCCTTACGCTCCATCAGCCGTCAGCCCTGCGACAGATGTCCGTTATTCGTGCAGGAATGGAGAAAGAATACAATTTCCTGCAGTCGGGCGGCCTGTCGTAAGAGGTGACAAAACTACCCACAGTCAGCCAGATAGGGTATTTGCCCGTCTGGATGGCTACCACCCCTGGTCTAGAGTATGCCGCTATAACAAGCTTGAGTTGTGTCTCAGCATTAGTGACCAGGTTCCAGTCTCCCTTAAGCAAGCAGCAGAAAAAATGTAGCAGCTTTGGTGTTGCAAATGTCCATAGGGTTATGGTAACTGCTTTCGATCAAGTTGGCCATCATCTGCTGAACTCATGCAATAAAAAATAAAAAGAGATATGACGATAATTTTGGTTGGTTTGGAGATGATATGTGGGTAACTTTGGTTCTCTTACGGATACCCTCATTTCCGATTCTATTCATAAGAGAAACATTCCTAACATACCTCGCTCCATAGCCAGTTTGAATTTGTGGACCAGTCCCACTGTCAGTGTTCATGTCTCGGTGTCGTATGACATAATGAGTAGGACGTACTGCTCGGAGACTTTTATCTTCCACCATATTTATAGTTAGTAAAATATATCTATTCAAAGTATTTCTAGCGCTAAGATAGGTAGAAAAAATTAGAAGATGAAAATATTCTCTTAACTTTTCGCGACTTGTAATTCTAATTCAACTACGTTTAAACGGTTTTATGCTCGGATTTTTTATTGATTTCGACGTTTCAGCCCCTTTCCATTATCCATGATCACGGATGACAAAGAAAAAATACTGAATAGACTCGTGAAAATCTACGGATCAATAAAAAAGGGCCATTTCTTTGTATACGTACTACATGCCTAATTCGTTGAAGTTCGCGAGGCAGCATCAAGTTATTCATGCTTACCAGTGTTTACTTCCAAGGAGAAGCCATTCATCCATTTTTTGTATATGCTCATACTCGTGCAATAAAAAAACACAAGACATGTCCGTCTGTTTATAAAAAAATCTTGGAGATACGTGATTTGATAATTATAATACACTAGTACGTAAGCATTGTTTATTTAGCCAACAACCGTACAGGTTGCAGTTTCCGTACAGGTTACATTGCATTAAATTTTTATTTTGGCGCACTTCGCCAACTCGGTTGCAAAATATTGTTTATATACATACATTACATACAACATACATAAATATATACATATAATAATATATATATTACATATATATTCGTGGTACACTTACTAAAAAACTATGACACTTTCAGATTTGGGCTTTGACACAGTAATTTCAATTTATTTCTAGGTGTGTTATCTATCATGAAAATATTATTTTATTCTTTATACACATAAAAAAGTGAAGATTTAACAATTTATATTAATTAGAATTTTATTGTATTCCCGACGACATCTATCGAAAATATTAAAACCAATAAGACGTGTGTAATATCAATAGGACTGCTACTACTGACGCTATTTGTTCGTAAACTAAAGAACTAATATTGATGTAAACACAATGTTGATTACTTAAAAATTCGCTGGATCTTTTTGATAAAGCACAAATAAATAATCAGTAATTAATAATTACTAGGTAGAAACTTCGCGAGCCCTTTTTTCTAATAGTTATGCAAAAATATGAAAAATATAACGTCATCATTTTTGATTTATGTCTTCTTATTCACGAATAAGACTTAAGACGTAAATTATTTATATGAAAATCTAAAAATAATATAATTACTATTTTTTTCAAATCCAAAATTTTAAAATGACTTCTTCACATAATTGTCTATTGTTATGTTAATTTGCTTATATCCATACTATAATAATTATTATACATATATGTTAATTTACACTTGGTTGTTTATTTGTTCTTTGTAGTTGGTTCTTGTTGTTGTGTTTTTGGCCAGGTGAAATCTGTTTAAGGACTAAGCCGCGACAGACATAGATGCCTGGGGGGATAATTCACGACCCGTATGTGGGATTCGCCAGAGCGGGGGTAGCACTAGCGTTCTCAGTCAGAGCTGGTGCCACGCTATTGCCAGTCCTCAGTTAGGGATACCCACTAAAACCCCTGGGTATTCTGTCCTGCGCGTAATGCCAGGGCTACGTGTAATTGGGGTTCCAGTCTCAGCGTGCCCTGACAGGCGTGGGCCTCCTTCACTAGGCCTTTTCCAATGCCAGGGGACTAGGCCCCTACCATGGCCATGGCCATCTTCTAGGTCTTTTCCGGGAGTGGGGCGATTAGTAACGCGCCGCGGGAAGAGAGATGAGCGCACGCGGAACACTCGCGCTCTCATCTCGACGGCATGTGCAGGTGAGTGAGAACCCCTATACCCCAAGGGGCCTCCACCCCCCACCATAAAGAACCCCCCACCTGTGCCGCCCGCTTACGGCGGCCGAAGGTTAAAATCCGCCCAGCAAACAGGTCCGCTCGCGCTCCCGCTTCGCCTTCTCCTTCGCGAACATGATGTGCTCACAGAAGAAGGAGAATCCAGACAAACCAAGAGCAACACTTGGGGAGCACCGAGCGTCTACACTCTTGGAAAGACAAAACTTGTATACGCGTGACAAAGTACAATTTCTACAGGCGCTAAAAATACTATTTTTTAAGCTATTAAAGCAACGCAAAAAAGTAGTTTTTTTATTTTAAAAAACCGACTTCAATCTAAAAACCTATTGTAGTCGGTCCGGAGTGAAACATAAAAAACAACAATACACAAACACAATTGCTAATTACACACCGAGTTTTGATACTAAATTTAAAAGATAAACATAACATAATATTTTCTTAAGTTTTTGCTACTTGTATACATAATAAAACTACGTTTTAACGGTTTTAATCGCGGTAATTTATTTGATTTTTATTATTGCAACGTTTCGGCCACTTTTCAGTAGCCGTGATGAAAATTGTTAAAGTTTTATTTAGCCTACCGCCAACTTGCTCATTTTAATTAGTTAGTTTTAATTTTGTTTATGGTTATTTATTCTGTGGGAACCTAATCTAATTTATCACCGCTCCGCGTTGTGGCTTGAAGAGAAGAAGCGGCACAAGAAACTCTTCAGCAAACATGCCTAGGTCTAACAATTTTATATAATATTATTTATATAATGGGTGGAAGGAAAAATAAATTGTCAATCAAGTTGGCTTGTGTTCCGGTGCACGCAGAAAGAGCTCACAGTGTCTTGAGGTCTGGCAATGTGTTTTTGCTAGGTTTGAGTCTTAATAATTCTGATAATTGGATTCCAAACAGATGGTACTTGCCAACCATCTTCTCTATTGAAATTTGGGTGCTTTTTATTTCAATAGCCTCATGCATCATTCTAGGTTTAAAAATATTCTCTTTCGTGAGGATTTGCGGTTTATCTAATCTTATCTAGTGGTTGGGTTTGTCCAACGTGTGTTCACGGTAAAATAAAAATCAAATAAATTACCGTGCTTAAAACCGTAAAAACGTAGTTTATTATATTGTTACGTATAAAATACACACCCTATAGCGTTTTGAAAACAGGTACTGCCATCTGTTGCGTGTTGGCGTATTACTAGCCACCTCTCGTTCGATAGTCATATCGTCGTATAAGAAATGCAACTACCATCTGCATTAGTGTGTCGTCAGATGTCGTTGTTTTTAAGCTTTTGAAACTCCAATATTAAATTCTATCTCCAACGAACAAATACTTCAATAGTATCCAATTTGCAGACGTGTGTAGAGGTTCCAGGTTGGATACCTTAGAAAAATGCAAGTACGATCTAAGGAGAAAAGGAAGTACAGCCACGACATCTGACGGTCACAAGTCGTTAGAATTGGTCGCCATTTTAGAACATCTAGAATGCAAAACACGGAGGATGTGACGACACAAATGGCTGCTATTCGAAGTAAAGGGCAAATGAATCGACGGGAGAATTCGATCGGCGTCGTGTCATTCCTACTCGAGAGTTCTCAATAGACGGTCGAACATAACTTGGTTTTTTTAGTGGTGCATAGTAGCATCGTTTTCAATTCAGTGCATCTTATCTTAAGGTATGTAGCCTTAGTTCTTTCTTTCCAAGATCTTAGCATCGAATACATCCTTCAGATAGTATAGATCTACATTCTTTACAGAATGGTGTATCATCGCAGAAACGCGTGGTTCGCGTGCAGGGCACTCTTCGGAAACCTAGGCGATCCTCACGCCTTCGTTTAAGTTCCCCATTGGTTAGTAAAGTTGTAGTTATATTAGTTTCCAATATTCAATTAGTAAAGCTAGATTGTCCAATGTATCACGCCAGTTGCACGTGACACGAGCACTAGGCTCGTGAAGGACAAACCAGGGCGACTGGGAAAGCGGACCCTGGTTTGTACTCTTCCATCAGGTCACCTAGAGACGAGCTTTAACTTGCCTTGGCATCGCCACCCGTCGCCGACCGTCCCGTATTTTAGTACGCGTTAATTATAACGCTATTTATCGCACACATTACAGTGGGAGCAACGTACGGGGCCCAAAGGTTACGCTGGTCTTCCGAACAGTAGGCGACCCCTCTACGAGTCTCCGATAAGACGAGTTATACCTTGGCTGGACTGGTTGCCGGCCTATCTTCCTACAACCAGTGGCGCTCAAAAATCTAATTACCCACCATATAATTAAAAGCAGTTCTGAAGGTATTGTCTCTTAAAGTTATCACAAGCGAATCCATACGTTGATGGTCTTAGACGGACTCCATCCCTGAGATCCTCATTATTATTATTATTAAGAAAAGTTTTGGAACGTCATCCGGGAGGTGTTATTTAAGTTATACTATTGTAACTATTTAATTTGTAATCTATTTAACGGAGATATTATACTCCAGAGATTGGGGGTTGTGCCATTGGGGAGATCCAAATAAAGACAACGTAACTGGCTCTTTGAATGGTTTTATTTCTTATCTTCCAATAGTATAAATACACCAGTTTAACAAACTATCTTCCAATTTATAAATACAACATCACTTACAAATTATAAATACAACAGTACTCTCAATTTTATTAAATACAACAGTGGCGCCCAACAGTGGTTTTGTTTAAGACACTAATTTTTCCGTTGGAACAATTAGGATAACGTATGGATGACCTTGTACTAATTAATAATTTTATTTCAGAGATTGATTGGAAATCACATACATTGTATACATTATACAAGTATAATAAGTACTAGTGATACATAGCAGTTTAATCATTGCAAAAGTAGCAATTAATTGTTAGTTGTAGTTGTTGTACAACTATATACATATTTTACGTCACAGTTTTAATACTCTAATAGGAGGTACCGTGATTATTTTTTAACATTTATTATTTTCGTGCCAAATTTGAGGTACTTTGAAATTGCTACAAATTAAAGTTAAGGCGTATCAATACTTATATAATGTGGTAGGTAGAACAAAAATCGAATCTTCGTTTACGAAGATCGTTTGTAACAAATAAAAATTATTGTGGTTGGTGTACAAAATTATTTACGTGTAACCATTAATTTAAGCACTTATATTTAATTGTTTGTTTATGGTATAACTCTTTATTACTATATTACTTTACAAATCTGTCTGGAGACATAGGAATATTTTTTTTGTTTTTATATAAGTTTTCTTAGATTATTTATTTTAACAAACTTTGTTAATTGTAAGTACGTGTACGAAACTATTTTATATATATAGCTATCAACAACATTGACATTGTGGTAGTCAAGTTGATATAGACTTCCATTTTACGGAAAATTTGTAAGACATTCCAAGACTTTTACGCATTTTAAATCTACCTTCACTGATAAACACTTAAAAGTGAATTAAATTAGTTTTCGGGTAAAGATTTTTTTCAAATTTAACATGGAACGTCCGATTACGTACAATTTATTACACAAAGAAGAGTTAGCTTATGAAGCTACTATCAGAGGCGAAACTCCGGCGGCAACGGTGGTCGAGCTTCGTTCTCAAGTGAGAAGATTAGCGAAGGATATCCCTTCGGAAGATATTTTGGACACAGATATTGAAGCTGAGTCCGAACTGTCAGTTATACGGTTAAATTAGCGGAAATAGAATCATTTTTTAAAGAGAATAAGCATCAGTTTACATCATCAAATAGGGTTCGAGCATCATCCCATCATTCATATCACGTATTAGGGTCTCGATCCCAAGTTTATTAGTAAACTATTTTCATCAAGACGATAGTTCTTGTGTTCGTATTTTGTACGAAGATTGAAAGACTTTTATTATCGAGTGACATTGCGAATCAGCATTTGTTTTACTCTAAAAATAGAATAAACATTTTGTTTTATTTGATTCATATTTGAATAGTATTCATTACTTTATTCAAAACGGTATTTCAACGTAGTACGTTATTACTTGGAGTTGACATTTGTAACCACGAAGTTATCGTGAGTTAGTTCGCTGTTATCAGCATTGCTTAGACTCGCGCAGTTCATTGAACTCGGCGCTCGCGGCAGCGTTCCGCATTCCATTGCATACTATAGATAGTTATGCATTTTTATGTATAGTTTGTTTACTTTCTATTCGGGTTTATTTAGTTTAGTACTTAGGTTGTAAGATATAACCGGACTTTACTTTTGTTTATCTTTGTTTTTATAAAACAAATTGATACTTAGGCATCGGTCTACTGTAGTTACCTGAGTCATATGGACATTTCAGTTACTATGAAGTTAGTCGATTGCTATTCATTGATAAATATGATATTTCTAGGGTATTGGATTTTATTTAGGTTCCTGGACAGCAGGTATTATTGTTGTTATATGGATTTTTATCCTTACAGATTTGTTATGTAGAACAAATCTGTTCCGTCTGCTGCAGCCCGCCAAGCTGTAGGGACGTAGAGGTCATTATGTAGTAATGACCTATGCTGACATTGTGGCCAGCGTTGGACGAGCATACACGTATTTAGAGGCGTGGTAGTTCCAACACTTTATTTTCTCTTGTTGTAGAGATTTTTTCTTGCTGTTCCATATTTTAATAACCAAATATATCCAGAGTCTAACAGCACTTAAAACGAGTTTGTGTCTTCGAGTTTTGGGAGTGGAACCCAAATACTCTTTCAAGTATGAATGATGAAGGATTAGGATATATGAAAGGTTTGAAAGTGATCGATTGAAGAGGAATGACAGAGAATGTATGAAAGGATTACGCGATGATGAATATAAGGCACACACATTTCTTGGTTTCTTGAGACTGATTACTAGTCATCTGTTTGTACTTACCATAAATAGATTATTATTATTATTTTTTCTTCACGGATATGACTTTATATTGTTATGAAACAATGTTATTTTTCCCTTGGGTTATTAATTATATAACCAAGTTGACTTTTGATAGATATTTTTATCTTATCACTTTTATTGTACCAGAGTTGTACTGATTTACTTTTACTGTAGCTTCGTTACAAGAAGACTACAGTAGTTTTTTTACCGATTATGGAGAATTTTTGTTGTTATTAGGATTATCCTGATAATGTTAATGGCTTATTCCGTTTTACGATTCTATTGTCTGACAGTATATTTGTAATTATTTTGTGACTTTTATTAATTTTTTTTAATTGTTGTTTCCTTATCAAATTGTTATAATTTTTTTTTCTTTTTTCTAGTCACCGTCTTCTTTCTCAAGTAATGAGATCACTTCTATTACTATGGCGGTAGGTTACCTGTTATAGGTGTGTGTATTTTTTACTCGGTTCCCTGTAGTTAGGAGCTGGTGGGCCAGCTAGAATTTTTCGTGGAAAAATTCTTATCGGGGTGACCGTGCACTGTTACGTATAAAATACACACCCTATAGCGTTTTGAAAACAGGTACTGCCATCTGTTGCGTGTTGGCGTATTACTAGCCACCTCTCGTTCGATAGTCATATCGTCGTATAAGAAATGCAACTACCATCTGCATTAGTGTGTCGTCAGATGTCGTTGTTTTTAAGCTTTTGAAACTCCAATATTAAATTCTATCTCCAACGAACAAATACTTCAATAGTATCCAATTTGCAGACGTGTGTAGAGGTTCCAGGTTGGATACCTTAGAAAAATGCAAGTACGATCTAAGGAGAAAAGGAAGTACAGCCACGACATCTGACGGTCACAAGTCGTTAGAATTGGTCGCCATTTTAGAACATCTAGAATGCAAAACACGGAGGATGTGACGACACAAATGGCTGCTATTCGAAGTAAAGGGCAAATGAATCGACGGGAGAATTCGATCGGCGTCGTGTCATTCCTACTCGAGAGTTCTCAATAGACGGTCGAACATAACTTGGTTTTTTTAGTGGTGCATAGTAGCATCGTTTTCAATTCAGTGCATCTTATCTTAAGGTATGTAGCCTTAGTTCTTTCTTTCCAAGATCTTAGCATCGAATACATCCTTCAGATAGTATAGATCTACATTCTTTACAGAATGGTGTATCATCGCAGAAACGCGTGGTTCGCGTGCAGGGCACTCTTCGGAAACCTAGGCGATCCTCACGCCTTCGTTTAAGTTCCCCATAGGTTAGTAAAGTTGTAGTTATATTAGTTTCCAATATTCAATTAGTAAAGCTAGATTGTCCAATGTATCACGCCAGTTGCACGTGACACGAGCACTAGGCTCGTGAAGGACAAACCAGGGCGACTGGGAAAGCGGACCCTGGTTTGTACTCTTCCATCAGGTCACCTAGAGACGAGCTTTAACTTGCCTTGGCATCGCCACCCGTCGCCGACCGTCCCGTATTTTAGTACGCGTTAATTATAACGCTATTTATCGCACACATTACAGTGGGAGCAACGTACGGGGCCCAAAGGTTACGCTGGTCTTCCGAACAGTAGGCGACCCCTCTACGAGTCTCCGATAAGACGAGTTATACCTTGGCTGGACTGGTTGCCGGCCTATCTTCCTACAACCAGTGGCGCTCAAAAATCTAATTACCCACCATATAATTAAAAGCAGTTCTGAAGGTATTGTCTCTTAAAGTTATCACAAGCGAATCCATACGTTGATGGTCTTAGACGGACTCCATCCCTGAGATCCTCATTATTATTATTATTAAGAAAAGTTTTGGAACGTCATCCGGGAGGTGTTATTTAAGTTATACTATTGTAACTATTTAATTTGTAATCTATTTAACGGAGATATTATACTCCAGAGATTGGGGGTTGTGCCATTGGGGAGATCCAAATAAAGACAACGTAACTGGCTCTTTGAATGGTTTTATTTCTTATCTTCCAATAGTATAAATACACCAGTTTAACAAACTATCTTCCAATTTATAAATACAACATCACTTACAAATTATAAATACAACAGTACTCTCAATTTTATTAAATACAACAATATATATTCTAATAATGTTGTAATAAATTTAAAAAACAAAAGAGGCAAAACGTTTTAAAATGGTGTCACTGTTTCAATACATCAGTGTAGTTAAAAATTTTGATTCGATAAAGCTGTTTTGAAAATTTGCTACCTTCAAGTTTGCTTTGAAAATTAAGTTATTTGTAAACACTGCCTTAAAGTTCAGATATTTTTTGTTGGCATTTAATAAAATGATTGTTAATTTGCTTGAATTGTTATTATTAAGTGGATTCGCTGCCGTTTATTATCATACGTATTCAGGCAATCCGATTGATTTGGAAGAACTAAAGAGATATATCAAAGCTAACAATACTTTGTAAGTATGCTATGTTTAGACTAGGCTAAACAAATTTATTTGTTTTACTATTAGTTAAAAGATAAACGTCATAGACGAAATATAATTATGTTGGCGACCCCAATCATTGAGTTAAGCCGCAAGGTTTTTGCATCGTATGCTTTGCTTAGGAGGCTGAAAAATTTCCTTCCGACTGCCACTAGGATTTCACTTGCTCAATCAATTCTACTACACATCTTGGACTATGCTGAGAGCAAGTTATAAAGCTCGAGCGTCGTCAAAATGTTTGCATAAAGTACATATTTGGTTTAAAAAAATATGACCACGTTTATGAATACCGCAAGAAGCTCGAGTGGCTGCCTATCTCACTTCGCCAGAACGCTCATCTTCTCAATTTACTACATCGTATTACTGTTTATACCTCATACCCCTCCTTACCTTAAATAATGTTTCGACTTCCTTTACAAGTCACACACCCTCAATTTGCGCTCCACTAATAATCTCCTGTTAATGGCACCTGCACACTCCCCAACATTTTATTCAAACTTCTTCGTCATGCAGGCTGTCTTTCTATGGAACTCTTTATCCACTGAGGTCAGAAAACCCAAATCCTTTACCATATTTAAAATCAGGAAACATTATGTTACTCTTGCGTAATAATGTATGTGTTAGTTTACTATACTTTAGATTGTTACCTGCTGTGCATGTACGAGTATGTCATGTATAATTATATATTACGCTATGTTGTATGTATATGTATGTATGTATGTTTTTATCTATGCAGGAACGGAGTAAGAATACAATTTCCCGCGGCCGGGCGGCCTGTCGTAGGAGGCGACAAAACAACCCACAGCCAGGTGGCTACCACCCCTGGTCAAGAATATGTCGCCATAACAACCTTGAGATGTTGTTCCGGCATTAGTGGCCAAGTTCCAGTCTCCCTTAAGAGAGCAGCAGCACATTTGTAGCACCTTTGGTGTTGCAAATGTCCATAGGCGATGGTAACCGCTTGCCATCTAGTGGGCCGTCTGCCTGTCTGCTGAAGTCCTGCAATAAAATAAAAAAATGTATATTGCGCATAAGACTAAAAGCATGGATCATGGCTTCAAACTAATATTTCTTGGTTATTTTAAACGTGGCCTTGCGAAAGGCCCATAGCGTGACTAGAGTTTTTAACTTGATGCCATAGACCTATTTATTTCGTCTTCTGACTTCACAGATATTAGATAACAACTATAACTCCTGTTTTAGGTGTCCGATCCATATGGGCAAAAACAAAATTATTAATAAACAATAATAATAACTAGTGGTCAGCCGTGGTCGAAATTCAACCACAATAATTAATATCAAAGACTATACTTCTATAATCACAGATTTTGCCAAGTCTACACTGTTAATTTGACTTGTGCAGTTGAAAACCAGCGTCAGGCAACTGTTGCCTGGCATATGCTGAACTGTGAACCACAAATATTTGGTATATATTTGTGGATTAGACCAGCCTTTCGCTGAACATCTGAAATATTGTCAACAGTTGGTGCACTGCTGAAATCGAACCGTGTGATCCAAATGAAATTCGCCGAGTTGATGGATCTTGCAATAATTTAGAAAACCCTGCAAGAGGTGCTGCACATACACCACTTATTAGAGTTCTACCACCTGTATATAGTAAAGGTTGGCTTGAATACTTCCTAGAAATAAGAAATCATGGATCTATCTGGAGCTTCCTAATCGAAGCTTTGGGTCTTATTTGTTTATTTTTCTTCTAAAATCCCATCATATAATTATAAAGAGATAATTATTTTTATTAATTTGGGTATCGTTGTATTTTACATTAATTTGTAAACACGATAAAGCTATAAATATTTAGTAGTGGTGGTGTTTTAAATTGAAACATCCACTTACTTTACAGTTTATGTATATTAAATGCGTGTTATACGAGGTAACAATACTTAAAGGTAAGTATAATGTAATGTTTAGCATTACAACGATACACTAAAAACAGGCGTATTGTGGTGGCCATTATGTGCGACTCCTCTTTGTTACACCGGATCGCGCCCCGCTCGTTGAATCACGGTCTTGTGCAAGTCGCGGTAAAGGATGACTCGCTTGTAAGGGCGATTGCGCCCACAAATGTATCAAAATCCACATTATCTTAAAATAATCCAACAAGGATGAGTACGGGACCTTCAACTTTGCCGCCAACGTTTCGCCCCGTTGCACAAATCCACTTAAAAATCACTTACATATTGTGACACACACATTTAAGCACTTTTATATCCTGTGGAGACGTATCCACTTGTATGATGACGTAGACATAACATCCCTGTCATAGCAAAATTAAATAGATAACTAACAGATTTAAAGTCTCGAGAAAAAGCCAGGTTTCAGTCTCCTCTTTAGAGAGCGGCAGCACCTTTGGTGTTACAAACATCTATGTGATGGTAACCGCTTTTCATCAGGTGAGTCGTCTACCTGTTTGCTGAACACATTTGAACGATTTTTATTTTGATTTTAAATAAATGTCAAAAATTTAAGTACCATGAATTTTACTATATTTTTTTTATATTATGTTATCAAATGAAATGATTTTCTTTAGATTTTGAACCTAAGAAAAGTCAGTATGGCAATGACTTACCTCCTGCTCGTAAACTTAGGACTTCTTTGCTATCTGATGGACGTGTTCCTAGCCAAATTTTCACCCAACTAGCATTTAACTTTCTAGTATTTATGGTTTCTGATGTCGTATCTCAACATGATACAGGTAATAATTTTTTTTTTTTTTTTTTTTTTTTTTTTTAATTTATTAAGTTTGCCAACAACTGATACATTGATATTATGCTTAATTAAATATACATGTTATTGGTCTTATGCTAAATGTACAGTCTCTTACAGGCAAACATAGCTTGCTTAATATAAAGATAATACACAACAAAAAATCAGGGTAAAAGGCTAGACTTAAATTTTATTTATTAATTCTGAGTGAATGTATTTCTTAAATTTGAATAAGGAGTCATGATATATGTCTAAACCGTTCATTTTATTGTATAACCTGCATAAACGAGGAATAGGCGAGTTAAAACCAAGAGCTGTTTTGCGTAATGGCGGTGCAAAGGGCTTGATATGATAACGCGGAATCCTAGTGGGGGCAGCAAAATTTAAAAGTTCTAAGAGCTGTGGGCAATCTACTTTATTTCTGACAATTTGCTTAAGTATTTTAAAGTTTTTATTTACTAACATCTAATGGTATTTTAGTAAATTATTATGCTTCTGATAGTTCATGTGGGATTATAGTTTACAAAAAATCCTACAACCAAATTAACTATCAACAGAGTGAAATATAACAGTAAATCTTACTACTATAGCTAATATTATTCATCTTAAAATATTTGAATTAAAAGCAAAGTATTGACAAAACTTCATTTCAATTCATTTATTCACTGCTTGTATGTCGTATCGTAACAGATTTTATTATATTTCATCAATAGATCTATAGATTACTTTTATGGGAGCTGCATACATCCAGTCGTCGCAGTGCACAACGGAGAACTGGCTAACGCAAGACGGGAGCACTTATATTCATAGTTGCTCTATCTCGCTCGCACATTGTGCTATGTATTGTACTAGCTGTACGACTTGTTAATATTTGTATATAAGGTTATATTAACGTTTCCAAAATAAATCAAATCAAAAATAAATCAACTTACTTCAGTTCTCTTCAGCACTCGACAGTGAAATACGACTCTGCAATCTGAAGTGTTATTTAACCTCTCGCTGCTACACTTATGATGAATCCTTAAAATTACAAAAAGTAACTATACGATAATTATCTGATCTACATTATTATACTTTTTTACTATAACTAAAGTTGAAGATTAAGTAGAAAATAAAGCAGCATACTCTATTTTTCTGCCAGTCATACACCTTGCCTGTGCCTAAAGAGCAGTTTTCTTTAGGCTATCTGTTACTTGTATCAAATTTTATAAATCTTTTGCAGTGAATTATATCTTATGGAAACAACATTGCTGCTCACCTAAAGGTGCTACGGATAGAGAATGTTTGCCGAATAAGATACCAGACGACGACCCAGTCTTCCGATTCTCAGACATACGATGTCTCAACATGACCAGACCTCAATCTTTCCAATCCATCGGATGCATCCCAAACAACACTGCACCAGACAGGGTTTGTCCGAATTCTGCGTTTGTTAATCGACTTCTTATTACCATTGAAATGGTTCAAATTGGAAAATTATAGATTACTAGGCAAAAAATCGGTATTCATACTCAAGTTGATTAATGTCCAAATACTCACTTCTTTGAAAGGATGGGACTTAAAGTATGTCGCCATCTATTTGCTGCATATGTTACTTAGTTGACAGCAGCACTCACACTTACCAGCCCCTTGGCTTAAAAAAAATGTAATAACTTTTTATTATAAATTAAAATAAAACCTTTTTTTACGAGGTGTCATCATGGACACCCTACCGCTTGGGGACAATGGTAGGGTAGTGTTGGACTTCCGATGGCATGCTCGGACCTACCAACTAAACCACCTCTTTAGTCCATCTCGATGTCAGGACCTTGGGAACCAAAGACACATCCTATGGTCCTGACGGCGACGGCTCATAGAGCCTATTACATGGAGTTGAATGTTGGTCCACCACCATTATTAATAAGTGGAAGCACAGCGCAGCGCCATCTCTAGACCAGTATCTGAACGATAAGTATCTCCACCGTCTCGCTCATGGCCTTGTTAGGGCGGAAGGGATTGGTGGTAGTCTCTTCTTCGACGCCCTGGTTTACGGTTTATGGCCGGCATTGATAAGTCAGTATCAAATTAAAATAAAAACTAGCCTATATTTTCGCAACTATTTTATGGGGGACTATGTCACCCCCGTCCGTAGGAGAATACCCCGAAATAGTTTCCTTACACGTGGTCCCTGGGTGGTGCTAAGTAGGGGACAGTGGTGGTAGGCTTTGGCCGCGGCTTCTCCTTACCACCCATCGACCAAAGACGTACCGCCATAATGGCTTAGCCATATTCCGGTACGGTGGTCGATGAAGCCAACTGGGAGGTGGGTCGAACTAGCTGCAATCTGATACGGATACCGACCATAGAAATATTAACACCACTACATCTTGAGACTAATCGAGGAGGATAGTGGTCAAACGCGAACCTATACTATAATAAAAAAACTAATCCAGCAAAACGAAGTAAAATCATCAAAATCAGTTGAGTAGTTTCACAGTTCATCGCGGTCAAACATTGTGACAGAGAATTTTTATATCTATATAGATAATGTCAGAACGTCGTGACAAAGGATCTGGCTTATTCGAACGTTTTGAGCAAACCATTAATCATACACTGTAGACGTTTTTCGGAAGAATCATGAACAAAGATGAAAATATCATCAAATTATTTTTAATGTTTTATCATGTAGCAAACACAAAAATAATAAATTTACTGTGGGAATACAGAGATAACCAAATGTGAGAAAAATAATGTTAATATAAATGATGTTTGTGATAGAAGTTAAATAAATAAAATTAGGCATCTTAAGATTCTATTATTGAAATAACCAACTGAGATAATTTTATCATCCTAGAAAGTGTCACCTCATGGATTACAAAAGCTATTTTTTAATTTTATTATCTATATAATAGTTTCCATGTATAAGGTTGCGACATTTTGTAAGATGATATACTTAAAATATTTATTTAACTTGATTTGGCTGTTTGCTCTCCATCAAATGATAATCAGAAGCAGTAAATATATTCAGCAATAGAATCCTATCTCCTACTTTTATTTACTTACCTTCTAAAATAAAAGCAAGAATTTTAACGTTATTTCTTACGTTTGATTGTCTCTGTATTCCCACCATAAATTCATGGTTTTTAGCAAATAAGCGTGAAGCGTGTGTGTGTGTGTGTTTGTGTGCAAATGATGGATAACAATATTCTGATATACATAAAGAAAGAAAGAAAACGTTTATGCCAAATGCGACAAAAACAAAATTATAAAATAGACGAGACAACATATGTTTGTAGATGCCGCTATTCGACAAACGAGGTTGGTACTCAGTATATTGTTGTGTCGGGAGATACCCCCCCCCCCCACAACACTGATTTTCAGTTCCCACTACCTACTCTACACATATTAAGATCCGTATAAAAATATCATTATTTAATCCTAGCCAAATTTAAATACATTTAAGCATTAAACATTATAATAATAAGAAAGAGAAACTAAATACATAGTACAGTACGAGTAATCAAGTTTGCACACTATTTTAATATACATATTATCTATCAACTTATATTAATATTAGTTAATTAAATTAATCAATATTATTCACATATTTATTTTGCTTCAAATTTTTTACATTTTTCTTTATGTACACATACTACCTACAAACAAAAACAACATATATTTAAAAAAAATGTAAAAAATCGATGTCCGCCGGCAGCAGGGCCTAGGGTCCACGCTACCGGTGGTTAAGGCTCCAAAGACAGGAACCTCCTCACAATACGGGCCGTGTCCAGCAGGGCTGCCTTCTGCATCCGACCCTTCACCCAGGTACCAAGCGAGAGCCTTTCAAGGTGGCGGTCAAGGCTCTTCGCTATTAGTCCATTCACTGACACCACTATCGGTACTACGATTGTAGAGTCCAAGTTCCACATGGTTGTAACCTCGTGAGCGAGATCAATATACTTTATTTGTTTTTCTTTCTCGGCTTTCACGAGGTTACCATCATGGGGAATCGCGACATCTAGAATTATAGCACGTCTCGCAGACCGATCAACAATCACAATATCAGGCTTATTGGCGACAATAGTCCTATCTGTGATAATTGATCGGTCCCAGTAGAGCAGATATTGACCATTGTCAAGAACTGGCTCGGGCTTGTATTGGTAATAAGGTAACTCCGACGAGACAAGTCCGTATTTAAGAGCAAGTTGCTGGTGGATGATCCTGGCCACTAGGTTATGCCTGTGCAAGTACTCACTGTTAGCAAGACGAGAACAACCGGAAGTGACATGTCTGAGAGACTCACCAGGGCGGTGACACACCCGACATATGTCAAGCGTTAATCATCAATCAATATTATTATTATTATAAGTTTAATTTATATGATATTTTTATTATAATAAGTTTTCAGTTTTTTAACTTTTTTTAAACTGGTATTATGCGGATGCGGATTATTAAAATTAAACTAAACCATTGCCATTATGATATACAGGTAATGTCGACAACGCCCCTTTTAGACTTATCATTAATTTATGGAGATTCCGCTAAAATACTTCAAAAGAAGGGAAGACTTTTTCAAGAAGGTCTTCTGAAGTAGAAAATGGAAAAATTTGGCCACCAAGCGCTAAAACAAGACCTAATTTGTGTGTTTTTAATGAAAATGTTAGAGAAACTAGGTGTCATGTTACACGTAAGTTGTTAAGCTGTTTACTTTTAAGCTAATTCACCTTAAGCCTAATTTGCATTTGCATTACTTAACTAGTTAATAACTTGCGAACAAAATTTTATCACCAGTTAGAGTTAGACAGACATATACATCAAGAACTTATTAGATATATAACTCTTATTTTTTGTTATTGCTGAAGCACAGCAGACAGGCTGATGGCCCAACTGTGATGGAAAGCGGTTACCATCGCCTATGGATATTTGCAACATAAATGCGATGCTGCTCCCTAAAAGGAAACTAGGGCCTGGCAACTATTGCCGGAATACAACTCAAGGTTGTTATGGCGGTATACTCTAGACCAAAGCTGGTAGCCATCCAGACGGGTAACTACCCTACCACCTGACTGTGGGTTGTATTGTCGCCTCTTCTGATAGGCCGCCCGGCCACAGGGAATTGTATCCTTTCTCCGTTCCTGCTATTATCTTCTTCTATCTTTTATGCTAACGCTTACAACTAAGTATATAGTTGTTATAGTAACAATCTTGTTACTATTGGTGTTAGTTAACTCATTATTATTGCAGCTAACGAAGGTGTAAACACTTTAGCAGGAACAAATCTGGTAGTCATTGCTAGAAATTTAGCTACTGTTAATCCATGCTGGGACGATGATAAATTATTTTATACCGCAAGAGATATCTCTATCGCTGTATCTTTGCAAATATATTACTATGAACTGCTTCCTGTTTTACTTGGTAAGTATATTAAGTACATTTAGGTAGCCATTTCGAATAGAATATTTTTTTTATTTTTTGCTGAGACTTTAATAAATATGTAGGTATAAATTTTAATAATATTACATTACTTCCTAAAAAAAATACATTTTCATTTTTAACAGAACTTATGGCTGGACTAGGTATAATTAAATAACTAAAAATGAGCATATCAATGTTGATTGAAAATGTATCGTCACTCTAAAACCTATATTAAAAAGTTCATTTATCTTGCATACAAAATGATTAATCAGCTAAAGTGATACACATAAACATAAACCAGAATCGTTCAACGTTAATGATTACCGTCGTGTTCTTTTGTATCTTTCAACAAAATTGATTCTACTTGGTTGATTCGTGTAATACAGTAGAACCAGGTTTGCCAGGTGGTAGGGCATTTTTCTCGACTGGATGGCTACCACCCCTGGTCTAGAGTATGTCGACATAACAACCTTGACTTGTATTCCGGCATTGGTGACCAGGTTCCAGTGTCCCTTAAGAGAGTAGCAGCGCGTTTGTAGCACCTTTGGTGTTACAAATGTTCATAGGCGATGGTAACCGCTTTCCATCAAGGGCGCCGTCTGCCTGTCTGCTGAACTCCTGCAATAAAAAAAATAAAAAAAGAACCTTCTTAAGCCGAACTGTAATAGAGACGCCAAAAAATTCGAGTATGAAGTTTAGATTGTTTAAGTTTTAAAAGCAAATATTGTTATGTTCTAGGTACAGAGGATTTTAGTTGTAGAGGAACGTAAGTACTGAATTTGCTAATAGGGGGTCACTAATTATTTCAACTTATAAAGGGTTCAGATTTCGAGCAACGGATGTTTTGGGGTTTGAGGCGAAGGGAACACATTTTTTTTTCGAGTTTGGGAAGTTTTTCAATTAAAGAGGTTCTACTTTATCAACATTATATCTTGTTTCGAGGTATACCTACTTTCTATTTCTTGTGTAGTCAAGTTGTTTCTAGAAAATAATTAGAAAATATTTTTTAAGGTTTTGAACCAAGAAAAACCAAGTTTGGCGATGACTTACCTCCTGCTCGTAAGCTAAGAACTTCCCTGCTATCCGACGGACGTGTACCTGGCCAGATCATCACTCAACTTGCAATTAATGTTCTTGCCTTCATGTCGGCTGATGTAGTGTCCCAACAAGATACAGGTAGATGGATAACACTTTATTGCCACCAAATGAACAAGTACAAAATGCACGATTACGTTATTGTCTTGGTTAAAACAATAGGCGGCCTTATCGCTTGATTAAAGCAATCACTTTCAGACATCCTAAAGTAAGGAATAATTTAAACCAATCTGGCGATGGAGGTAGTCCAACGTATTAGCCAAAACTTAATTTAAATACGCAAACTACTTTATAATTTGTGAAATTCAGCATTCTGGGAATAAGAATATTGAGCCTAGGTTATTTAAGTCCATAGGTAACATAGACTCGATAAACTAGGCTCAGTATTTTACTTTTAGTGTTAAGGAATTGTTGACAGAAGACAATATAAGTTGACTATCCTTCATTGTACTACATTATGTCTTAGTTTCTTTAGTAGGTATATTGAAATTTTTATTTATATATAAAATACAGTAATACCCCGCTTTGCCCATAGCGCGGATTCTTCGTAACGTGATTTTTCAAATTCGCGCTGATTTACCCTACTTAACGCTAATTGTTTGATTGGTCCATTAGCTCCCGTCGTGACGTGATTGCGCTATCCAATAAGAGCTAGAATCTTCTCAGTTTAATAAAGTTCAATTATTATAGGTATTCGGCAAGCAAAACACAACAGTGTGTTGTTTCTCACAATAGAATTTACAAAACTCAAAAGATTAGCTAAACTATTTCTCACGTAATTCTATGGATTAAATAAATAAATAAAAATCTGTAGCAATAAATATGTTTATTCTGTTTCATTTTTGCAGTAAAAGCACTTTCATTGTTAATTTGGTCTGTTTCTTCAAATTACCCCGCTATACGCGAATCTCGCATGAAGTGATGTTGTCTGGAACTGGACACTTGACACATTTCTCTTTCGTGATCACGGCTACTGAAGCTGACTGAATAATACAATTAAGTTTCTAATTTTATTATTATCAGTTCTATCAAATTATATTACAGAAGATTAAAAATTTTAATTACATTATATATCATTTGCAGTAAAATACGTCACATGGAAGCCTTACTGCTGCACACCAAAAGGTCTTACAGACCGGGACTGTGTGCCAAACAAGGTGCCAGATGACGACCCTGTTTTCCGATTCTCAGACATTCGATGCCTTAACATGACCAGACCTGAATCCTTCCAGTCCGTCGGGTGTGTCCCAAACAATACAGTTCCAGACCGGGTTTGTACTGATTCTTTAATAATTATAAGAGCCCATATATGTTCCACTGCTGGACTTGGATCATTTGTAGGAGAACAGACAATATAGGCCACATATGGAGTATTGGTCACATTTGTAAACCACCAGCTAAATCCCCTGGACAGCATTCAACGTCGAGCGGTTTGCAATGTCGACGATCTCATACGCACAGACGGCTTAGATACGCTTGGGCTTTGGAGAGTTTTCGCGTCTCCCTGCATATTATACCAACTGTACAATGGTGAGTGTTCCGAATACCTTTTCAGAATGGTGCCTGCGTCTTATTTTTACCACGGCACCACACGTCATCGGCTGGGTGTTCTGCCCCACTTCCTTGAGCCACTTCGCTCTTGTACACAACGGTTCTCTAGGACGTATCTTTTGCGTGTCGTGGGGATTTGGAATTAACTCCTCGCTGTGGTTTTCTCATAGCGTTACAATCTGGGTTTTTTTAAAAAGGGTCTCAAAAAATTTCTTCGAGAAGGGCAGCGTGAGGTGAGGTCGGTGGTGTTGCAAATGTCTATACGCGACGGTAACCGCTTTCCATCAGGTGGGTCATCTGTTGTACTCCAGCTATAAGAAAAATAATGTAGTTTAGTATTCTCTTTACATTAAACAACGGGGTTAATGTAGGATAGTTTTAACCCCAGAAACATTGAATATTTGATATAGAACATGGATCCAAACATTTAAGCAATTTAGTTTTTGAAGAAAAATACATAAAACGACAATAAATATAATTTAAAAATAAACTATACTATATAAAAACTAAAACAAAATCAAAAAGGGAAAAATACCAAAATATAAGATATTGGTCCCAAACCACTGTCACTTCTCTATCCGTGCAGGAACGGAGAAAGAATACAATTTCCTGCGGCCGGGCGGCCTATCGTAAGAGGCGACAAAACAACCCACAGCCAATTAATAGGGCAGTTGCCCTACTGGATGGCTTCTAGCCCTGGTCTAAAGTATGTGGCCATAACAATCTTGAGTTTTGTTCCGGTATTAGTTCCAGTTAGACCTGGTTCCAGTCTCCCTTAAGAGAGCAGCAGTGCATTTGTAGCACCTTTGGTGTTGCAAATATCCGTATGCGATGGTAGCCGCTTTCCATCAAGTGGACTGTCTGCCTGTCTGCTGTACATCTGCAATAAAAAAAACTTACCGAGAACGTTCCTAAAAGGCTGGCGGCGTTGCCAAGTTATATAGTAACGCTTAATATTTGAGAAAAATAGACGCCAGCCTTCTGGTCGCGTGTGACGCGGTTTGGCGACGTCACGGTAGACCTTTAGACCGTTAGGACCCTACGGATCCAGAGTTTCCCCTTCTTCTTAATTTGATTCTATAATAAAATAAATAAATATCGCTATTATGAATAAACATCGCTATTATGATTTCTAGATAATGTCATCAACGCCACTTATGGATTTATCAGTAATTTATGGGGATTCAATAAAAATACTTAATAAAAAAGGAAGTCTTTTTCAAGGCGGACTCTTGAAGTATGAGATTTCAAATGGAAAAATTTGGCCACCGAGTACTAAAACGAAAAGTAACGTATGTTATTTGAACGACAACGTAAGGGAAACAAGATGTCATGTCACACGTATGTGATTATCTTTAACTTTTCGAATTTGATTTTAGCTTGATTTATATTCGAATTACTTAAGTCGTTAGTTAACTTCCGAACCCATATTATCGTTTGGACAGACAAATAGACAGAGAGACAGACAGGTGGTAGGGTATTGCCCGTCTGGATGGCTACCAACCCTGGTCTGAAAAATGTCGTCGCTATAACAACCTTGAGTTGTGCTCGGCTATTAGTGACCAGGTTCCAGTCTCCTTTAAGAGACCAGCAGCGCATTTGTAGCACCTTTGGTGTTGCAGATGTCCATAGGGTATGGTAACCGCTTTCCATCAAGTTGGCCTTCTGCCTGTCTGCTGAACTCCTGAAAACTGAAACTTAATCAATACTTAACTAGAAAATGAAGTTTCAATTGTGTACATAATAGTACATATTGTTACAACTCGGGTCCCGACAAAAACAAAATCCACCTGCGTATCTGAAACAACGCACATTTATTACCCGTCGGCATTTGAACGAATAACATTGAAATTTGTTTTATGGTTGTCTTCTTTTGTTTACTTATTGGCATACGGCCTATTGTTGTATTGTAATCATTAGCCAGGTGTAAACAGTTTTAAAGCACAAGCTGATTCTAGGAAATTCGGTCCACTTTGCCGGGCGGACATATTGCATTTGTGCTCTATAAAACCATGGCCCTATTGAAGGAGGGAGCAGTCGAGCGACAACCACGATCAAGGCGAGACTTGTGTACATTCGGGAATATCTATTAGTGACGGACTTTGCGCGTTTTATTAAATTACGACCTTCTGCATTACGTTTGGATTTGTTGTGTTTGGTTATATTTGTACCTGTGTTATACTTGTCTGTATAGTTCTAATAAACTCTATAATAATTCCAACGGCATTTTAATTCGAGTTTCGCACTCGTAACAATATTAAAAGTCGCGACTGACAGACTACTAAGCATATGGATAAGGAAAGTCCATGAAGTGTGCATATTATATTCTTAAGTGGCGGACGGGACTTTGACCGTCCTTAAGCAATCTGGAGAGTGGTTCGAGTCTGGTGGGCACACTGTTCGGACACATCCGACGGACGCTGGTTATATATTAACTTAGTAAAAAAGCATGGTACTTTTGTTACAGCCAACGATGGTATTAACACCTTAGTGGGAATTAATCTGGTAGCAATATTGGAGACTGCATAACGTCATAGCCAGAAACTTAGCTGCTATTAATCCATGTTGGAATGATGATAAATTGTTTAATATAACAAGGGACATCTCCATTGCCACATTACTATAAATATATTATTTTGAACTTCTTCCTGTATTATTTGGTAAGTTTATCAATTTTATTAAATGTTTTTGTTTTATTGCAGGTGTACAGTAGATAGCCTGCCAACTTGATGGAAAGTGGTTACTGTCGGCTATGGACCTTTATAACAACAAGATTCTACCAATGTGCTGCCAGAACGACTAGGAACCCAACGTAAGGTTATGATGGCGACATACTCTGAACTATGAGTGTTACCACCTTTCTGTGGACTGTTTTGTTCCCTCTCACGACCGCCCGTCAAAGAATTTTGGATAAAAAGTTAAATGCATCAAAGAACTTTGCAAGAAAGTCTTCGATGCCAAACGTGATCAGAAGGCTGGTACATATTTCGCCCAACGAATACCGTTTGGCGTTGAAAAATTAGGTCCGTAGGGTCCATCGGCATAAAGTTTCTTCAAAGAAATTTGCAAAAAACTCTTCGATGCCACTCGTGATCAGAAGGCTGGTACATATTTCGCCCAACGAATACCGTTTGGCGTTGAAAAATTAGGTCCGTAGGGTCCATCGGCATAAAGTTTCTTCAAAGAAATTTGCAAAAAACTCTTCGATGCCACTCGTGATCAGAAGGCTGGTACATATTTCGCCCAACGAATACCGTTTGGCGTTGAAAAATTAGGTCCGTAGGGTCCATCGGCATAAAGTTTCTTCAAAGAAATTTGCAAAAAACTCTTCGATGCCACTCGTGATCAGAAGGCTGGTACATATTTCGCCCAACGAATACCGTTTGGCGTTGAAAAATTAGGTCCGTAGGGTCCATCGGCATAAAGTTTCTTCAAAGAAATTTGCAAAAAACTCTTCGATGCCACTCGTGATCAGAAGGCTGGTACATATTTCGCCCAACGAATACCGTTTGGCGTTGAAAAATTAGGTCCGTAGGGTCCATCGGCATAAAGTTTCTTCAAAGAAATTTGCAAAAAACTCTTCGATGCCACTCGTGATCAGAAGGCTGGTACATATTTCGCCCAACGAATACCGTTTGGCGTTGAAAAATTAGGTCCGTAGGGTCCATCGGCATAAAGTTTCTTCAAAGAAATTTGCAAAAAACTCTTCGATGCCACTCGTGATCAGAAGGCTGGCTCATATTTCGTCAAATGAATGCCGTTTGGAGTTAAAAAATTAGGTCCGAAGGGTCCATCGGCAAAGAGTTTCTTCGTGGAAATTGGTAAGAAAGTTTTCGATGCCACCTTGATCAGAAGGCTGGTTCATAAAGCGTGGCAATGTAGCCAGCTTTCTAGGCCACACTTCCATCTGGCAGCGATTTTTTACATGGTCTATATTAACTTACTCAGAAAGGCTGCCTTAAGGTCTTTCAATATTCGGCCACCAGGTAAAAAAGTGCGAGCGGCCTCTACCTTTCTCTCTACTTTATGTGTTAATTATATATATTTAATTAAAAGTGTTTTTAAATTAACTGATTTCATGTCAACATCTTTTCAGATCAACTGCTTGAAATTCGTAAATACACCGTGGCAAGATTATTATGTGATGTTGGAGATACCATCACAAGAGTACAGCCTTTTGCTTTCTTGAATGCTAACAAGCACTTGTGAGTATTATGTTTTTTGATAAAATTTAGATTAAATAATTTTTGCCTTAGTTTAATTCCAAAAATCCGTTTTCTAAGTCTCAAACTATATAAAACTATTTCACTCGTCTAATAATATCTATTTAATTTCGCTTTAAACAAACTAATTTAATTTTATTTCTGCTTTTGTAAGTCTTCAGATGAAAAAGTATCAAAGTTCATTCAAGGGCTTTTGAAGCTTAATAAGCTCTGTGAGATCTGAGTTTCACACATAGTTGCAGTTAAGAAGGTGGTACTTCTAACTATGGCAAGTATTTGCACCAGATTGTAAAGCGAGAGGCGACCTTAGCCGTTACACGTATGCGGCGTGCCAGTGTACACGGCGTGCCATACGCTGGAAAAATGTGCCGCATGGGGACCCCAGTGTCAAGACTGTCGACGACACGTCATTGGTCAGGATCTTTCGTTGCTCAGCGTAGTCGATCAGATACTGCATACATGTTGATCTGGCTAGCGGTGATAACATAACGAGAGTGAGAGGACGATCAGGCGGGCCCTTATTGCAGACAGCTGCCTTGCAGGTGGCGCTTTGCTCATCTTCTCCCTAATACGTACTCGGACGGGGAGAGGGGGGCGGGGAGGGATCGAGGTATCCTCTTGACGAGCCACAGCCAGCGCCGTGGAGTGTCCTGGTTCCAGAGACATATATCCTTGTCGCTTTGTATCGAGGCTTTCCCGCAGTCATATCTAAGATTAACGACCCATGGCGCCTCATTATAATGCGGAGGGACCCCGGAAGGTTAAGTGGGTAGTCTGGCAGTCGGTGCTTGCAATTCCTTCTATTTTATTAGAAGCTTCTGGGAAGCGTCGGCTGGCTGGAGTCTCATATACCCGTCGGTGAAATCTTTCGTGGCCTGAGCGTTAACAACAAAAAGGCTGAGCCAGATACTTTACTTGTTTTTGATAACACGATAACAAAAAGATGTAGGCGTTGAAAATTAAACAGAATATTTAAAATTACTTACCTAAAAACATGCCAGTGCTTTGATACTTAATTTTAAAAGGCAGGTTTTACCAATTTACTCAGATAAAACACAAGGCCAATAACTTCTTAGACAGACCCAATCCAGTAAGGAAAAACCAGCCATTTGGGCATTTAGTTTAATGAGAGATAAATAACCGGATATCTTTTTTAGTCTTGAATTAAACTGTTAATGCAGTAAAACACGTTTGGTGTTTTAATATTGATTAGTATTAGTGCTGATTCCTTAGACAAGAGATCAGTATGGCCATCTAGTGAGGTGACGTAGTCAAACTTCTGGGAACCTTCTTATTGACCTCAATAACTTAGTCTCAATATTCTACTTATGACCTTAAGGTATTATAAGTATAATACAATATACTATAAGCTAAGTCTTCCTTATACATTTATAATTTTGATTTAAATAAATGGAATATTTATTTTACAGTAATCAAGTACGGGATTGTAAGGATATACCGAGCATCAATTACTTGGCGTGGCGAGACAGTAGCTGCCAACAAAATAACGTCTGAGACAACTATTCTAAACACTAGCGGCCTTAATAATCTCGTTAAGAAACGATTAGGCATCTCTTAAGTAAGAGAATCAGAATCAGACCCTAATCCATTAATATTATTTCTTTGCACTTATAAACGTGTATTACCTGTTGTTTACCTAAGAGGAGCAAAGATGAACAAATTTGAATGATTAACGTAGGTTGTACCCAAAATATTCGGCTAAAGAGGAGTTTATGGGTAAGATTTTCACTGATCAGCTGCTGAGCAGTTTCTTTAAACTTAAGAAACGATTTTTAGTAAGGTCCTAGATTAACAGTAATGTTTTCTGTTATGTATTTATTTAATAAAGGAAAAATATTGTTTTGAGTATAATAACTAATTTACAACTGTTGTACCTACGTCTTTTCACCCGTAAGGAAACATAACAAACAAACCAAATTATATTTGTATATTAAGACATCAAAATATATTCTAATAAAGGAGAGAGTGACTCTGTTTTTGAACTGAAACTTCTTTAGAATCGTCGAAAATCGATGAAACGAAAAAGCGACACTAAAAGACATATTTAATCATTTAAACACTATGCTCATAAAGATACAGATAGAAATATTTAGAATTTTTGAAGTTCATAAATCAAATTGAAACTAGAGCCTTTATTTCCTAGTTTAGTTGTTATAAACCTATCATGTCATCTCTTCAATGTAAAAATATGGAATCTGAATAATATGTGTTATGATTTATGAAATTTAATCATTTGTTTTAGTATATGGAATAATTTTTTATTTTGGGAAAAATATTATAAAATAATCAACTTTAGAATTATCCTAATAAACCTGATACTCAATTTTCTAATTCTTTCGTAGGCTACTTTTGTAAAGTTTCACTCCTGCCGTGTGTGAACAGCACACTCAATTTTGTTTGTTTGTTACAATTTTATTATTTCTTTGAAAAGTATTTGTGTAACTACTTCTATAATTATGTATTAAAAGTGGAAATTATTTTTAAATGAAAAATTGAATTTGAACATGTATGTATATGTAATGTATTGTTACAACCTAGAATCCCGACAAAGACAAATTCCACGTACAGACTGTAAAAGCTTTACCTGTTGGCATTTGAACTAATCATAATCCTTTTATGATCGTCTTCTTTTGTTCACTTATTTATTGGCATGGGTTTCTAATTATTGTGTATTGTGCCTATTGTCCTATTGTATTCGGGCATTAGCATTATTAACCAGGTGTTACGGATTATTTTGCATTTGTGGAGTATAAAACGACGCCTTGATGGAGAGAGGGGGCAGTCAAGTGACGATTACGATGCGAGCGTGACGAGTGTACAATCGGGAATATAATAGTGACGCATTTTGTGCGTTTTATTGAATTACGACTTTCTGCATTACGTTTGGATTTGTTGTGTTCGGTTATATTTGTACCTGTGTTATACGTCTTTGTATAGTTGTAATAAACTGTATAGTAATTCTAACGGCATTTTCATTCGAGTCCCGCAGATCGTAACAGTATTCTGTGGACCACGCTATTGCAATAAGGTGACTATTGCAATGATAGCGATTTTTGTAGACAAATAAATAAATTGTAAACTTCACAAGATTGTAGTATTTACCTGTCTTCAAAAAAATGATTAACGTTTGTATACGTAATATACGTGCCTGTAACAATTATACTGAACTCAATAACGTTTTGTAAGGAATCTCACTTCTCGCTTTGTCAGAAATCTTTGAATCGTTTTAGGAAATGTATAATTATTACATCTCATAAATTGTTATGTATCCAACGAGTCGAGAGGCATTGTGTTAAAGTACGAAGATTAAATAGGTTTCAATACAGAAAGCACAGAGCATATTGTCGGATTTGTTACCTATATATTACTGCTCTAACGAATCTTTGTTCAGCTGTGTGAGATTTAGACAAAAACCTTTAGCTAAGAATAACTGCGACTGCAATATTTTAAAATATAATAAACCGAAAAGACCATTAGTAATCATTATAATATATAATACCTATACAGCGAAACATAAATAATATTGTCACCACACATATACATAATACTTCTATATTTTGACTGCTCCCCAAAATTGACAGACGCATTAATTGTAAATAATAACACACAATTAATCCTGTTTTAATTAATCTGATTTCTATGATATAATTTCTAAGTGAAACCTTTTTAAATACATAATTATGTTAATATAAAGAAATACTATAAAAAAAACATCATAGACATAATAATATAATGATAAACTCATATAAATGTAATGACATGGAGTAAGAAACGAGTTAATACATGGATATATATATATATATATATATATATATATATATATATATATATATATATATATATAGGTATTATATTAAATATAATATAGTATGTTAAACATTTACTTATTTATCTTGTAATATATATTAATATAGGATGCTTGTCACATATAATGTTAAAAATATATTTATTTAGATTATTTTGTATATACGTATATTACTATTATATTTATATATGAATTAATTTTATAAAATAGTCTATGTCTGTATATTTAAATTATACAGTCCTATTTTTTTCTCCTCCACCTACATCGCCAGATTAGATAAGAATTTTCTTTCAAGCTACGTTGCTTGGAAGAGATCGCTATAAATATTAATTAATAATACATACAGATATTACGAATTGAACCCTCTGCACTCCTTTATCGTTGCTCATAAATAACACGAAGGCGGCGAAATTAAAATGCTTCCCATAGCAGGCGATTTAACGTCGCGATGATATTAAAATCCCGCTGAATTATACTCCTTACAATAGGTAATTTTATAATAAATCGTAAATCTTACAGGATTTATGTAATTACTTCAAAATTAACTTTTAATATTTGCTCTTGTTTGAAACAATTAAACGTAATTTATTACAATCATCCTGATGTTATGAAAACTTTAATTAATACTATATTTATATTAAATCTATTTTAAGATATGGTTACAATTTAGGCCACCTGCATACCTGTAAACTAAGCACATTTATTACCCGCTGGCGTCGTTTGAGCTAATAACATTGAAGCGCTTTTACGACCGTCTTCTTTTGTTTACTTTGTGTTTAAAATTTGTGATTGGAAAACTAGCCCATTTTGTAATCTTTCTTAGAAATTCGGTCTACAGACATATTGAACAGACATATTTATAAAGCAATGCCCCAACGGAGGGGTGAGGCAGTCAAGCGATGAGCACAAGCGGGGCAAGACGTGTGTACATTCGATAATCTATATAGTGACGGACTTTGTGCGTGTTATTGAATCATGGATTACGTTTATAATAGTTGTGTTGAGTTATATTTGTACCTGTGATACGTGTTTGTATAGTTCTAATAAATTATATAACAATTCCAACGGCATTTTAATTCGAGTCCCGTAACTCGTAACAATATAATATTTTCTGTACTTTTCGCGACTTGTATACATAATAAGACTACATTTTCACGGTATTAAGCGCGGTCATTTATTTGAGTTTTATTATTCCGACATTTCGGTCACTTTTCTGTGGCCGTGATCACGGAAGTCAAAGATGTCAAGTGTCAATAAGTAAATATTGTTAAAGTTTTATTTAGCCTACCACCAACTTCATTTTAATTATTTAGTATTAATTTTGTTTATGGTTATTATTTACTCTATGGGAGCCTAATCTCATTTACTACCGCTTCACAACATGTTATAGCTTGAAGAGAAGAAGCGGCGCAAGAAACTCTTCAGCAAACATGTCTAGATCTAACAATTTTATGTAATACTAGCTGTCCCGGCAGACGTCGTCCTGCCCGGAAAAGCTTCAATCGATATGCCGACAGCAGCGCCACCTACCGGGTCCAATTGTAAACCAACTCAGAAACCTTCTTTGGCTCATGCACAACAACTCTGCTAAAGATCATCACATTATCAAATGTATAGTTTACGATTCTATGAAAGATATACAGACAAACATTCATCTTTATATATCAAGAAGATTAACATGGGTTTGTGTGCCGTTGCACGCAGAAGGCCTCACAGTGTCTTGAAGTGTGGCAGTTGGTTTTTTCTGGGTTTGGGTCTTAACAGTTTTGATGATCGGATCCCAAATAGGTGGTTGCAACTTGCTAACCATCTTCTCTATTGAAATTTGGGTGTTTTTCAATTTCAATAGCCTCACGCATCTATCTAGGTATGAAACGATTCTCTTTCGCGAGGATTTCTGGTGTATTGAATCTGATGTAGTGGTTGGGTTTATCCAGCGTGCCACTAGATCACAGACTTCGTAGACCTTGTGTGTTTCACGTCAGCAATGTGTTCTTTTACCCGTGTTTTTATGCTCCTTTTTGTTTGCCCAATGTATGATAATTCACACTCACAATTGAGCTTGTACATACCTGCATCCTGGAGTGAGATATTGCATTTCACAGGTCTCAACTCCAATACATCGTATGGCCAAGAGTATCTTCAGGGTTCCTTAGGATGAGCACCTCCTAAGGATCCTAATTTATGGTTTGCTACTAGTTCCATCGTAAATATAATGTTACTGTTAATGGAATTGAAATGATCTAGAAGTGCAAAGACTTTATCGTTTGGGTAGGACGGCAAAAGTATCGTCTAGTATCTTTTATACATCTCCGACTTAGCCAGAATGGTATCCAGTGCCTTCAATTCGAAGTCTTCCATAAAAAAGTCAGCCACGGCAGGAGACACCGGTGAACCCATGGCTACACCGTTGATTTGGTCGTTGAAGCCGTAGTTCCACACGGAATAGCCTGATGTGAGGCAATGTTTTAATAGGTCTGCATATTCCCCAGGCATGTTATTTGCCAATGCCATTTCAAGGATAGAGTTGGAGCTGGTAGACCGCGACTTACATACCATGATCAAATAGCAGAAGTTTCAAAAAGTGGTCAGGTAAGCACCTCAAATAAATATGTATGTATGACGAGGTTAATGAAACTAGATGAAGTGAAAGTTGTTTGTCAGAATCGTCGCAAATGGAGGTCTGTAGTTTCTGCCTACGCTTATGGAAAACAGGCGTGGTAATATGTATACATTGTTTTTCCTTAGAAGGAAGGCAGAGACAACGGTTTTTTACTTGAAACGGTCTTGACTCATCTTTTGCTTCATCTACATTCATTAATCTCTCCATACAAGTACATTTATTATAGTTGCTTTTAACCTTTTAGTTTTATCAATAAAAAATAAGCTTATTAACGTTATTAGGTATTATGATAAATAGATTCACGTTTGACCACAATCACGCCTAATGTCGGACGAAGATGGAGCACGCTTACCTAGATAAATACCTATTCACACGAGACTCGAAGATACCCTGATTGTACTTTACGTGAAACACGAACTCTGATAGTGCATTCCACAACTCAGCTGTGCGTAGAAGGAACGTGGAGGCGAAACGTTATAGGTATTTTTCATACCAACATACATACATTATCTAATAACACTGGCCATTATGTAACCAATTAGTACCTAAGTAGCAATTACTGCGCGTGTAACCACGTTCAAATACGGAGTGCCAAATTAATATGCCCGCAGAGCAGCGTAATTGACAACAATTTGTGTGAGCGACCGGCAAGCAGCGGTGGGTGCGTGGATGTATGTAATATAGATAACTAATACAGGTCACTTTGAGGGCTAGTTGGTAGTAAATAGGGTCTGAATGTTATTTGCATTAGGCAATGCATTAATTGCTAGTCAGTAATAGTTCTTACAGAGTACCTACTTAATACACGGTTATATGATATAGCAAATACTCGAAAAAGTCTAGGGGTAGATGTCAATGAAAACTAAAACGTAGTCATTAGATTTTTGGAAAATAAATTACATTAGTCAGTAAAATGTTATTTATAAAAAAAAACTGTGCTATTATACCAACCCATAGTGTAGCTTGTAATCAATTTCTGTAGAAAATAGAATAGAATAGAAAACATTTTATTTTTCACTAAAATAAACAATTACAAAATTAATTATTACAACAATTTTACGGCAAAACAAAAGGCGGCCTTATCGCTTAAAGCGATCTCTACCAAGCAACCTGATTGAGAGGATACTTTAAACAACTTATGTGTGGGTTTAATTAAATTAAAAAGTAGTAAAAAAAAGGACATTACAAAGTGGATGGTAAACAGCAAAGTTAAGAAGAATAGAAAAATATATATCTTATATTAATATATAAAGCTAAAGAGTTATTTTGTTTGCTTGAACGCGCTAGTCTCAGGGACTACTGGTCTGAGATGAAAAATTATTTCAGTATTAGATAGCCCATTTATCGAGGAAGGCTATAGGCTATATAGATATATCATCACGTTAAGACTAAAAATTTTTAACTATTCCACGCGGACGAAGTCGCGGGCAGAAGCTAGTTTTATAAACTAAGGTAATGGTTTTTTGATAGACTTTTTAAATATGGCAAGAGTTTTCACTTTTCTGACATCTATGCGTAATTTTTTTTATAGGCAAACTGCCTGCACAGTGGAGGATGTGGAATAAAATGTTGAAGAATGTGCAGGTGCCTTTAACAGGAGGTTATTAGAGGAGCACAAATCGCAGGTGTGTGATGCATGAAGGAAGTTGAAACATTCCTTAAGGTAAGGAGGAGTGTAGGGTATAAATAATGTACGATATAATAAATTTAGACGATGAGCATTCCCGCGAAGGGAGATTGGCAGATAAGATATTCTTATTACATTTCGTCTATATAGACCTCATAGTTTCTAAGAAAAAATACTGTTACAAACAAAGACAGCCTAAAGCAGGAATTTGACTATTTCATATAGGTTTAGTTTTATATAAAAATAACTTTTTTATTTTATTGCACGAGTTCAGCAGACAGGCGGACGGCCCATTTGATGGAAAGCGATTACCGTCACCTATGGATATTTGCAACACCAAAGGTGCTACAAATACGCTGCTGTTCTCTGTTAAGGGAGACTGGAACTTGGTCACTTATGCCGGAACACAAATCAAGGTTGTTATGGCGACATACTTTAGACCAGGGGTAGTAGTCATCCACTTGGGCAAATGCCCTACCACCTGGCTGTGGGTTGTTTTGTCGCCTCTTACAACAGACCGCCCGGCTGCAGGAAATTGTATTATTTCTCCGTTCCTGCACGGATATAATAACTACGGAACCTTAAGAAATTAAAGAGTACATTTTTTGCCAAGTTAATCCTGACCACAAAAATACTTTAGTGACTTTTTCGCCCAGTCATCCAGGCCATTATTGTCCCATATTCCGCCCAATATGTCCCAGCAATGGGCTAGTTTTCCGCACAAATAAGCAATAACCCATGACCAAACACTTGCGTGCAATAAACGGCACGTGTCACCTCGTATCTCAATTTGATCACCACTTACTGGCCCTTCTACTTGAAAGTTTGCTTACGAAATTAAGCCCTTAATCGAACGTGTCAGAGTCGAGTCTAGATTGGCAAATTTAAAAGAACTTATCAGATTTTTCCCGGTTCAGTAGATAAATTAATATCCGATGAAAGTGACAAGTGAGTGAGATAGTATTTATTGTTGTTACGCAGAGTGTACGCAATTTTCTGCCTATGTATATTATTTTGGATGAAATCTATGAATTTATTAACAATTTGCAGCTTTATAGATGAAAGGGTCAGATTGATGTAAGTGCCATCCAGCTCCAACCACTTTATTGCAAGTGTATAACACGTAAATTATGTGTATTGATTAAGCGATAACCTTTATTGGCGGTAGCAAGCTAACAAAGGGCAGCTACCTGACGGTGGTTATCGCCGCCTATGGATGTTTGTAACACAACGGGCAGTGCCAACGCGTTGTCTGTCTGTAGGATGGTATAAAGAGAAAGAAAGAGAGCAAATTTATTTTTGGGAGGAAACAAACATATTTAAAATAACAAAGTAACAATACAAAGAGAAAACAACCACAAAGTAATGAGAAAAGATAAACGTATTGTTACGAGTTGCAGGACTCGAATTAAAATGCCGTTGGAATTATTATAGAGTTTATTAGAACTATACAAACACGTATCACAGGTACAAATATAACCGAACAAAATAAGTCCAAACATAATGCAGAAGGTCGTTAATCCATAAAACGCGCAAAGTCCGTCACTAAAAGATTCCCGATATTAACACACGTCTTGCTTCGCTTGTGGTTATCGCTCGACTGTCTGACCTCTCAATTGCGAATTTCCTAAAATCATTTTGTACTTTTAAAGCCAAGACACCTGGCAGTGATCACAATACAACAATAGGCCGTAAAAGATTACAATACACAATGGGCTGTTTTTTTTTAATAACAAATTTTAACCACAAAGTAAACAAAAGAAGTCCAAATGCCTCAACGCAATAAAATATGTTTCTATATGTATGCAGGTGTGAATTTGTCTTTTGCCGGCGTCTAGGTCGTAACAATATATATGTCCTAAAAATTCAGACAGACCAGATACTCAACCCGCGGCCCGCGAACCGCATGTGGCCTGCCAAACTTTAAGTGGCCTCTGGCATATATAAAATAATAGTAATAATAGTTGTACAATGTCGTAAGAGGCGACAAAATAACCCACAGCAGGTGGTAGGGTATGCCCATCTAGGGTACCACCCCTGGTATAGGGTATAATGCCATAACAGTTGTGTTCCGGCATTAGTGGCCAGCTTCCAGCCTCCCTTTAGAGAGCTGTATCACATTGGTAGCGCCCTTGGTGTTACAAGTGTCCATAGGCGATGGTAACCGCGCTCCATCAGGTGAACCGTCTACCTGTCTGCTGAACTCAAGCAATAAAATAAAATTACAAGAGTTCCCAGTTTAAATCAGTGATAGGATTATTATTATCTTTTTGATGTTCGTTATGTATAATAATTATAATTATTTTAAAGTTACTAGGGTAAACCGCAGAACTATTTGTTGTATGTCATCTATAACAACATATCTTACTTAGCTTAAGCATATAGAGTTCGTATATTCATCTGCCAATATCATATTATACGACCAAATGCCGACAAAGGAAAAAATTCACACCTGCGTCTGTAGAGACACATTTTATTACCTTCCCGAATTTGGACTTCTTTTGTTTACTTTGTGTTTAAATTTTGTAATTAGAAAAACAGCCTATTGTGTATTGTAACCCTTTATGGTTTGCATTAACCAAGTGTGATTCGTGGAAATTGTTGTTTTGCGGTCGTGTATTGTGTCGAGACATATTGTACAACATAAAAGGCATGCCCGAACGGAGGGGTGAGGCACTCAAGCGACGATTCGATAAGCTATATAGTGACGGACTTTGCGGTCTTATTGAATCGTTTGTACTGGTTGCATCCAGTTATATTTGTACCTGTGTTATACGTGTTTGAATAGTTGTAATGAGTTCTATAGTCATTCCAACGGCATTTTAACTCAAGTCCCCTAACTCGTAACAGTATTTAAAAGTTCATATTAGTTGCATGATATCTAAAAACAATGGCTCCCAAAAAACTTAAGTAACATTTTCGGTATTAAATATAAGACAAACTTTATGATTTTATGGATAAACAGAAAAAGCTACATAGCTTTTCGACATCGATATTGGGATAAAATTAATAATATTTGAAATTTGATTAATGGCCATCCAATAAGATGACTTGCTAACGGCCTCTAAGAGCACGGTGTCATTTTTCCTATACGGGATATCTTTACCCAATAATGTGATATCGGCGGAATCAATTTATCTGAAGTCTACGAAACCACTAACTAGTACAATGTTGCTACGAGTTTCAGCTCTCGAACTAAAATGCCGTTGGAATTACTATATAATTTATTAGAACTATACAAACACTTATAACACAGGTACAAATATAACTGAGCACAACCAGTACAAACTAACACTATATAGATTATCGAATGTACACAAGTCTTGCCACGCTTGTGGTTCTCGCTTGACTGCCTCACTCCTCCTTTGGGGCATTGCTTTATACTGTACAAATACAATATCTCGACACAATACTCGACCGCGTGGACTGAATTTCCTAGAATTACACTGGCGAATGGTTATAATAAAGATTACAATACAAAATGGGCTGTTTTTTTATTACAAATTTTAAACACAAAGTAAACTAAAGAAGTCCAAATGCGGGAAGGTAATAAACTGCAGGTGTGAATTGGTCTTTGCCGGTCTTAAAAATATAAATAAGTTAAGTTTTCTTTTATTGTATTAGATTATTTATGGCCATGTAATATTAATTGTATATTAAAAGTATAAAAAAAATTGCTCTTTAGATTATAGTTTATTTTTAATATCTCTTTGATTTTAATATTAATATAAATATATATTGTCATACTACTACAAATTTTTGACCTTTATTGGCTGCTTAATATTTTAATAACCGTTATCAGATTCATTCATAAAGAAGTTTTTAAGAATCTCTCGAAATATCCTAAAACTCTTGAATTGAAAGCAATCGAAAGGCCTACATCTGACAGGGGCAACCTTTATCAAAGGTTTGCAAAAGAGTCAAGAGTTCCTTCCTCAAGTGAGGCTACCATTAGAAGCATCAGAGTAAAGTTATGAAAATATATGCGGTCAGTCATCGAACCACTTTTCATTTTATCAAGTGTGTTGAGTAGTGTTGAGCAGTACATGATTTTAAAATGAGTTTGTAAGAGCAAATTCACATTTTGTACTGAACCAGTACAACCAAATGAGGAGAGGATATTTGTACGGTTTGTACCACGGCAGTACATTTGAAGCAATGAGCCCGGTGAGGCGGTGAGAGTCATTTCCTCATTTTTCCCCTTCAAAATTAGTCCGGAAACGTTCGTTATGAATCGGATGTGCTCGGCCTCGGTCACCTCATTTTACTAACAATCGTACTATATGACATTGTCATGTTGTCCCTCTTTGTCATGTCCATATCCGTAGAGGCGCCATTGTACTGTTGTATACCTCGTTTCGTCCTTCCTCTTACTTTTGAGTAGTAGCGTAACAAAAATGTTGAAGTGGTACATTTCAAATTTTCAGCAGTATCAGTACAAATTTATTTTACGGGCCAAATGTACTGGCTCACACGTGTACTGCTCATCGTTATTTTATACGAAAATATAATTTTGATATAAAATTTATAACATTAAAATACTTTTTATTGTTATGTAATTAAACGGTATACATGGAATAAAAGTACACTTAATTTTCAACTTCGTGACCTTCAAAAAACGTTATGTGTAAAAAATTATAAGAATCATTTATTTCGATTTTTTATTTATCGTTGTAAGAGACGACAAAACAACCCACAGCCAGGTGGTAGGGTATTTGCTCGATTGGATGGCACCCCCTTTTCTTTTTTTTTTACCAGGGGAAATCCGATTGAGGACTAGGCCGCGACAAGGGCAGAACCTTGGGGGGATAATTCGCGACCTAGTGTGGGATTCGCCAGATTGGGGGTGGCACTAGCATGCCCAGTCAGAACTGGTGCCATGCTATTGCCACTCCCCAGTTAGGGATACCCACTAAAACCCCTGGGTGTTCGGTCCTTCGCCTTATGCCAGGGCTACGGGTATATGACCTAGCCTCTACGCAGCCCTGGCAGGCGTGGGCCCCCATCACGAGGCCTCTTCCATTGCCGGGGAACTCATTCCCCGGCATCGTCATGCTCTCTTTGGCGTGGGGCCGTTTGTAACTCGCCCCACGGGAGGAGAGGTGAGCGCGCGCGGAACACTCGCGCTCTCATCTCGACGGCATATGCAGGTGAGTGAGAACCCCTATACCCCAAGGGGCCCCACCCGCGCCGCCCGCTTACGGCGGCCGAAGGTCCGTACTAGCCCTTCGGCGTCGGCGCGTCCTCCTTTGGGAGCGGAGCCGTGACGTGCGCTCACGCTCCCGCTCCGCCTCCTCCTTTGCAAGCATAACGTGCTCGCAGAAGGAGGAGACGGCGGCCCATCCGTTGTTGCTCCCGACCATGGTGCGTACCACGGCCGGGAGCGAAAAGTCAGATCCGGTTACGGCGACGAGTTCTCGGCGCTGTTCTGTCCAGGCTGGACACTCCTGGAGTGTGTGCAGCGCCGTGTCCTCGTCGCCGGTGTCACAATGATGGCACCCTGAAGTCGTCTCGCGGCCGATGCGACACAGGTACCTCCCAAAGCATCCATGCCCCGAGAGGACCTGCGTCAGCCTAAACGTCAGGGTGCCGTGTTTACGTCTAAGCCAGAGCTGCAGGACGGGCCTCACCACCTCAATGGTGGCTAGACCCGCGCTGGGGTGTTGTAGGCGTTCCTCCCATACCACCATGGCGACGTCGCGGAGCTGCGACCGGCATGCCTCGGTTTCCTGAGGGGCCGGTCTCGTGCCCCTCGCCAGGGCCTCTTTACGCCACTGGAATAGCGACGCTAGGACCCTGGCCTCGAGGTCCCATGGTGGGGATCCGGCGAGTAGCGAGGCCGCTTCAAAGGACACCGTACGGTATCCTCGTATCATCCTGATGGCTATGACCCCTGGTCTAGAGTATGCCGTCATAACAACCTTGAGTTTTGTTCCGCCATTAGTGGCCAGGTTTCAGTCTCCCATAAGAGAGCAGTAGCGCATTTGTAACGCCTTTAGTGTTAAAAATATCTATAGGCGATGGTAACCGCTTTCCATTAGTTGGGCCGTCTTCATATCCCCTGAACTCATGCAAAAACAAGTTTCAAGTACAGAAAACAATATAATGACAATAGGCATTATTAAATAAACATTTTATTTAATAATGTTTAAATGTCTTAGTCTTTTTAAAGATGTAAAGTTAGATATTAGTGTAAAAAGTAATTTAAATGAACCATTTACATAACCATTCAAACACACTATTTAACCAAAGTTTTAATCAGAATTTTGTATCCTAAGGAAAACAGACAACGTATTTTACTACAAATAAGGCAGAAAATGTGTAATACGATAACCAAGCACATATTCTCACTGCGTAGCTCTCAAACATAGTCGTCCAAGACCCTTATAGAACCGTCAACTTGTGTACGAACGAGCATGTTTGCCAAACGCATTAGGCGGTCGGCCTAACCCAATTTTATGGTTGAACCAACGCCTCTCAGGAGCTCCGCACTTCAGGCTTGATCGGATCTTCTGCGTATACCGTACAGTACACGGTACTGATGGATAGGTATTGACTCTTCAAGTTTTGACATGCAATTTAGTCAAGAAAATAATAAAATAAATAACTTTTATATATATACGTTTTTATTCAATTTATATTGCAAAACCCACATGTAGCACAATTTTTCTTTAATACATCTTAAGGTTGTTTGGAATAAATTGCTTTTAGTGATTACAACGCCTATTGTGTTATGCCATAAAGTAAGTATTCTATTCTAAAAAAATCAAAAACCCGACTGCATAAAGGACAGTTTAAAAGTGAAGCACTTAAAAGACCGAAACAAAATTAAAATCTATACTAATATTATAAACACGAAAGATTTGTATGTTTGTAAAACGAATAAACTCAAAAAGTATTTTGTTTTTTTTTCAACGATTTTGGGAATTCTTTTATCATTAGAATGCTACATTATACAAGAATAACATGTGCTATATTCATTTAAATTATCTGGTTCTAGATAGTTTTTCAAGGCAAGACAACCGTTGCCGAGATCGCGAGTGTATTTATTATATCAAAATAATATTTGCAGTGTAAACTCTATATAACGACATCAAATGGACTGCATTTATGACGTTATACAGAGTTTTCGTTAAATGGAGAGAAATCTGTTATTTTTTTCTGACGTTTTTTGCTGCACCAGTAATTTTGTAGTATTTTTTACTTATTTTATTCATATATTGCGATATTGAAGCAGGCATCTATATGATAAAGCAAGTGCTTAGAAATTTGGGTAGCATGATGCGGACAGTCGAGTTTATTACGGGCTAGGATAGTAAAGAAATAAAAGAATGTACACAGCTTTTACTAATTTTGGCAACTTTAAAGGTACTTTTTATTACTTATTTGTTGTCGTCATTGAGAGTGGGTGTAATGCTATATAGAGTGTACAATTGTATGGAAGACAAGTTTTTTTTTTTTTTTTGAGGCGAGGGAAAATGCTAACCGATTTACGCACTCTCTGGGCCGTCACTAGGAAACGGCACGCATCCATCGGGGGCGATAACGCTAGCAATAGTATGCTTTGTTTGCGCTCCGTCCGCGATGGCTTGACTCAGAGGAGTGTGGAAGACTCAGAGCGATGCCGCACGGGCGAGCAACCTCAATACCCACTAAAAACCCCCTCCTCCCTGTCGACCCTGCGCTTTTGTTGTGAAGGAAAGACTGAGATATAGAACATAGTTACGCAACAGTCGATCCAGCGCAATAAAGTGCCTGGAGTGTGCCCTGGGAGAACACACCCCACTTCGAAACGGGGGCAGATGAATCCCTTGCGTTTGCCTAGTAGCAAGGGGCCCCTCGTACCGGAACCTATGGAAGACAAGCTGAACCAACTATAGCCAAGTGATTTCGACGCTTAATGGAGTTTATCGTTAAATCGAGGGACGTAGCATGGAGCTTACACTGTATAAAAAACTTGTATATATATACAACAAATCGAGTTGGTAACGCATTAGGACATTACTAATTGATCCGTCATCAAGCTGTCAAAAATAAAACAAATGCTTATAAAGGGTAAAGTTTGACAGGAGCTCCATAGTCAAAATTCAACCGATGCTTAGGCAAATAAATGTATAGTAAGATAACAAAACCAATTTCAATTATTGAGCTGTATTTAACTAACAGGACTGACAATAGCGCGATTCAATCGTATATCACTAAATCGAATCAGTAATTAGCATTTTACCAGTTCACAAACATACAGACTGCACGTATCAATACTGCTGATTATTAATCAGCAATTTCATAAATTGACTCGATATTTGCTGATTGTCTGATACACGAGTTATGACTTGATTTTGATTTCATTTTGAGAGGTAGAGGTTAAATGATACTTCAGATGGCAGAGAGTAGCCTTCATTGTCGAGTGCTGATGTAAACTGAAGTGAACTCATTGATTTTGGAAACAGTAGCCTTAAGTATAAATATAAAGGCGCATTTTCACTAGGCGACATGTCGCAGATACTTGTCGCTCGACATTCACGTAGTTATCTCTGCAAAAGTTGTGGGACAATGTCCCGCGACATATGACTCGTTCACATTGGCCACTCGTGATCAGTATGTCGCCCGAGGAAATAGTGTTGTTCAGTGCAGCTTACATAATTATTCGGAAGACATTAGCAAAACGTTAAAAAAAGAGGTGGTGGGTCCGGGAATATTTGCCCCAAAGGGAAAGATCAAGTTTATTAAAAAGTTTTCGAATGCGCGATGGATCTTTCGAAAATTTTACTAGAATGTCTAGAACCGATTTCGAGATACTTTTAAATATGCTTGGGCCGGCCGTAGTCAAGCAAGATACAAAGTTTCGGAAATCTATCGACCCTCACATCAGACTCGCTATAACATTGAGACACTTACATTTCTCCCTCGACGTCTTTTCTAGGTATATCTAATGTAGTCGTGATAGATTCCCACGCATCATTTTTTTTTATTTTGTTTTTATAATCACGATGTGATGTGTTCCACAATAATTGCCAATTTTGATACATCTCGATTAGGGTCAATGTAATCTCGTTGGACCACACTACGGCCATTTTCGGAACACAAAGCGACACACGTTTTCGTCACTCAAAGCCTGTCGGGCGACTGTCGAGGGACACGAATGTCGCGCGCGTCGACGCTCGCAGACCATCGACAAGCGACAAGTTGCGCGACCCGTAAATGTCCCAAGCGACGTCGGGCGACATCGCGCGGGACACGTGAATTTCGTGTCGAGCGACAGAGCCGCGCAACAAATGTCCCCTAATGAAAATGCGGCTTTAACAAGTCGTACTGCTAGTACAATATATAGCACAGTGTGTGAGCGGGACAAATGCTATGCGAGTGAGATAGAGCAACTATTAATATGTGCGTTCCCAGTTACCGCGTTCCACTGGCCAGTAGTTCGTTGTTCGCAGCGATGACACGACAGGCAGGTGTCTGTCCACATTGCCGGACAGGCTATTGCACTTGTGCAGTATAAAACGATGGCCTGATTGAGGGAGGTGGGCACCCCTCGGGCTTTATTATAATATTACCCGTCGCCCGTTTTCAAGTAGTTCTTTGGGCCGCCCTATGGTGGGCATCATTAAATTCATCCTACTCTCATGGCAACAGTCCAGCCGAGGTAAAAGTCCCTAGGGAGCTCCCTCGAGCAAGTTGCCTCCCGGGCTCGAGCGCCTTCACCTCGCGAAGGCGCTCGCCGCAAATAAAGTTGTGAGGTCTTCGGACCAACAACATAAAGTCAAGTCAAATAAAAAAAAGAGGTGGGCAGTCGAGCGTGAACCACGATCGAGGCGAGACGTGTGTACATTCGGTAATCTATTAGTCACGGACTTGGCGCGCTTTTTTTGAATTACGACCTTCTGCATTACGTTTGGATTCGTTGCGTTCGGTTATATTTGTACCTGTGTTATACGTGTTTGTATAGTTCTAATCAACTCTATAATAATTCTAACGGCATTTTAATTTGAGTCCCGCATAATCGTAACAATGTATTAACTTGCTTAAATGGTATTTACTATTGTAGACCTTTATTTGCAGCAGACCTCTACATTTTCTTTGCGCTGACGTAAACCTCTCGAAGTTCCATATGGACCCCCAAGGATTCCATATCGACCACTTTGGGGACCTATGTTCTATACTTTCCGAAAAATATTTATATTTAGCTTATATAATGGAAATAATTAACGTGGATGAAATGTAACTTTCTGAAAGGTTTAACAGGTGAAGCCGACGAACTGTGGTCGTTGCGTTTGCTTTCCTTCCACTACATTACCTTCGCAAAGATTAGAGCTCCTCGACGCTCGCTGACCTGGAAACACAATGAGTCATTATATTTATTTTATTAAAAGAAAACTCTACTGGTATTAAAAGATTTCAGCGGCCTTTTAGCACGTAAACTTGGACACTAAAAATAATCCTTTGTTATTTCTGTTATTATAGCTGTAGATATTGCTACATCTAAAGTGTGCCAAGAAGCGGAAACAAAAATTGTATTGTTAAGTTTCATTGCAATTTGTTAGAAGTCATATCTATTTTGCAATTATCTAAGGTCAGCTCATTGAGACAGAGTTAGTTGAGTTTGAACTGCGATCGAAGCGCTACAAAGTGTACATTCGGAACGGGAATGTCATATCGCGAGACTTTGCGCGTTTTATGATATTGTATTTTCCTTCCTTCGTGGCTGTCTAGTGGAATAGACGTGTATTTGTGAAATATAAAATTTAAACCAAAAAATATCAATAAATTAAATTCGATCAAGTACTAGGAGTGCACCACTGGAGTAGCAGTCGATTGTGATCCAAAGCGACGTGTAAGTGAGAACACAGACATAAGCTAGAAAGAACCAATATCACTTAACTAATTCAACCTCGATTACATTCGATGTGTAAGTGAGACCACACATACTAATTAGAAAGTATCAAAGATATATTTCCAATCCATCTTCAAATACTATTCGCTGTTGTGCTATAAGTTGACGCCCCCAACCCTTTGTGCGTAAGCGCATCTACTTTGGAATAATAAGATCGCAACTTTCTGCCGACGGAACATTTAGGCCTACGGTGTCACGTGTTGAATAATTAAAAAATGTCAACGGAAAGATTACCACACAACATTGGAAATAAAGCAAAATTTTCCAATATGCCACACTACGGTTCGGATTCTGCCATACATTCAAGCTCAGTTTCTACCGAAAAGGAGGATAATTATATCTCTAACAATCCCAAGCGTATTAAGCGAAATCCTAAACCCCTTATGGAGTCTTCTGCACTGAACATAAACGAAATAAAATCAATGTTTTCTGAATTGGCAGAACAACATGCACAAAAATTTGAGAATTTATCTAGTGCCATAAATACTATAATTCTCCAGAACCAGGAACTGCAAAAATCGGTAGAAAAAATGACTAACCAACATGAAGAAATATTTGCAACAATAAATACCTTAAAAAATCAGAATTCTGAGTACCACAAGCGAGTCACATTTTTAGAAAACAGTGTCGAATTCTTGGAAAAACAATTACGTAGCACTACGATCGAAATCCGGAATTTACCGATCCAAGAGAACGAAGACAAGTTACGTATGATTGCCATAGTGAGGGATATTAGTCTGGAACTTGGGATGGACAAATGTGTACAAGAAGTAGATATTAAGGATGTGTACCGCTCGAAAAATGAATCATTGGTTGTCAACTTTGGAAACAACATAAAAAAGGAAACTTTTATGACTGCATTCCGAAAACAAAACAAATTGAAGAGGGATAATAAACAGGCTCCAATTAACACATCTGACATTAAATTACCCGGTTCTCCTACGGTGATATATATTTCAGAATATCTTACCCAGCAAGCCAGACGCGTTTTTTATTTAGCCAGAGAGAACGTAAAAGACAAAAAACTGGTGGCAGCGTGGACATCATTTGGGAAAGTCTACATTAAAAAAGAGAATGATTCAGCTCATATGCGCATTGAAAACGAAGAGGAGATGAATAAAATTATTTTGTGACTAGTTATATATTTATGCCTACGTTTTGCACCTCTGTTGTTTAAAAACGTAGTCTTTATTAATTTACATGTATCTTATAGGTGCCTATTTAACTTGTTAATTATCTCTAAACATTTCTTTAATCTTATATTATTATTATTTTACCTACATAGATCACCACATACACAAGCAAATAACACTAACTCTTTTACACTAAGTCGACAAACACTCGTATACACAATGCTTACACAATTCCTTATTTACGCATGTAAACTCTTCTTAAATATGTACATATACGTACCTATAAATGTAACTTCAAATAAACTTGATTTTAAATTTCAATACTTCTCACATATTTGACCTTCTACCTTGTCACATATTTGAATAAAAGTCATAAGAAAGTAATCAAAGTCCAAATCAATAAAAACAAATATATTTTTTTTTTCTATATATATACATATACTCATTTATCTAAAAAGTCACAAAATGATTGATATAGAAACAATTAATATTGGTTTGGATTCTCTTTCAATAGCGACGCCTATCTTGTGTGACATAGAAAATGTAAACAATTTTTCATTTGGCGACTTAACTTTTACACTAATTTCTCAAAATATTAGAAGTATAGCTTGCAATCTTGATAGTTTTTATACTCTAATGATAAGAGCTAAACTCGATTGGCAAGTCATAGTGCTTACCGAATGTTGGCTCTCTGCTGCCAAATTCATCCCTGAAATTAAAGGTTATAATCACATTAATACTACTTCTCATCTAACCCAAAATGAAGGTGTTGTAATATATTACAAAGACGATCTCAATATTACTTACGAGGAACCACAAATTGATGGAGCTAATTGTCTTGCCTTAAAATTAAACTCGATGACCTGCGTAATTGGGATATACTGTCCCCCAGCACTAATCAATACTAACAATTTTGTTAATTCCTTAGATGTGTTCCTTAAAAAGATGTCTAATTTCAAACACATTATTCTATGTGGGGATATAAATATAGATATCTCAAAAGATACTCCTGACAAGCGCTCTCACGACTACCTTAATGTTCTAGCGAGTCATTGCCTACTTCCTGGCCACCTCTCTGTTACACATGGGAAAACTTGTCTTGATCATATGATTCTAAAGACTAATCTTGATGCAAATTGCCTTATCATTGACTCGTCGATCACAGATCATCTTGCTGTTGCAATATTCCTAAACTTTAACGCAGATTTACATCAGCGTTCTAACAAAGTTGTAAAAAGAATCAACTATAGTGGTCTAGACACTACTATTGACAAAATTGATATTGATTCTATATTATGCTGCGATGATGTAAATACAGCAACTAATTTACTGGTAAATAAGCTTACGTTAGCGATAAAATCTAATACAGCATTCATTAAAACTTCAAATAGAAAGCGAACTTTTAAACCCTGGATTAACAGTGGCCTTTTAAAATGCATGAGAAACCGAGATAATTTACACAAAAAACTTAAAAATTACCCTAATAATTATGTGCTAAAATGTACTTATAAGAGATATAGAAACTTTTGCAATAATTTAATTAAAAAGGCTAAAAGACAATATGACAAAGAAGAAATAGAAAAAAATAAGAATAACAAAAAACAATAATGGAATATTATAACTAACATCAGAGGTAATAAAAAAGATATTGACTACTCATCCAACTTAATTTCGCAAGCAACGCCTTTTTCTGACATAAATTATGTAAATAACTTTTTTGCGGATGTAGGTAAAAATCTAGCAAATCTAATTCCGCTCTCCAATAATGAAACTGGAAATAACATCTCCAGCCATATGTTCTCCCCTTCCAAGTCATTAGTTCTCCTGCCTACTGATGATAATGAAGTGAAGCAGCTTATTTTAGGATTAAAAGAAAAGTGTGCTGTAGGTTTAGACCAAATTTCTGGTATGTTAATTAAAAGATATGTCGATATACTAGCTACTCCAATAACGTATATATGTAACCTAGCATTTTCTACAGGGGAATTTCCAAGGGCATTTAAAACGGCTCTTATTAAACCAATTTATAAAGGAGGGGATAGAAACTGTGTCAATAATTTTAGACCTATTTCGATTTTACCTACACTATCTAAGATACTGGAGCGTTTGATTAACAAACGCCTAACGAAATTCTTAGAAAATAATAATTTACTATCCACAAACCAATACGGCTTTCGTTCTGGGAGATCAACTAGTGATGCTGTTCTAGAACTAATTAGTAATATAGTGACTAGTATTGATGATAAGAAAAAATGTCTCACAGTTTTCTTAGACCTTGCTAAGGCTTTTGACACAGTCTCTATCTCACACCTAATATCTAAGTTAGATAGAATTGGCGTTAGGGGATTGCCTTTAAAATTATTGACTAGCTATTTGAGTGATAGGACTCAGCGCGTAAAAATTGATAAATGGACAAGTGATGAGCGTGTACTCACTTTTGGCGTCCCTCAGGGCAGTATTCTTGGCCCAACGCTGTTTCTCATCTATATCAATGATCTGTGCGACATGTCAATAGTAAATGGCAAAATCTTCACTTTTGCGGACGACACCGCTATCTTTTTCATGGGCAATAACTGATGTGACTTGTTTGTAGATGTTCAAACTGGTTTAAGCAAGGTCTGTAATTGGCTCAGATCTAATTTACTAACACTTAATGTCAGTAAGACAAAATACCTACCCTTTTCTCCTAAATCTAATCTCCTCCCTCCACCTACTCTGACTATTGTTGCATACTCCTGTATAAACTCAACCTCAAATTGTAACTGCCCATCCCTACAAAGAACTGAGACAATTAAATACCTTGGCATCATATTAGATTCGACTCTTAATTTTAAACCTCAGATTGACTCGCTAGTTCCTCGTTTACGTAAGCTAATCTACATTTTCAAGTCCCTTAAATTCGTTGCTGACAAGAACGTAATAAAAATGGTTTATTATGCACATTGTCAAAGCATCATTGAATATTGTCTTGTTTGTTGGGGGGGTGCCGGGAAAACTCACCTGATCGAAGTGGAGAGAGCTCAAAGAGCAATTTTGAAAGTTAGTCTAGGCCTTCCATACCGTTTCCCTACCAATGAACTTTACGAAAAATGGGATATATTAACAGTCAGACAGATCTTTATATTACTTACATTACTCAAGAAACATTCACAGTTGCATTATGATCCACAGTTACTAAGCGACAAGCGCAGGAAAACTGCTGTTTGCAACCTAAGAACTAAGATTTTTCCCCTTTCTTGGACCATACCTATATAATAAAGTAAATAATATTTTACAAATTTACCCGCTAGAAAAATATGCCTGTAAAGAAAAAATCACCAAATGGCTTAAAACCTTAAGTTATGATGAGACAGAAGGTCAGCTTCATCCACTTATGTAAAATACTATAAGTACTAATATGTTGTCCATTAGAATTTAAACATACTTTAATATCTATATACACCCCCACCCACACACACCCGAACACACCCTCACCCATCCACGCCTACACGCCAACACACACGCACAGGTGCGCACGCACGCACTCACTCACTCACGCACGCACGCCCACACGCGCGCTTACACACACACACACACTCACATGTTCATACATTCGTTTTCTTTTGTAACAGCTTATTTCTGTCTTAATTGTGTAATTTTAAATTTAAGTTATTCTTAAGAATCTCTTATTTAAGCCATGGAGTGGAGCATTGGTGACCTGTCATACAGATTTCTTAGAAATCTATTTCAGGCACCAGTCTCACACACCAGGTTTCTTTCTGAATCTGTTGTGTGGAGAAATAAATAAAGTTTTATTATTATTATTATTATTGTGATCCTCTGCTTAGGGTTTCGACTTATGTATTTATTTGTATTCGTAAGACCTGTGAATTACGTGTGTGTACGTCTAAAAAAGTTTGTGATCTTCTGAAACACCATTTTAATTTATATCACACAAGTTTGTAACAATATAAAAACCACTTGATTGTTTATAATAACAGCCCATAAGCGCCTCACTGCCGAGCTCGTGCCTTCTATTATTAGTCTAAGCAACGAAGACACGAAAAGGCCGAATAAGGGAAATAATTCGTGTGGAAGCGAATTTTGGCACAGTCGTAGAGGAAGGTGTCCTGAACAACATACTAAAAGTACTGATGGGTAGGGGTGGAGCTAAGGGAGGGGGTGGCCCATAAAGGTCCCTTTTTTCAGTATTTTGCAAATAACTCAAAAACTAAAATCTACAGCAAAAAGTATCCTATGACTAAATTAAGGTACATAAAATTCTCTACAATAAAGATAATATAAGCTTTTCGCTGGGATCAATACTTAGGAGATGTGGAGGGGGGAAGATGAGGACAATTTAAAAAAAACAATTTTACTGTTAAAAATCAAGTTTCAATTATGAATGAACTATATTCAGACTACGTATTAGTGAATTTAAAGCATGCAAGTGTAATCGTGTCATGTATAGAGGAAGAAGGAAGCAGAAGAGAAGGAGGCAGAAGAGTCGAGTACTTGAGACTTGAGACGGTACCGGCGCGGGGTGGGCTTGGGAGACGAGAACGCGCTTAGCAGATTGATGTAAACCACCGCTGCACCGATTCTTGAATTTGGATTTTTGTATTCTATAGGCGGGCGGGTTTGACACATCGGTTATCTCGATCTGTAGTTTTCATCGCAAATTTTCTTTCACCGTGCACTGCTAGCACGTGGTATTTCTAACAATACGGACATCAGAAATCTGCTTACGTGATTACATCTTGCTTTTCCGTCCAGGATTTGAACTCACAGCTTTTGTGCTTGAGACGTGTGTACGCTAATCACCTAGCTACCATGGCTTACCTTTTTTCTTATTGCATGAGTTCAGCAGACAGGCAGACGGCCCACCTAATTGTAAGCAGTTACCATCGTCTAGTACATTTGCAACACCAAAGGTGTTACAAATGCGCTGCTGCCACTAATTCTGGAACACATTTCAAGGTTGTTATGGCGGTATGCTCTACACGGGCAGATACCCTACCACCTGGCTGGGGGTTGTTTTGTTGCCTCTTACGACAGGCCGGAAGGCCGCAGGAAATTGTATTCTTACTCCAATCCTGCACGGTACCTTATAAAGACCTATAAAATTCATATTATATTTATATTCTGGCACACATATGTTCATTTTTTTCTACTAACAATAATATAAGCTTGTAAGAATTTACTGATGTATATTTGTTACTCTTTCACGCAAAAACTACTGAATGGATTTTGATGATACTTTACAATAATAAAAATATAGTCTGAATTATCCAAAAGTAGTAGTATGTTCATAACTGCAATAAGATACCGTTAATAAAAATGGTACAAGCGTGAAAAAGTGCGTTTTTAATCAAAGATGTTTTTTTACAGTTGACAGCAGTGAGATATTAAAGCGAAACAAAACCTTTTGTCTTTACACGCCCCATGTACGTGGTATTATATTTCCTTTTACTTTGCGAACTGTAATTACACGCTAGTCTTTCTCACAACAACCTAGAGTACTATTGTGTGATGAAGTATTTTTCTTGCAGTTCGCCTCTATGAAGAACAAAACAGAAATTCTTATATATGATCATGATATGAAATACAATACGTAAGCTTTATTAGACTCGTTTTGTACAACATTAAGAATCTGAAATCCAAACGTGATATTGAAGTTGTTTTTTTTTCATGTATTGAAATTTAATTTTACAATTAAACAACATAAAACTATAAAATCTCTAGCTACATTACCTCGCTGAATGGCAACGCTAAGCGTTGTCTGAGGTATAGTATACCAGTCTTTTGGTCACGTTAGACCTACCAGGCGTTTCGCTGTCTCGATAAACTCTGTGGGCCTCAGGTCCCCATGGTCCCAGGGTCTCCACGCTAAAAGCCGCAAATATATAGCCATTTCCGAAGGCGGAATATTTGCGGCATTTTCGGGCCTCCTGCTGTGCAGCAGCTGTACCGAAAGATATGCTAGTGACTGAAAGATGGGACGCCGCTAGAATATCGACGCAAGACGTCCCATACTAAGAGGCGACCCGTCTTCCAGGGAACCAATGACTTTCCATCGGGTCTCTTGCCATCACCGCGTCACAAGCCGTTCGATTCTAGAACGGCTGGTACCCCGGCAGTGACAAGAGCCCGACGGATTATGTCATTAAGTGCTGCATGATTAGATATATTATTATATATATACTAAATTTACTAGCAAACAATGGTGCTGTAGTAGGGCTCGCGAAATTTACTACCTAGTAATAATTTTTAAGATTTATTGGTTTTATAATTTTCAACAGATAGCGTTAGGAATACAATAAAATTCTAATTAGTAAAAATTGTTATTTCATCATTTTTTTAATGTGTATAGAATAATATTTTTGTGGTAGATAAACACTTCTAGAAATAAATTGAAATAAATATTATGTCAAATCCCAAATCAAAGTGTGATAGTTTCACAGTAAAGTGTACCACAAAAATGCATAGATTGTGGGATGTGTAGCACAGGTTTTGGGATAGTTTTAGGGCTCGCTTCTCTCGCCCTAATAACCTGACTGAATAAACGTAAAATAGTTGAATTATTCAAACAACAGTCATTTTTATTCATTTATGTTGTACTAGCTGCACCCGCGGTTTATCCACGCAGTGATAGAAAATCGTTATATTTTGGATAATTCACACTATATCTTTATAGATTATAGCATATCTGTTATTCTGATGTGTAAGAAAGAAAGAAAAACTTTATTTGCAAAAATAGCGACGTAGTTACATATTATATTGTTATACACAGAGCATATTTTGAGAATTTGTACGCCGCATTTTCAGCTAACAAGGTTTGCGCTCAGCATATTGCTGTGCCGGAATTATATCCGACACAACGCTGATTTTCAGTGCAAACCTTGCCTTTGGCGTAAGACCCTATTTTGTTAATAAAATAATGTAAGCTTTAATATTGTAAAGTTTCATCAAAATCCATTCAGTAGTTTTTGCGTGAAAGGGTAACAAATATACATCCTTACATACATTCATACATTCTTACAAACTTTCACGTTTATAATATTTATAGAGATTTTTACCCTTTGAACAACTTTGACCTGGAGATTGAATAAATCAGCGCTATAAATGCGAACTTTTTATAAAATTAATGATATGGTGATTCGTGTATAAAGAAATACGATTAGGTACTTTATAGCAATAATACCTATAGTTTATTTTATTTAAAGTTAGATGTGTTAAAGCTTTAAAATAAATATTCATATTTTTATATAAAATCTATTATATAATAAATCTGCGAAGGATTCTAGTTTGTATACTAGGAATAGCATTAAAAGGTTGGGGCCTTCATTTGGGATAATGTTACAGTTATAGGCCGTAACATGCAGATGTGGCGATGGCTGGAATACGTTACTTGTAATGCGATATTGTTTTAATGTCGATAATTATATTTAAGTTTATTAATAAGAAGCAATTGGCCACAGTTAATAACTTTAACATTATAGCAGGTTCGGCCCTAGCATAATAAAAATATGTTGGATGTTAATCTGGCAACCATGCCAATAATTAAAAATAAAATAATTGTCTATGCTCAGTCTATGCTTTCTCTGTGTCATGTGATTTCAAGTTTTCAAGTTACCGCTGTGTCCAGGTTAAATGAAAGTATTTTCAATCAATGTAAAACCCGTGATAAATTATCTACTGTATATTATAAAACTTGTCTTACTCTGCAAGCCCACAACCCAACAAAATATTATAAGCAATTCTATAACACATATGTTAACCATAATTCCCTTCATTTAATAGTCATAATTGAACCGCAACCAATAATGCCTATAAATTAATTCCACCCCATCCCTTACTGTATAAATATTTGAATAGGACACTTTAGGATTGCCAGTATTATTATGGGAAACCCACGATGACTTCATAGCGTCTCGTGCAGTTTATGTTGAATGAAATATTCATTAATTCAAGTCATTTTCCTGCCTTTGAAGGTATAAAATGAAGGCATAAACAGCATTTGAGACTTATCCAATAACATGGAAGAACGTATTGTTAGCCATTAAGATGGGATAGAAACTGTTGCGGACAGAGAGCGCCCCCCTGACCCGCTCACCGGAGCACACCTACTCTCCGCGCACCGCATACCACCGACGCCCATAGCTCGCGCAATTAGCAGCTAGGTGTCGGACGGAATGCGGGATATAGGAGCGGCCTTGGAGACCGAAAAAACTACTTACTACTTGCGACTTATTATTCTTACATCATTCAATTCGCTCGCGCACTTATTCTATGTATATTTTGATTTATGTAAATAGTTCAATAATAATAATCAATAATAATAATACATCCATTACATCGAGTTTAATTTCCAAACAAGAAGCAACTGCCACCAATAGAAACAATGATATAGCAGGGATAGGATATAGGGGAAAGCAAGATAGAGTATTCAGACAAAAGTGGAAAAGAGAGGATGGTATAAGTAAATCGAATAGGGTAAGCAAATGGGCTTTTTGAATCTGACTCATTGTACGAAACACGATTAGCTGAAGGGTAGCCGTTTCACACCGATATTCTGTGAGAGCGTGGTATCTCACCAATCGAGCCGGCTTCAAGAGATGTAATCAAGATTCCAATATGTGTTTATCATGTGAATATTTTTTCTCATTATTTGCATCATTTTTAAAAGTAGATAGATCTCTTTGTTTTAGTGATCATATTTTGTCTGAGGCTATTGTGCCTAATTGCAACACCAAGAACGTTGCCAACGCATTGCCGGCCTCTAGGAGATGTTATAAGACCGTTCTTAAACGACCCCATGTCGTAGCGCAGAGGGAAAACCTCAGCGAAGAAGTACCTCCAAATCGTTGTTGTACGCGGAACGAGTGTTCTAAAGAACCGTTGCGTACTTTCACTTGATTTCTCTACTTGACACTTGACATCTTTGTCTTCCGTAATCACGGCTCCTGAAAAATAGCCGAAACGTCGGAATAATAAAAATCAAACAAATTACCGCGTCTAAAACCGTTAAAACACAGTTTTAATATTTATTATACTTGAACATTATTTTAAAAGTAGTCAAGAAAACTTGTCGCAACTAGATACAAAAACGTTGCAAAGCCATAGTTTGAAAAAGAAGTCTCAAAAACATTACCTTTGTTTCTCACAAGCCTTTATTAAAAACGGCTGTCTTTCGTGAGCTACATACGTCACTTAGTTTCACGAGTTACTGCTTAACAAAGAAATGGGTTTGACAAACTTACAGCACATTTAAAAATAGTAAATTATGAACCTTAGGAAGTATAAAATAAGGATGGGTATATGTGTATTGTTAAAGAGGTTGTTACTGTAAATAATAGCTTCGCTGCTGGAAAATTGAGCTGACGGCTGCCTGAAGTTTCGCATGTCTACTCTAATTATATTGTTATATTTTTATTAGTAACAAAGGATTGTATTCAAAATTCCTGCTGAAATATAATTGTTGTTGATTAAGATTATTTTTTCAAAAGATCTGATTTAGCTTCTAATAGGTTTAATTAAAAATACTAGCAGTGATACTCCCTGTGTCCATTTTAAAATTCTATTAGATTTGCTGCGGACTTGTTTAAATTATCACTGGAATTATACTCGATGGAAAGTCATTTACGAGTCGAATATTTATAACTATTCTATTCGATGCAGGAATTTTCAGACAATAATAATAAACTAATGGTCGCCCGTGCTCGAAATTCGACCATAATACGTAATGTCAAAGACAGTAATCACGTATGTCGCCAAGGCTACCCTGTTAATTTCACTTGAACAATAAACAAAAAAGTATATAATGCGTGTGGGTGTCAAATACATGGTAGTGTGTGTAATGTTTGTTTATTGATTTAATGTAATTAATTTTTATGCACAATAAAAAAAAAACTCAGCATCGTCGCTTCTTCTTTATATAAACTATAAGTGTGCGAAAATTCATAGTCCTACGTCCACGCAATTTTCGTAAAAAGGGGTACAAAGTCTTTGCTTCACGTATATATAGATAACAAATGAGTTGTTTGGAAGGGGGTGCTAACAACTGGAACATATTATTATACTACAACAGTTGTTTGCGATACCAAATTGTTATATGTACACTCATGTTAATGATTTTGAATAAATTCTTTAAAACGATCGCCATACCTGCGTGTAACGACATATATCTGTATTTTTTATTCCAAATGAAGCCCCATCTATAGTGGTACCGTCAAACCTTCTTTCGACCTATTCAAACTTTGTAATATATATAAATTCTCACTTCAAATCTGACGGTGCCGTCTCTTTTCGCAAGCATGTCAGACATTCATTGACATGTTATTGATAAAATTAAATTAAATTAATCGCCCCGCACATAGTAAATTTCTAAAACTAGCTGACTCGTGCCCACTTCGCTGGGGATCAGATAAAAATTAATAATCACAATCAGACATACATATCCTATATCACTCAAGAATAATGTAGTTTTCCACTTGTGAAAGAATTTTCAAAATTGGTTTAATAAACTTTAATAGATCCAGAGATTACCCCCTACAACGTCACAAACTCACAAACTTTACCACTTTATAATATTAAGTATAGATAAAATAAAATTACAAAAAAATACATGCACATCAAATAAAATACTATAAATATAAAACTATAACAGCTGAAGTAAAGAGGACTGAGGAGCAGAGGAGCAGCTGCATTTCATGCCCATTAATCAGGTACGTGGGTGCTCATTCTAAAATTCCCATCCCTATTGTCCCAAACTACATTTTCTGTAAAATTGACCACCGCAACATATAAAATATCTTTTCTGTCAAATTTTTAAGTACAATCGAAAACTCTTTCAAGTGCTGCATCGATGCAATAACTTTAACTATTTCACTTAGCTGCGAGACTTTGTACTCCGTCGATACAGGCTACAGCGTCTCAAAGGGTTCTTTGCTACAAAAACTAAGATGTTCGTAAATTGCCTTCTAAAATGAACTGCTTCAGTGAGACGTCTCAAATTTATTTTCTTGAAAGGTTTGTTAACAAAGGCGATGCCAACTAAGTTTTATAAATGTACCGCGACATCATGAGTACAGAATAACATTTGGGTTGAGACAAGTAAATTTAATAAATGTCGTGAAATGTCGTATACTCAAAAAAATTTGAAAAATAGGTTGTACAAGCCCCAATGTCGGGATTCCGACTAAGCGGACTGTATATCTGCGAATTTTATGCGAAAAACGGTGAGTTGACCAATGAGCGCAAATCTTAAAACGAGTAGTCAACTCACCTTGCGAAGAGCAGGTTTGAAGAGCAATGGTCGGTGCCGACTGCTTCCTTTGTGGACACAATTTTAGTTCAAAACGAAAAGTTTTCATATCTTTCGAGACGAGGATGCAGAACTGACACATTGCGAATATTTGCACAAAATACGAAATGAGTCTCTTTTGATGCGAATTCAACGAACGGACCTTGTCGTATCTGTCCGTACACGACGGGCGCAACGAGTCACTCGCCGCAATTTTCTACCCTCATTGGCTCGCGTGACAAAAAAATACTAATCTAACCTCAACGAAAACTGTCGCTAATTTAACAAATACTAACGAAAATTCGATTATGACAATGGCACGACATTTGAGAAAAACCAATTTACTGGATTAAACGACGGTGCCACAAGTGTCTAAAGATCCACTTTAGAAGGTCTTGAAGAAATACGGTTTGGGATGATTTAAGATTTTCGTATGTGGGATGAGATTTCGTGGGATGAAGATGGAACAACTCTAACAAAAAGATATTGAATCTAGATATATAAACTCAATTAAGTGCGCTTAGAAAGTTTCATCCATAACATTTACAATAGAATTGATGAAAGATGTCCTCATTTTTTATTTTATCCATGCATCTATAACTCGCTGCATAGCCCGCTGAGCAAGTTTGAATTTGGGGACCACTCCCACTGTCAGTGTCCATGTCTCGGCAACGTATATCATGATGGTTAGGACGCACTGCTCGAAGACTTTCATCTTCAAGCAATGCTATCCAATGCCATGGTAAAATGCTACCCAGCGTAACAACCACTTAGAAATATTTAGTGATTTAAAATAAAAATCCAACATTCATACAGTCGAACAAGAAAGTACTAACATATAAACATTGTTAAAAATTGTCGACCCATATTTCCCCGCAAATAACCAATTTGTTCTGAGACCAGAACTTCTCCATCGACAATATTCCTTGTAATTCAGTCCTAAAGGGACAGAATAAATTTGCCCTTAGAAATAAATTTGCCAAAGAATTTTCGAATTGAATCACGTTGTCTGCAACAGATGTTCCTTTCCGATTCACTTTGAAAATACTTTTCATTTCCACCGACGGTTTTGTTTCTGAAATTCGTTCAAGATACGAGGCGACGTCTGTTCGACATCAAAGACGAAGTTCACAAATTGTTACAAAACCTATACATACACACATACTTACATATTCATAGACATATATATTGTCACGCCTATCTCCCATTGGGATAGGCAAAGGCGATGGAAGCACAGTTGGCGCTTCTTTATTGAATCACTATAGGTAAGTAAAGAAAATAATACATACATACATATCGTGTGGCCTGTTTCATATTGAGGTAGACAGAAATCTCCCCCTTCTTCAATTCTGAAGAACTCTTTTCGATTCATCAACTTTCATTAATCTTTTAATACATACACGCACACCCAATCTTAAACTGCTCGAAATAGCGCAAAACACTCAAAGGAGTCTCGAGACCGAATCCAAAATTACTAAAAATCAATTACTTACCCTTATCGGGAATAGAACCTGCTGATTTCGAAAAAATAAACACACCTGTATTATTATACCAAATCATAGTGTAGCTTGCCAGGATCAATTTTTGCAAAGGAATGTCAAACGGCAAACCAATGCAAAGGGTTATTTTCCATATATTACATACAAATTACACTATATTGACTTTTTTATTATTATTTAAGTCATATTTTTGTAAAACAAATCAGTAAAAGATTAAAAATATTTTTACAACATTTTTCTTTTTACTTACTTCATTTACAGTACACATTTACAACATATAATTCAATAAAATTATGTCTACCTAAAGGATTACACTACACCTTAAAGTGAATTAAAAAAACTTAAATAATAAAAAGTATTATAAATACAGATAAAAAATGTAGTCTCAAACATTTTTAATTTTTGAGTATGTCGGATTTAGGAGATTTTCATAGGTATATATATTCTTTTGCCAAATTCTATAGGCATGTTCGAATAGAAGAAAATAATAAGAACGCCATAATACTGTAAAGTTCTCTAGCAGACGATTGATAATACAGAACAAAGCCTTGTTGAAGAACCAATAAACTACCCAGACTGAACTTTAATTAAATTTTGTATTGTCTTTATAACTGCTGCCCAAGTCATAAGATACTATTCTCAAAAGGATTGCACTCCTTATCCCATCTCGTCCATTCCATTTCTCCTGTCTGATCCCTGTATCCCGTCTCCACTAATTATCCTAAAGCCTGGTATTGGTGTTGTTGTTGTTGGGTGGTGTCGTTGTTGGTGTTGTTATTGGTGTTCTTGTTGGTGTTGTTGTTGGTGTTGCTATTGTTGTTGGTATTGGTGTTGATGTTGTTGTTGGTGTTTTATTTGGTCTATAGTAGAGGTAGGCATTAGGTACCCACTTTCATTAGCTAAACTGACTGCCTGTTTGCCAACTTCGCAAAAAAAAAATGAGGAACAATAGAATAATCAAACAGATAACCGCTAAGTCTTTATAACTTAATCCGGGTCATAAGTTATCGCTATACTTCTTAAGTTAAAACAAGCTCAAACTTTGGTTAGCTTACGCTACTCAAAGCGCTGAAATTTGAATTTTATACATTTTTTTAAATGACTAAGAAAACGTAGGTTGTTCATTTTTATAATAATATAATTATGTTTTGCAAGGTACAAGGTACAGGAGGAGAAGGTTTTTACTGAAAATCCGTGTTGTGTCAGATATTATGCCGGCACAGCACTGAGCTGAGTGCAAACCTTGTTTGCTGAAATTGCGATGTATTAATTCTCAAAATATGCTATAAATTTTTTATAATCTTAATTTATTTAAATACTAGTTGTACCCGGCAGACGTTGCCCTGCCCTTAAAAAGTGACCAATTGCAGGGCCATTTACCGGGACCAATTCTTAGTCTAAGCCATTCGCAAACTCTTGAATAAACACAAAAAAAAACATCAAAATTGGTTCCACCATTAAGGAGTTTGGCGGCGTTACCCACCGGGTCCCATCGTGAATCTAAACCATCCCGCGAGCCACCCACTTGATCACACACGAAAATAATTTCAACTACACCTTGGAACGCGATTGCAGCGCAACTTACCTGGTTCAATTGCTAATCTAGAGCATCCCGAGACCCACTCAAACACCAATTGTTGTTTTAAACTATTCTCGTATCCACTTGAACAAACGTTAAAAATCATCAAAATCGGACCCACTGTATAAGAGTAATTCAGCTCCGCCACCTACCTGGTACAAATTTGAATTTAAATCACCCCGGAACACACACAAAAATATTTCGTCAAAATCCTGGTACCCGATTGCAGCGCCACCTACCGGGACCAATTGTTAAGCTGAAACTCATTTGTAGGAAATGTGGTGTACAATATACAAAATTTAACCATAGAAAATATAGAAATGTGTTAATTATTTCTACATCCTTGTACTGTCGCTTTCCTAGCAAACAAATTCTGTCTTTCTGTAGTGTAGTGCTCCTTTCGGGGATGGTAGACGGGATGGAGGAGTAAGATGGAGTGCTCAGTGTTGCCAACATGAATCTTAAAAAAATAGTAGATTATGTGCCAAATGTTGGTAGAAGTTGTTAGAATGTAAAATGCAAAATTGGTAGATCTACCACCTCAATTTAGAATATTTTTTAAGATAAAAAATGCATGAACTGTTTTTACATACATACATAACTTCACGCCAGGTCCCTTGCGGGGTAGGCACGAACAATAGCAACAACATGAACTGTTTTTAAAATGTTTATTTTTGGAAATTGTACATATTTTTATTGAAATTTTTTAAATGTTCTGCGCTAGGCTGCCCTTTGTTTGCTATGAATCTTTTAGTACGCAACAATCCCTCTAGAGTCTCCATGTAAATTATATTAAAACCAACCAGGAATAGCCTACAGAACAATATAATAATGTCTGTGGGCGCGAAATGGCGCGAACGACGAACTGTTGCTGACTTTTTTTGTGGTTTATCCTTTATGGCCTGGACTCTATGTATGCTTAACGCATCGTCGTATGGCTCATGCAACACATCGCAACGACGCTCGTCGATATAAAAATAATTCAAAGTGGTGATATGTCCAACTAATTTAAAAAGTAGGTAGTTTTTAGGTCTAGGGTGGTAGATAGGTAGACTGAAGTGAAAATTGGTAGATCTACCAAAAAGTTGGTAGATATGACATCACTGGGAGTGCTCCTCCGTCATAAAGGAAGATCTTCCAGCGAAGGATTTTGCTCCTCGCAGGTCTAGTTCCATCTGTTATAGTTGAAAATATGTATTTAATTCTTTGTATGTTTCGGGTAACGTTTGTGACATCAATTATTGCACAGCGCCATCTATTAGCTTGTAAGTGTTCCACTACATTTATTTCTTTCTATACTTCATTATTTTTCCTTTGATAGCTTGCATTACATACATTTGCCAGTTTGAATGGCTACCACTTCTGGCCTAAGGCACGCTATAACGACATTGAGTGTTCCGGCATATGTGACGGTCAGACACGTTTGAACTGATTTTCAAAAGGAAGCTTTCACGCCATGTTAAAAAATAAAATTTTTGTTTCAATCAAAAAAAAAGGACTAAACACATAATAAAATCATAACATTTTGCGCTGCACCAATGAGATTTCGTAGCGGTAGGTATCCTTCCGAAATTCTGAAAGCTACCTGGCTAATAATTCGTTAGGCAGCTAAAAAACCAGCTAATAGCTATTTAACACGCAGCTTGGTTGGTGAAAGAGTTATTATAAAAACAGGATGTGTGTGCTGGTGGTTTAACTCTGGAGTAACGAGAAGTAGTCTGAGTGTAAAGCTATGTATATACTTATTGAGGATCAATATATGATGTTGCAACTAGGGGATAATTCCACGATTTCCATCATACCAGTTATATCAGTAGCTAAAACAAAAAGCGCAATAATATTATCCTCATGCCAGCCTAACCCCGTTAATCCACGAAATCGTAAAACCGTAAGCGCCTCAAGAAATTCGATATAAAAACAAGAGCGTCGTGAAAAACAAGAGGCACGAGATGTATTTTGGAAAGGTGCGTGTCCACTATCTTCACACAATACTCGTGACCATCAATTTACTGTTGAAGAATTACAGTCACAACTTTTTCTTAAACAGTAAAAAAGACTACACTCAATCTTTCTTTACTTAACTAATATTTTGTTTGTGTACTGAAATGGCTGCTTTAGCGTACTGATACTTTGCACCTAAGCGTAATAACAAGAATTAATTGAATGCATAGAAATGAATGAATGAATGAATAACTTTATTGCACATAAAATTACAGTACAATATATAATACAGGCGGTCTTGTCGCCAAAGGCGATATCCTCCAGACTACCCTATACAATTGGAATCCGACTACATTATTTAATGACTTTTATAATAATTATTAAATTAAATTAATTTAAAAGAAATAATAATATTAATAACTATAAGTATTACAATGTCTTTTCAAAATGTTAATATAAGTTTATATAATATATAAATAATACCCTAATTTGATAATAATTAAGATCAAATCATAATTTTGTTTTTGGGTACTTTACAGGACACGATTAAGGACTGCTAGAATCCGGATGGCCTGTTCAGACCTCTGTATTCCACCATCTCGATGCCGTATCAGGACTTCGGAAAGCAAAGACACATCTAATGGTCCTGACAGAGGTGGCTCATATGGCCTCTTCTACATAAGGACCGATGACGTTGGATCTACTCTACATCAAGTTTAATAATAAGAGATATCAATATTTACGTATTGTGTACAACTTCCAGCACATTCATTAAGATACTTTGTAGTATGTAAGCGTTTGTATTGTTTATTGTTAGGGGGGCCAGCGCACAATAATTAAGTATTTGCACACGTAGCAATAATGTAGTATATATGGCTTTCATTTTGTACAGAATACAGAGAATAAATACATCATACACATCGGGACAATGTAGTTTTACTACTGTAACCACCTCAGTCCGCGAACCGCCACCGCTCATACCACAACTCGATCCCTTCCGACAACATATTATCGGAATGCGAATGGAAACACGACATCTGGATGAAGCGGTCCAGCGTAATTCGGGTCACGAGGCGGCTGTGACTCGAATGCCAATGACAGTGTTCATGTTCTATTTAACCTGAGAAGACTGAACGATTGGGCTGTGAAGATGGGGGTATGTGGGCCAAGTCCCAGCGGTGTGGGAAGGGTTCTGAGCACATTTCTTTATTACCCGAAGAAGTAATGCTGGTTGTCATCTTCTGATGGAAAGCCAACGCGATTTATACAGATTTGTATGTATATAGCTGACTAGACTAGGTAGTAGTAGCTCCATGTTAGGTATATACAAATTTAATTAGGTGTCTTACCTAAATCGTTACTGTTTCTTGTAACTAAGTTCATTTGAATAACAAAGATAGGTACCAAGTCCATGTAGTCTACACAACTGCGAAGCGAAACAGGCGAGTCGCAGCCAATCTGTACAATGAATGTTGTTGTTAGTGAATTGAGAAAACGCGATTACAGCGTCATCTGTTTTGCGAATCCGTTTATTCCATGGAAACGACAATTTGTTGGTATAAAGGGTATTCTAAGTTACAACCCGGGAAATAAGCTAGCACTGTATCGAGTTTCACTTAAATCCGTTTAGTAGTTTTTAAGTGATACTCAAACAGACAGACAGACGGAAATCCTAAAAATTGCATTTTGGAATCTCCTGGTCCGAATTATTCCACCTGATTTTTTCACATTTTCTAACGCAATGTACAAACTCGAACCATTTATATTCACGTGGAATATATTTATACATATTTTTAAAGTATTATGAACGAATATAATGTTAAAGAAAGAAATTTGCATGAATAAATGCTGAAAGACATTCCAGGAAGGGTTTATCGCGTTCAAAATTAAGCCTTGTTACTTATGAAATCGTTAAATCACCTATAGATACTTTCAACACCAAAGCTGCTACAAATGCGCTGCTTAATGCTGGAACACAACTCAAGGTTGTTATGGTGGCATACTCTAGACCAGGGTGGTAGCCAGCCAGACAGGTAAATAAAGGTTTTGTCGCCTCTTGTGACAGGCCACCTGGCCGCAGTAAATTTCATTCTTTCTCCGTTCCGTTAAAATACAGAACAATGCCTTCCTCTTCTTTCTACTACCACATCGCTCGCAATCGGTTCGAGTATTAATCCCCACTTCTTTGAGCTGCTTCGCTCATATATACTATGGTTCTCTAGAATGTTCCTTTTGCACCGTGGGGATTTAGAGTAAGCTGAGGTTTTGCCGCAGCGGTACGATATGAGGGCTTCTAAAGAATGTATCATAGAATTCCTTCGAGGCCCGCAATACATTAGTAACCAGTAGTATTACCTTTGGTGTTGCAAATGTCTATAGGCAACGAACCACTTTCAATCAGGTAGGCTATTGACCTGTATTCTGTGATAATGCAATAAAAACAAATGTAATTTCTGATAATACGAAAGTAAATAATAAAAGGAAATCTTCCAACATAAAAGAATTCCCATGTGAAATATAAGAAACACATAGTAAAAACAATAAAATTTCCTGCGGAATCAGCATCACCTATACCTAACCAAAGTTGAAGAAACTAATTCAATCACGCTCGTGTGCGGTATCCCTAAGGATCGAAACTTGGTGGGCGGCTTTATTTCTTTATTCGTTACGTTCTACTAGTTTTTGTTGGTTACAATTGATACAAATTGCTTTAGGGGTTTAGAGGTTTAATCAGATATCTCTACGTGCTAAAATAATTTGGAGTAAAGACAATTAAATGATATTTCAAGGAAAACTTAAGAATCGTTGCGATTTGAAAATTAATGAAACAAAAAGGTGAGAATAAAAAAAGATACCCACTTAAAATTTAACCTGATTTAATTCGAAATAAAACACAATTCTCTTTACCCGTCAGTATTAATTTGCAATTTAAATAAACTTATAAGATTTCAAATGAAGTTTAGCTTTATCTGTATGTAATTAAGGCAGTATACGTAGATCAAATTGTACCTAACAGTGCATTCAATTTTGAACTACATGCTAGTGATTTAATCTGTAATTTAGATTAAATTTTTATCTGTGAGTATATTCTCTCAAGTTTCACTTCTATTGCGTGTGAACTGCACATTCACACAATTGTTTTTATTGCAAGAGTTAAGCAGGCAGGCAGATGGTCCACCTGATGGAAAGCGGTTACCGCCCTTCGATACTTGTAACACCAAAGGTGAACACAACTCAACACATTTCAATAATACAATTTCTTTAAAAACGATGGATGAATTACTAATTGCAAAGCTGGCAAACAGGAAGACTACCCACCTGATTAAAAACAATACATTCACAATAAATTTTACACAAAGAAACCTGGTTTACAAAACACAAAAAGATATATAATACATAATTAAATAAGGCTTGTACGTCGAGTTTTTTCGTTAACGAGGTTGACAATTCAACATTTTGCTGCAACGGAATTTAAAGCAAAATCCCGAAATACGCTGATTTTCAGTGCCAATCTCCATACACTTGACACAATAACTCATCTCTATACATATTGTATATATAATTACGTTATATATATATATATATATATATACCGTAATTATATTAGAAAAACAAATAGATTAGTATCATAAAAAAATTGAAATTATAAAAGACTTAAAGATATATCGAAAACATAGTGGTGTAAAAAGAAAAGAAACCACATATGTATCGTGGAAAAAAGGCGTTTGTTTTCAGAAAATTCCACAGTGAATGAGTACTTTAATAAGTGGTACATGGGGTCATTCTTTTGCTCATTTTGCTGTAATTAAATGAAAACGCCGACTTTGTATTCCTGAAAGGTACGCAGTTGTCCTATGCTTAAACGTCACTAAACGCTTAGTAACAACACGTGCCCTGCATTCTTGCGTCCTATTTTGATTGAAATAGGATTAGTTTACAAATAATTGTTTCACATAGGTATTCTGCGAGAGCATGGCATCACACTAATCGAGACGGCCCTAAAGGTTGTAATCAAGATAATGATTCTAACATGGTTCTAACACGTGGAAAAATATTGGAATGCAAAAATGAATCATGTCAATGCTGTAACAAAATGTTGCTTACAACAAATAGCCTTACATCGTTATGTAATGCACCTAAACTGTTAGTGTTGGATTCACATAACGAAACATGTAAAACTTTGAGAGCTGTTAAATGAAGAATGCTAGTTTTAAGAACAAGGGTCCTCTATATGTTGGCCTTTCCATGGCCTCATAAGCCCTCCAGCCATTTTATGGCCCGTGGTCTTTCTTAGAAACATACAAGATTATAAGCTATTATTGAGAGCTACTATGACATGTGTATCCGAACACAGTGGAAGTAAGAATGACGTGTCGGCACCGCGTTCGCCGCTTTTTATATCAGATTAGTAAGCACAACTACCCACCCGCAAATTACAATAGTATTAAATATGAAGAAGAATTAATAATATAATTATATTATTTTATATTCAACCTTAAGCTATACAGAGAAGTTACAGTTATGCCTTTTTCTCAAAAGTTTTGAATGTTTAGAAAATAATTTTATATTTCTCACATTTTAATAGGTAATACTTGAACCAAATGTTATTAATAGTACATATACGTGACCCACACAGTGTTGGATCGAATAAAATGTACGATGCTCCTTTTAATCTGATCTTTCAAGTCATGAGATTTACATCACCTTTGGGCTAAAACACATTACTTCAACCCCTTTTACCATACAGTCGTAACGCTATTTCCGTAAGGACGTAAACCCGGATATCCGATAGCGGTTAATTTATTTACCCGGTACGCCCGGTTCAATTGACCCGGATATTTTCACTCCAGGGAAGTTTTTTCCCGGACAAAACAAGGCTCTTAGGGGAAAAGTCGTGTAAAAATCTGCTGAATTGATTGTTGGGTTGTAAAGGCCAATCGGGCAAAGTGTTGGGCCTTATCACTTTTCGATTTTGAGTCTTAGTAAGTTGTTTCTAAAAGGCAATATTTTCAAAAAAATTCTCTGTTTGGTTGAAAATAAATAGACACAAATATCTTTACTATACACTAATACAGAAATAAACATACAGATTAAGCGCTCTTATTCATATTGTGTTAGAATAAGTCTGTAGGCTTCTTTAAGTAGCATAAAGAAGCCTACAAACTTACTTTAACTCAATATGAATAAGAATACGACAGACAAAAGGTTGCATTGGTCTCCTACATGTTTAAATTGTTTAACCCAGGTGTATTGGCTGAAATCAAATTGAAAATTCCAGCGAATTTTGTGATGATACGTGGGCAGCCACCTATGTTCGTAGTACCATACTGCAGGGCCAACTTAATAAGGCGCCGATAACACAGGCCTTGCGAACATTGAACAAGATATGTCAACAAATTGACATTTTTATTTGTACTGCGACTGAATTCACAAGAACTGCATATTATATGTTATGACGACTGAATATGTATATAAAATGTATTATGTGTACCACGCTATCGTATTGGCGACAATTGTAACGATAGCAATGTTTGTCAGTTAATAAATAAATAAACAAACGTTGCGAAGCGGTATATATAGAATAGGAAGTAAAATTAAATTTAAAACTTTGCGGGTCACATATATATATATGACGGAGTAGGAATCTCCGTAGTGTTTATACAGAGTGTGACGCCAGCAATACCGACGTCACGATTGTTGCCTTCTTGGTGACAACCCATATTTGAGTCCTCGAAATAGAATTTCAAGAGTTATCGTTTATTCCAAGAGCACTACGACTTCCCAGAGAGGTCCGTCCCGTTCGGCGGCTCAAACAATAATGATTGAGTGTCGACAGTGCGGCCGTATTTATAGGGCTCGGTGCACATGCCGGCGCACGTGCACGTGATCACAATATTTTAGGTTAAGTATTGAAATTACAATAAAATGTTGTTGTTTTACGTTAATTTCACATTACGATAAACTCATAATAATTAAATAAATGATTACTATACGTTAATTATTGTATTTGCGCCAACATATATATATGATCTGCAAAAAGTGTTCTCCGGTGGAACTTATTTTGAATAAAAACTTTTGAATTTGAACTTATTAAAACAATCAAAAATTGAATGTGCTAATACAGATATTAGACAGATCAATCAAATTGAATCAATTTTGTTCAAATACACGAAGTTGAAAGACACAATGGCATTCCATGACGTTGATTAATTTAAATTTATGTTTACACTGATCACTTTGGTCTGATGAATCAATCAGAATAGCGAGTAATGAACCGTCTAATATCGGTTTAAGGCTAGAATATTTTTTAACTTTTTGTAACTAGTATACATAATAAAACTACGTTTTAACGGTTTTAAGCGCGGTGATTTATTTAATTTTTGTTATTCCGACTTGTCGGTTACTTTTCAGTAGCCTTCAAGTGTCAATGGGTATTGTTAAAGTTTTGTATAGCCTACCGCCAACTTGTTCATTTTAATTATTTAGTTTAATTTTTTAAATTAGACTAGGCTCCCATAGAGTAAATAATAAATAAAATTAAAACTAAATAATTAAAATGAACAATTCAGCAGTAGGCTAAATAAAACTTTGAAAATACTCATCGAGCCACTGTTGCGTGTAACTGAAAACCAACAAACGAAAGGACATGATAAATGATGAAAAATGTACTTTTACCAAAATGTCTAAGGCTACGTATTAATAGTAGATTGCTACACGATTACTACGCACGAGCGTAACGAAGGCGCTAACAGATCGAGTGCCTAAATAGGCCTTTCAGCCGAAGTTAACACTCTGAATTTCATTTCAAATATGAGGAAAGTAAATAAAAACTGTTTAGTTTAACAAACAACTACTTCCCTAATGAAATCAGGCGTTAAATCCATATCTAAATCTGATGAACTTCATTTATACGTCACATTATGAAACGTCACATTATTATACACATTATGTGTAAGAATAAGCCTGAATGGCGCTCTGTTGTTCGTGCCTACCCCGCAAGGGACCTGGCGTGAAGCTATGTATATATGTATTGTGAAACGTCAAGTAAATTTGTTTTCTGTGGCATTCTACTAGCCAGTATTTTTTTGTTACTGATATTGATGGTAAATATTTAGCTCAAGTTTACGTAAATTAAATAATAATTAAGTGAAAAGTAATTTATAAGTATAAAATGATGTTACAACATTGTTGAAATTGTTACATGCCGACAAAGTGAATGCACACCTGGTTTTATTACCTTTCCCGCATTTGAACTTCTTTTGTTTACTTTGTATTTATAATTAAGAAAAACATTATATTGTTATTGTACTTGTTTTATGGCAGTCATTAGGCAGGTATGTCGAACTGATTCTAAGAAATACGATCTATGCGGGCTGGCAGCCATATTGTATTGGTGCAGCTATAGCCCCATGGAGAGATCGTCAGTTAAGCGAGGATTATGATACGAGCAAGACGTACATTCGATAAGCTATATAGTGACGGACTTTGCGCGTGTATTGTATTGTGCAGTTTGTATTTGTACCTGTATCATACGTGTTTGTATAGTTTTAATAAATTTATAGTAATTCCAAAGGCATTTTAATTCGAGTGCCGCACTCGTAACAATATTTTTTATTACTTACAATTTATGCTGCGATTTAACAGTGGCTGTAAAAAAAGTTGGGACATGAGTCGCATCACATCACATCTATCGTCTAGTTTTCTTAATTTTTTGACAGAGGGAGAATCGTTTCCCAAGGAAGAAAAGTGCTGTTTTCATCCTTGTGAATAGGCAACTCCAAGCGTACTTTAAGAATACAAGAAAATGAAAAAGAGCTTTTATTGTAACATTTACCGGCTGCGGAAATGACGTCAATCACACTGCTAATTGAGTGAGTGGCTGATTGAATCCCTCTCCCAGGGGAAATGGGGTCTTCGAAGGGGATAACCTTGGTTACAATGAAGGTATCGACTTTTGATTGTATTGTATCAGGGGGATACTCGAAGGTCGATCTCGTAGGGGTCCTCCAAAACATTAGTATTTCTAGCAATTCATTATGTATAATCTATTTATCTATGCTATTATATAATAAACTAGCTCTGCCCGCAAATTCATCGGAATGAAATTTTGTTTTCGCGGAACCCTAATCTTGAAAGTATAAGTTATTCCTTATAAGACCAACTATCTGCTGATGAAAATCAGTCCAGCCGTTTAAGATATTAGCCGGAACACCCAGAGAGACAAACACAAAAAAAAAAATTAGGATTTGCCCGCGACTTTATCCACGCTTGACCTGAAATTCCCGCGGGATTACAGGGACACAAAGTACCACATCATTTAAAAAATAATTAAAGTTTTCGTTTTATTTCAAACTTTGCTGGATAAGCTAATTTTTATGCACACGAACAACAAATACAATCGCTCCCAGTAAAATTTCCGTGGGATTCCCGGGATTAAAAATGTTATATGTTATTACATAAAATGTTCTATTGATCAGTGAAAAAATCACATTGGAATTCGATTTTTTTTGGGCATTTAAAATCATTCCCAGAAAAATTCATTGGATTCTCAGGATAAAAAGTAGCTCAGATTTTAAGCTTAAGAATTTGCTGTCGTTCAGAGAAAACTGCATCGTAAGCGGCGCAGTAGTTTTTACGTGAATCCCGAATATAAACTTCACTAAAAACTACAAAAAAAATGGATACTGTTCTCCGTCGTTTACATGGTCCATTCTAGTTGTTTTTTTTAATAGCTTCAATATATAGACACGGCATGTTTAGAATTTTATAACAATATAAATTACACAGACACTTATTCTAATTATCTGTAAAGATATCAACACTCCTGACACTTTTTATTCCAATAACTGATTTCCGTGGGATAGACGAATATAGCCAAAACATCGACTGTCAGGACCATAAACTTAAAAAAAATGTATGTTATTTTGTGACATTACAACTGTCAATTAAAAATATTCTGTTTGTCATTGTTTTGTAAGTGTCACTTTTCTATACATCAATAAATGATTAACTGGGCACCAAGTTTTAATTTAAATCTGCAATTATCGAAAGCAGAATCAGCGAAACAAATCAATATTTTTTTTATCACGACATCAAAGAAATTTATCCTTAAAAAAGCTATTACTATGTGGTTTAATAATACAGAATGAATATTTATTTATTTTAATCTAATTCTGTTGTTTCATTTCCTAACCAGAGTAATTGACTTTTCAAAAATGCTATGAAACTGTTTTACTTTCATCAAAATCGGCTACAAAACTTTTTGGGGAATTATTCCCTAATCTCAAAAGTCAGATTTGGTCATAGAGACCCAGTTAAAAAGTTCAGCTTGTATAATAGACTGATTAATGATGTTTGTCAGCGATAAAATTATATTTTCCTAATTGCATACATACATACATAACTTCACGCCAGGTCCCTTGCGGGGTAGGCACGAACAACAGAGCGCCATTTAGGCTTATTCTTACACACCTCACTTGCTTCTTTGACATTTATTACTGTTTTTTTTTATTTACATTATATTTTCCTAATTATTGTGATATAACGAGAGATGCGTGCGAAAGCACGCATTTATAGAGCACGGTTTGGGGCTTGCGAGCGCGAAACTTACTGCGGCCATTTTGTTTCGCCTTTTTTCTCTCTGTATTCATTGCGCGCGCCATCGACCACAGGCACATCTTAAATAACGCATTAAATCAAAAATCACGAACTGACACCCACAATGTTTGATTTTTTCTTCAATTATTACGATATTATATTTATATTGTAATCATTATCCTTGATTTCGATATAAATGCGATATACATAATACGTAAATATCTAAATACATATCATCTATAATCTATCTATAATATTATAAAAGTGTAGTCTTTTGTTTGTTATATGTTTTGTGTTTTTCTGTTTGTTCGAGATTCACGTAAAACCTACTGGGCCGATTTCGATGCGGTCTCAGCTAATCAATGATAAATTCCCGAACTTAAAATCTGCGGTACTTTGTATCCTAAGAATCCCACGGGAATATTCTTGGGAGAGGTTAAAAGTGGACAGATCGAAAAATTGATGCCGATGCAAAATTTTCACGGTTCAATAGAATCTTTAGTAAAAAAAATTGTAGTTGTTTAATTTAGCTGTATACTGTTATATGATATTAGAATCATTACTTATCCCGAGTTTACACTAGAATTTCAGGGATTCATGTATTTTGATGCTAAAAAATCAATAACCTTGCTAAAAATAAGATTTGATTTACTTATTTTATTCAGTAAAATAACTTTGTTACCTGTCCAACGTATATATAAATATCAAGTGTGCTTTCGTCTAAAGATGGCAGCACCATCGTATGTACGAAGAACACCAGCGTCTGAACACATGTGGGTTATTAGCCTCCAGTCGTGTTTGAGATCTGAGTCCGGATTTACGCCAAGTTCAGACCGGCGAGAGAGATTTCGCACTCTGCGAACTAGAAATAGTGATGTGGTTTATCATCTATTTATCGATATATATTCTTTCTTTCTGCTTATTAAATAAGTATTATTCGCAACTGTTGGTAAGGTCTGTATTCAATGTATACTCGACTTAATACGGACCTTATATGTACGTTTTAGGTCTCAAGTCTCATTGAGCGCGTTCCTTTAGTATCTCACAACGCCTAAAATGCTCTGTCCGCTGTTCCACATGGCGACCACAGTCGTTGTAGTCGTAGTTGGAAGAGTCACTAATGAAGTAATTATTTTCGATCACACAGCACCCACAACGAGCTGTTAAGAGGTGGGACACAGTGAGCGTTGACTCTCTATCAATTGACATTGAGAATGGCGCGATTTTCAACTCAAGCAGTAACATTTGGCATTTCGTCGTTAGTGACATCAACGCCCCATAAATTAAATTTTATCCGGCACGTTACGTATCCAAAACAACAAAAAGTCAATAATGTCATAGATAAAATTGTATATTATCACAATTTAAAATTTGGCCGATATCGCCGAACGAAGTATCAATTAAAAGGCCTGTTATATTACCACATTACAAGAAGATTTTTTATTTATTTTTCAAGTTACATTAACTCGTGCTTAACGGTTATTTGTTTATATATATTGCAAATTATTGATATAGCAAACGGTGGATTGTAACTACTTGTACTTGATGTAAAATTACAACAACGAGTGGATGCATAATCTTTTATGTATTATAACATCAGGCCATAAATGTACCAAGGCTGGACTCAGGCCTCCAATTATAGGGGGATTATGCATTATGAAGTAAAACCTACATTGCCAGATTAGCTAAAATTCCGTTTTAATTGTTTGGAAGAGATTCCTTTATGCGTTAAGGCAGCCTACTGTATTGCCTAAAAGTGTTGTAAATATGAAGTTCTTTGTAATTGTTTATTTTGATATGCACTACAGTGTTATCTATCTATTATAAATTGCTTTGTAAGCGGTAGTAGAGTCCTGACTTGCAATAATAAATCTGTTAAAATTCAAAATCATAGTGAAAGTGGTTTACATTTTCACTGTGAATATTAAACCTGTCAAACACATAACTAATTAATCAAGTTAAAAATAATCTATTGAATGTTTATATCGATATATACCTAAGCATAGTGTAACAACACTAGATACGTGAAGAGTTAGCAGGATGTGTGACACGGGGCTGTTGAGGTAATTGCCGTATTTCACACTGCACTCACTCGAAATCTGACGACCATGCCGTAACATGGATTAGGATAGTAGTATATCCAGTGTATAGCCACTATTTTTGCCTAGGGCTCAAAGTCCCGCTGGATAACAACGTTACGTCATCGTTCTACTATTAAATACCGGTTGCGTGTAATACTTTAGTTTTTGTTTTGTACAATTTTAAAGACATTTTGATAAAAATGCTAGTTTTTATATGCTTCCGATTGTACCTTTTTCATTTTGACAGCCATTTTTCTCAGACTATCTGAATAATAATAGTTATCGTTAGACAAACATATTATGTATCGCCAAATTAAGTAAGTTACACCTGTTTCATGGGTAATATATAAGGAACTACTCTGCTGGGGCTGTTATGAGCAACTAGTGACCAAACAGAAGGCTCCGCGGACTACTGCTCCAACACGACAATACGCCTGACCATACCGCGTTTAAAAATGACGGATCGCACAGCACGCCTACCAAACTCCTGGGTCACCCTCCTTACAGTCCTGACGTAGCACCGTGTGACTTCTTTTATTCCCGAAAATAAAAAACAGCTCAAAGGGATACAATTTTCTTCGTCGGAAGATGCCAGTCAGCGTTTAGCAAAGCTGTAAACGAGGTGTCTGCGGTGGACTGAAAAAAGTGTTTCTAACACTGGTTCAGATGCATAAAACTTTGCATAGACGCTGTTGGAGAGTACTTTAAAAAGATTTCATTTAAAAATAATTTTTAAATAAATAATACATTTTATAAATACTAATGAATTAACGTAAACAAATATAAATAAAAAAAAGTGTGCGTCTCGGGACGTCTGACAGAAGTGATAACTTAGCCTGCCTACCGCTGCCGTATGCGTGAGAGAAAAGGAAGCCAGACTGGCACCGTAACGCGTTACGTAACGAAGCGGTTTACTCTCCCATAAGAATTATCACTTCAAAAAAATGTATGTTCTATCAGCATGATGTAACAAACTATAATTAAGTTTGCACTTAGACGAATAACTCAATGTAATAATTTAAACATATGTATGTACTAGTGTAAGACTTGTTGGTTGTTCTCAATAAATTAAAAAAAATCCTTTACCTATAGAACATTTTTTTCGCCAACTTTCTGAGTGTTCCACGTACGAGTATAATGATTTATTGCATACTCGCAAAACTGCAATTAATTTAGTCTTTGGATATTTGAACACACTTATATTGGTTAAAGACATACTTTGTTTGATTTAAAACAATAAATACTATGGAACTCTCAGTTCATTCATCTGTAAAAACAAAGGCTTTGGTAAACACAGGGAAAAACACATCACTTACTTTGTTGCCAAGGAAATCCCATTTATAATATCGCGTCGCCATTGCTCGATCTAATTTCCTATTCATCGAACTCCATATTTCTGGCACCCCACTAAATACCATGTCCATTTTGCTATTCACATCACCCTTAATCGATTGTAATATGGTCGAGAATTCGGTACGATAGATACAAATTTAACTTTGCTAATCTGCTAAAAGACCATCATACAAAGTCAGTTGTTATGATTCTTATTTCGTACAAGATAGAGTCGAAAATGATTAATATGGTTGTTAGAATATAAATTGGTAATCGCTTATAAAATTCGATACAAATCCTGAAGGATGTATTATATATTTCGTTTAGCAAAAGAAAATCTGCGTTCAGCTGGAAGCCAATTCAGAGTATTGGATTAGGCTACGGAATCTGATTTATAAGCGATTTTCGTAATGCTACGTGGAATTCCTCTTCCGGGACATTTTTCGCTAAATTTACCAATCTTAGCAAATATCGTTTACTAAATAAATTCTTTCCTGGTAAAAAAATATGCTTTTATTAAAGCGGTTACAATCGCCTATGAATATTTCGCTAACAATGTGCTGCCGCTCTCTAAAGGAAGGCTGGCACCTGGCCACTGATGCTGGAACGCAACTCAAGCTTGTTATGGCGGCACGCTTTAGACCAGGGGTGGTAGCCATCCAGACGACTGTGGGTTGTTTTGTCACCTCTTGCGACCAGCCGCCCGGCCATAAATTGCTGCGTTGCATCCATATATATTTATTCGCATACTCGTCAAACTAAAAAAATAATAATTCTAAATTTATAAATACAATTCTATTAATTATAAATCAAAGTACGATATGCCCGCGACTTCGTCCACGCTTAACTTGAAATTCCCGCAGGGTTCCCAAAATAAAAACTGAAAGCCTTAAAACCAAATAATCATATAAAATACCTTTTGCAACCAAAAATATATATGGATCCAAATGTCGCGACAAACAAACGTTACGACAAACTGGTGGTAAAGGCGACGTTATAGATACAGAAATAAACGAATGCCAACACAATAACATAAATTACATGTACGTAAAAACATGAACATAATCATTACTCTGCCATGTCAGAATTTCAACGTATTTCGAAACAGTTCAAATCAATTTAAATATTCAAAAATACATTTAATTTTACTTACAAAACAATAACACATGTCAGATTTGAACCTGACGACACCCGCTACGCGTCATAACATACACGTTCACCCGTCAGCTTGTCTGTCTGTCTGTTAATTTGACGACGAAATTACGACTTCGTGGAAACAAAAGCGATTCCGAACTCTCCATCCTGTCAAGTGTATCGTTGAACGGTTTATTTTTACTTTGTGTTAATTTAAAAACGACTTTGACACTTAACTAAAATAAATTTGAAACTTTGATCAGTGATTAACTTTGGGATTGGTATCCGTTTTAGAAAACTTACACTCACTTTCCACCAGGTGGGACATCTGTCTGTCTGCTGTACTCCAGCTATAAAGTCATATCCATCCGTCACTTTGTAGTTGAGTGGCATAGTCAGCTTTTGTTTGAAATTACTGCTTCTATATAAAATGAACGAGGAGCCCGTTCCGTCTTCGTGCGGGTAGTTTATGGCTAATTTTTTACACCTGAACCAATTCGGAAAATAAAAAATAATTACAATATTTAAAATATGTTAATAACACGTATAAAATGCATAATGCGTATAAGTAAGCATCTTCTAGATCCATACTTCCCTCTTTCACCTGACGGAAAGCGGTTATCATCACCCATGGACATTTGCAACATCAAAGGTGCTACAAATGCGCTGCTGCTCTCTTAAGATATACTGAAACCTGGACACTAATTATTCTGGAACACAACTCACGGTTGTTATAGCGGCATACTCTATACGAGTGGTGGCAGCCATCCAGACGAGTAAATGCTTTACCACCTGGCTGTGGGTTGTTTCGTCGCCTCTTACGACAGGCCGCAGAATATTGTATTCTTTCTCCGTTGCTGCATGGATTAATTTATTCAATCTTTTTTTCTGTCAATCGGTGGGCAACATTAACTTCCGAAGTCATATAAATATTGTGTCCCCTCTAATTATGGAACTTAAAAGTCGAAAATAATTCTTAAAAATTTGAGACGACAGTCAAGATGGAAGCATAGCCGTAGTAGCTTAGTGGTTAGCTCCCACTCGTCCTAAACTCAAAAGCTGTACGGGTCCGAATCATGGCCGGTAAGCATGAACCACTTATGCAGTTTTCTGACTCAATGTGCATATTGTTACAATTACCACATGCTAATTGGTAAAGAAAATATCGTGATGAAACCTTCATATCGAGATAACCGATGGGTCAAACCCATCAATCCACTTTGGTGTGGTGGGTATGCTCTCTGTTTCCCAATTAATGGGAGCTATTGATATTATAAAGATGGAACAAACAAACTTTCATATTATACTAGTTTCTACAGAAGGAAACAAAAAAAAATCTCTAGTAATATTTTTAACACTTTAAGCCACGATTCACCACCGGGTGAAACAGAAAGTCTGCCAAGTCAAACAAAACAAGCCAATACAAAGGCAGGATACGTAGTAACAAACAAACAAGTCAACTAACAAACAAAGCTTTTTCCTTACAAGGGTTAAGCCGTATTTGATCCTCGCAAACTGTTAAATCCGCCGCACCTAATTAAATGATCGTGCGAATAGTTCGGGACTAATACGGGTTGCACTATCCTTAATTATTACAGAGCACCATTTTCCTTGTATTTCAGAAAAACAAATGGAAAAGCTTAAAACCATAATTAAACAGTTTCACGTCAGATTTTACACAATTTTTTTGAACAAGAAAAAAACTATCGTAAGAATATTTTTCAAAAGTAATTTCATATCTGACACAAAGCTCATTTATTACCCGTCGACATTTGAAGTAATAACATTTAATTTCTTTTATGGTCGTCTTCTTTTGTTTACGTATTGACATATACGGCCTGTTGTTATATTATATGTAATATTTTATGACAGTCATTAGCCAGGTGTGTCGGATTAAGTCGACTTAGATACGGGGACATTGCAGTTGCGCAGTATAAAACGACGACCTGATGGAGAGGGGTGGCAGTTGAGCGAGAACCACGAGCGAAGCGAGACGTGTGTACTACAACCGGGAACGTGACGTACTTTGTGCGTTTTATTGAATTACGACCTTCTGAATTACGTTTGGATTTGTTTTGTTCGGTTATACGTGTTTGTATCGTTGTAATAAAGTCCATAGTAATTCTAACGGCATTTTAATTCGAGTCTCGCGGCTCGTAACAATATTTTACTGCTTATCTATATATTAATATGTGAAGCAAAAACACAGCAATAACTTTGTACGCCTTCTTACGAAAATTACGCGGATGGAGTAGTATGAAATTTCACAAACTGATAATTTGTATAGAGAAAGAGTGCAGAATGGATTTTTTTTAATTATGTATAATAAATACATTAAATCAATAAAAGAACATTACACACACTACCGTGTATTTGACACACATACGCATATATACTCTTTTGTTTATTGTTAAAGTCAAATTAACAGTATAGCCTTGGCGAAATCTGTGATTATAGAAGTATATATAGTCTTTGACAACAGAACCTTAATAATGTTCAAACTTATAATTTAAATTAAATATTATGGTCGAATTTCGACCATGGGTGACCACTAGTTGCTACATATTCGTATTTATTAATTATTATCTTTATGTAGGTAGGTATAAAAATAAATCTTCTTATACGCGTGTATATCACTGAAATTCTAAACCGCTGGACAAATTTTGGTGATATTTTTGTAGTTTTTGGGTGGAACATTGGATAGTTTAGATGGACATATTAAAGATTAAAGAAACTTATTTTTTGTTTGTTTTGTCATACAACAATTTACAAGTGATATAGGACCTGTTGTGTGAGACTGGTGCCCATTGTAGATCTGTGCAGATCTGTATTACAGATGACCAGGGCTCCACTCCACGGCGAAAAACAAACTACATACTAATTATAAGATAACGTGTGTGTGTGTGTGTGCGTGCGTCCGTGCGTGCGTGCGTGCGTGCGTGCGTGCGTGCGTGCGTGCGTGCGTGCGTGCGTGCACACTTATTTTGTTATACGTAGAAAACTTTCCGTTTCATAATAATTTAGTGATTTTACCCATTTAGTCAGTATTTTTTTACAAGTATCATTTCGTAGGGGACAGCGAACGATTTACTTTACATTGACAATATAGAGGTGGCTCTACAATGGGGTTTTAAATATTATTTCAGGTCATGTCACTTCTATTGAGCCCGCTAGTTACAAGTTTTAATAAGTTTCTTTTGAATTTATGCCGTATTTGGTCTTAAATGTGTTTGCTAGTTATATAAATATAATACAATAACATAAATGCCAATATTATATTAATAAAGTACAGTTTGACCTTGGAAAGAATAGACTCCCCGACCACTGCATCAAACTAAACCAAGAACACCAACGCTCAACTCGCTACACCATGGAACCTATGAAGACATTACTCGAGAATGTTATTAATAAAAGCTTTCTAATCATAAAAGTCCATAAGCCGTAAAACAATGTCCCACGCTGTCGTGATTACAACATTGATAAGCTGACAATGTGATAACAACATAATTAGGTTATTTAGATTAAAAGATTAGAGATTTCATAACTTAAAAGTCAATGACATATGTGTACATAATAGTGGCACGGATTGTAAAGCTCTTGTAAAGTGATGATGTAAAATGCTTTATAGATGCACTTCGATGTTCTCAAAGTTGTGTAACAGCCTTGCAGAGATTTGGGTAAGAAAGTACCAAATATTAACTATTTGGGCAGGGTTTCCCCTTTATTGTTCAGCCTTTGATGTAACTATTCACACTGTACAGTGAGCAACGAACACCGTCGTCAATCGCTTTTCTTCAACGATGTCGTGAAATCGACGTGTTGGTTAGGGGGCTTCGAGCTGAAGCTCTTTACCCCGGCTGCAGCTCGGAGGGCCACTACCCTCCGGTATCTGTATATGGGAGCCGCCGTGGTGTCGGCGGCTCGCGCGGGCCAATCCGCGGCTTCGATGGGCCATCATTGGCGTCTGGTGGCCTATCTGTGGCGTTAGGGGCATAAATCGCGACCTCTTACATCACCCTAATCCCGGCGAATGAGGTCACGTGGGGTCGATAGCCAGGTTTTCCTTCTTCTGTCTGGGGGTCGCGCATGTAGCGGGGCGATCCCGTTCAGGTGGGTATGCCGGCAGTTGTCGGCGCGGTCGAACATCCGACGCGCCGACATCACCACGAACTCCTCCACCAACGGGACGCCCAAGTCGCGAGCGATGACGTCATTCCTGACGTACCGACCCGCGTCCGTGCACATTCGCAAGGTGATGTTTTGCTGTTTTTGTAACAGCTTCTTGCTAGTGGCGGAGCACAGCGCATACCATGCCGGAGCTGCATATATGAGCCTCGAGCGGAGATAGGTCTTTTAGACCCCGATCTTCGTCCCCAGGGGCAGTCTGGATGATAGGACAGGTCGGAGCAGGGCTCTGGCGGCTCGTGTGCTGTTCACAGCCTTTTCCACTTAGAGCCGCATGCTCAACGAGGCCCCGAGGTGTGCCCCGAGGTATTTGACCGAGGTCTGCCACTCGATCTCCTGGCCTAGAAGCTGGAGCTACTTCGGCATGATTCGTCGGCGTGCGACTAGTAGCGCGGCAGTCTTCCCCACGTTGACCGCCATGCGCCACCTGTCCAACCACGCCGGTATCTTGTCGAGCATGCGCTGCATTCGGCGAGCTGCGTGATCGGCATTCATAGAGGTCGCGATATAGGCGCTGTCGTCTGCGTACAACGCCAGCATTATATCCGATTCCCCGGATCGTAGCGAGCCTCTCGGGTCGGAAAGTCGTCTGTGTACAGACCATATAATGCTGGCGACAGACAGCTGCCTTGGGGAACACCGGCAGAAATTGTACTCTTTTGCGATGAGATCGTTTGCTCTACCGAAACATAAAAGTCCCGGCCGTGTAAAAAAGAAGCTATTAATATGATAATAGCGTGCTGTGTATTAGTGTTTGTCAGTATGTAAATTAGCCCATTGTGCCACACCCTATCGAAGGCCTTCTCAACGTCGAGGAATACTGCGACGGAGGCTTTGCCTTCGTGGGTGGTGGCAAGAAGATGGAGTACGCGCGTAAGTTGGAGCGTGGTCGAGTGGCTGCTGCGGAATCCGAATTGCTTGCTCTGCGCGTGGCTCGATGTGTGGAGCCAGGCGCCGCAGCAGCAAACGCTCAAACAACTTCGCTATGTGCGGCTGTAGCGTCACCGGCCGGTAACTCGCGGGCAGGCACCGATCCTTGCCCGGTTTCGGGAGCATAACGACCTTGCCTGTCTTCCAGGCGTCGGGAAAGTGGGAACACCGTCGACACGCCACTCCGCCTTTTATACGAAAATGCTACCCTGTAGAAATAGTAATTTCATTATCTGGTAAATCGACTAAAAATATTATTATCTATGACCATTGTCTATGTGATATTAATATACCCTATGGTTCTCATGACCTCTATGGTAGACATCGCGTAACAGTTGCTTAAGCCAGTATTTGTAAATATACCCGTCTAAATGAAAAACTATTTTCGAATACATTATAATTCCTTCATGATAATTCTCTCTTCATCCCAAGGTTGTCTGGGCGAGATTGCTGTCAGCTATAGGACCGCCATTTGTACCTAATTCTATGCTGTTTTTGTGTATTATTTCATTAATTTTATTGTAGAATAAAGTATATTCTTTCCTATAATTCATAAGTTATAAAACCGCGTCGAAATCAGCCCATTACAGTAATCTCCAACAAACAGGCAAAAAAAATACACTTTTAAAATTGTATAATATTACTAGCGGTCCCGGTAGACGTTGTCCTGCTCTGAGAAATTAAATATCTAGGTTCCGATTGCAGCGCCACCTATTGGGTCTAATTGTGAATCTAAACCCTCCCGGGACTCATTCAAGCACACAAAATTTTCCATCAAAATCGGTCCTACTGTTTATGAGGAGTTCAGTGACATACATACGAAGACAAGAATTTTATACATAAAGATAGATATCATAATTTAAGATTATAATGTCTACAAATACCACATACAAAGAAATATAGTGTAATATGGATTATAAGACAGATATCTCCAAATAGGTGGATTGACGAGATTGCTGACCAGGAACCGACCTCTTTGGATGAGAGCTATGCTATTGTACATTGCGATCGAAATCATTATCTTCATCAGTAAAGGAACTATTTAGAAGCAGACCGAAAAAAATACACGTAGTTCTATTTGCAATCATTGTATCTCAACTATGTGTTTTATCCTTTATCTATGCATGGCACGCATATTATTATCAACTAAAACACGTATATTGAAGCTGCCGCGTGTGGACAGGTGATATCAATCACCATAAACTGGTGTTTCCAGTGACAGTAGCTTCGGGCGACGCGTTCGCAGTGGTGCGGCGATTTACCTAACGACTCTCGGTGTACGTAATTTGTTATGAAAATGGCGAAACGTGAAGTCGTCGAAGTATTAATGATAGGTATTTATCACAAGTTGTTCCTAACTTGCTAGGTGTATACAGCAGATCAGGTTATTAGATAAGATTTTATAATAAAGATATACATAAATTGTTACACCAGGGCTGCTTTTGAAAAATCGCTTAATGAAATTGACACGTGTCTAAATATACCATATGTAGCAGCGAGAGTTAGAGGGTAAATGACACCCATTTACACACACATAGCAGAGGGTAGTATTCACTATCGAATGATATATATATATATATATATATATATATATATATATATATATATATATATGTCGGAGGGAGCTATGAATCGGATTGTCTTTGGATGTATAACGCACAATATTATTTGTTTACATTTTAAATACTTTTAAAATCCTTAATTTTATTTTATTTGATTTGTTAAATCTTTCTATAACTTAAAGATCGTCCTAGCCTAATAAAAGTTATGAATACTGTAATTTAATAATCGACCAATCAGAGCAGAGCATATGCCTCGAGCGGGGTCGCGGTGCCATCTGTACTTTTACTTAAGATAGACGGGGGAGTTTTTGCGACACATTTGAGTGATAGTAACGGATCGAGTTGGATCGTTCAGAATTTAAAAGAAAAGAAATTTGTATAAAATACATTGTATTACAGATAAGAACTCACTCTATCATGTCACAATACGGAGGACGAGGGCGATAAAAAAAATATATATAACTATGACGGTATCTTAAAAAGAAAATAATAAAGTTATTCATTTTTGGAGGGGTGTGTATAAATAAATTTGAAGCCGCAACAACGCGGGTTGGCAGCACAATAAATAAAACCAACGGACTTGTCACAACTTGCGCGCTGACACGTTTTGCATAACGCGGTCACTCGGTGCGAAACGAAGTTATGCCCTGGCTTCTGAAACGAAAAATGGCGGTCAAAAACTCCATGGAAACGAGCTATCGCTAGGAAAAATCGTGCAAGTGCGTGTTAGACCACATTGAAATATATAACACTAGGGGCCGCTTGCATGACGATCGCCTTTAAATAAAATTAGTTAATCATAATATTAAGCTGCCTAAATACGTTGTACACAAAATGTATTGACAGTTCTTTAAACATATTTAGTGACAAATTTTGCGTTGTGCAAGACGATAATCGTATTTAAGGGTGTTAAATGCGTTTAGTGTTTCTTAAATAAATTTAAGGAACGTTATGCCAGCGGCCCTAAATGTGCCCGCGACGTAATATGCAGCCTATAGCCTTCCTCGATAAGTGGGCTATCTAACACTGAAATAATTTTTCAAATCAGACCAGTGGTTCCTGAGATTAGCGCGTTCAATGTAACAAACAAATAACTTCTTCAGCTTTATATATCAGTACAAGATTTTTCGAGATTTCAGTACAGAGTTCTGTAACAATCCCTATTAATATTATAAATGCGGAAATAACTCTGTCTGTCTGTCTGTCTGTTACCTATCTTTTTATCCCGAAAAATGGGATAGATTCCGGAATAAAAATATATTTGTCGCTCTGTTTGTTATGCTTTTACGGAAAAATTAATGGACCGATTTGGCTGAAACTCACGGCTTCACGTAAAAACTACTAGGCCGATTTCGATGCGGTTTTCGCTGGACGACAGCCAATTCCTTTTAACCTGGGTATCCCGCGGGAATTTTTCTGGGATTGATTTAAGATGGCTAGATTGAAAAAAAATAGATTCAAATACAATTTTCTCACTGATCGATAGCAAATTCTATGTAATAAAATGTGTTATTATTTTTATCCCGGGAATCCCGTGAGCGGTTCGAAATTGTTCGGGGACATAAAAATTAGCTTATTCCAACATAGTTGTCACTAAAACGGTTGCTTACATTCTTTTTTAAATACTGTGGTAATTTGTGTGACAGGAATCCCGTTAATTTTAAGTCAGACGTGGACAAAGTCGCGGGTATATCCTATATATAATAACAGCCCATAACTGTCCCACTGCTGGGCTCGAGCCTACCACTGTAGGGAAACGAACAGTATACCCGCCACGCTTGCCCAAGGCGGCTTGGCAGGTTTGACACATCGGTTATCTCGATGTGCAGGTTGCATCACGATGTTTTCTTTCACCGTTATTAGCACGTGGTGCACCAATATGCACATTGGGTTACAAAACTGGTACATAAAGTGGTGCATGCGTTTCGGCCAGGATCGAACCCGCGCCCTTTGAGTTTGGGACGCGTGCGCCAGCCATTGCGCTATCAAGACTAGGGTATATCCTAGTGCTAGTATAAAGTTAGTCCCATGTCTGCACATGTGAGACCAACTACCGTATTGTAAGAATATGCAAGCAATGTGACAACAATTTGCTTTTTGTTTATTACTGTGAATTCGGAGTTAAACAAATAAGCAAACAAAACAATATCTCGCAGTTCAAATACGCCGTTTCACTGCAAAAAAATCTCAGAAAGTGCACATTACAGTGTCAGCTGGTGTTTCACTGAAAGATCCTGGCGCCACGTCTGGCTTGAAGCCAGGATTCACTGCGAAACTTTTTATTTTATTCCCCATTTCAATTCTGGACACATTCGCAAACAGTGGACGCGCTGATTATGCCAACTTTTATAGCCTTTTGAATTCCTTTTACAAATATAAATGTCGCAATCAGAGAAGTTGATGAACAATTATTTTAATGACGAATTAAAATTCAAGCTTGAACAGTATTTATGATACATAAATAATTGATATTTTCTTAAGTTTTTGCAACTTGTATACATAATAAAACTACGTTTTAACGGTTTTAAGCGCGGTAATTTAATTCTTTTTTCAGAACTTTATACTAGCACTAGGATATGCCCGCGACCTTGTCCACGTTTGTCCTTAAAACATCTTAAATCCTTGTCTTTTGTTTCGATTTCATACGAATTCTTAGAAGCCATTAAGATGACAAGTTAAGAATTCCAAGGAACCAGTGGGCACATATATATTAGTTCGGTCAGTCGGGGACTGAGTCAGTTGTGTTTCAATTGCGATCGAGGCTTTACCTAGTGTACTTTCGGAGCCAATATCTTAAAACGAAAGCTCTTGCGCGATTTATGTGATTACGATTTTCTGCTCTATGGTTTACACTAGTTGTATTCGGTTGTACTAATAATAAACTTTTTTTATAATTCACACGGCTTTTTAAATCCACACTCCACAAATTCGTAACATAATATTTACTGTTTGATTTTCAATGTATCTTCCTACCCTATGCAAAACAATAATGATAATTTTGCATGTTTAATAAATTAAAGATCTAAAGAAGTAAATTAAAATTTAAGAATTTAGTTACTCCCTAAGAATAAGGCTGTTTATTATGCAATATCTAAGTCAATCCATACAGGTCTTTTTAAAGAGAAAAATATAGTCGATCGTCTACTTCGCTGTTATATTTTGTAATTTCTTTTATTTAACCTACTATATGTATCTATTTATAAATATACATATATATCCGTATACTAGCAGGCCCGGTAGATGTGGTCCTGTCCAGAAAAAATAAAATCTACAACTTGATTTTAGCGCCACCTATAGGGACCAGTTGTGATCTAAACTCAAAAGCGACCCACTCAATGACACACAAAAAAACAAAATAAGTCTAGCAGTTTAGTAGTTCAGTGACATACACATGAATTTGCAATCGAATTTAATTAGAATCGAGAATTTCGACAGTTTTGGTAGTCCATCTCGGCTCTATATATCAATATCAATCATGACTTGGCTGAGATTATTATTATGAATTTTAGAAAGTACGGATATTTGATCAACGTCAGTCAAATGGATCTTAATTTACACTAGCAAGGTTTTTTTGTAAAATTTGCAGACTTCAGACGAATTACATAGAATTATACAATAAATGTGCATATAATATGTGTATATTATATGAACTAGCTGATCCGTGCCCACTTCGCTGGGCATCAGAAAAAAAATATTAATCACAATCGAATATAGCCTATGTCACTCAGGAATAACGTAGCTTTCCACTTGTGGAAGAATTGTCAAAATCGGTTTAGTAGATCCAGAGATTCCCCCTACAACGTTACAAAGTCACAAACTTTACCTCTTTATAATATTAGTATAGATTAATTTTGAAGTGTAAGTAAAGTTCTTTATTTAGAATAGATAAATTTATTTTCTATAAAGTAAACAATATGTCAGCTTCATACTGTTCTCTGCCTTAGAAACGTCGTTCAAGGTAAAGAATAAAAAATCTCTTAATAACTGTCACGTTGAAAGTGACACAGCATTGTGTGCATTCACTTTGTTTACTTCTCATTTAAAGCCATCCAGGAAATTTTCTTGCGGCGCTGAGACAATGACGCTTTGTGAACAATTTAGGTTAGGCAAGTTCACTCAACTCGCTACTGCGTTCCTGCGGGATAACACCATCCCTTTACCCTGTACCACGTTCCATGTTCGATCGATAAATTCCTTGTTATCGTGTTTTGTTCTGTATACATTAATGCTTTTGTTTAAGTGATTTTAACACGACTCATGGAGAAACAGACATGGACAGCGCTTTGAACACAGAGTAGAAGATATGGATGTTGGATAGTGGTTACGTTGGTAACTTGATACACAAAACCTCATGCGGTCTTAACAAACATTATATGAAGTGACTATTGACTATTCTTACTCTCTGTCTTTTAGTGTTCCGTTTAAAATTAAAATTAAAAGGACGTTTGTGAAAGAATTGAGCTATAGATAAAAAAAATACATTTTATAACTCTTTTATAGGAAGGGATATTTAAGGGATAACTTCTTATGGGAAGGTAAACCGCTTCGTTACGTAACGCGTTACGGCGCCAATCTGTCTGATTTCCTTTCTCTCACGCAAGTTATTCCTTCTGTCGGGCGTCCCGAGATGCAGAATTTTATTTATTTTTATGAAACAAATTATAATCAACTAGGACATGCCCATGACTTTATCAACACTTGACTTGAAATTTCAGCGGGATACTCGGGACACAAAATACCGCAGCATTAAAAAAAATGTTGTAAGCAAAATTTTATACACCGGAACAACTTTAACCTGCTCCTGAGAAGATTCCTGCGGGATATCCGGGATAAAATTAATATCATACTTTTATTACATAAAATTTTCTATTGATCAGTGAAATTTTTTTCCATTCCGTTCCATATGTACACCGATCGCGCTGAGATTCGATCCGATTTACGTGATTCTTCTTTACTTTGATGCGGTATAGTTGCCATTTTGTCCCATAAAAATTTAACATAGTTTTACCCAGCAGTTTTCATTTTACGATTTATTTATTTATTTTACTTTTTTGGTCCCGTTTTTTTGAGATGTTTTAGATAATATATTTTGGTGACTTTAAGATGTTTAAATAATACATATTAAAAATAAGATATCATAATTCAAACGTCTCAAACGGCGCAAATATGGAACCTTAGTTTGGAGTTGAAACATCAGGTCCGTGGGGTCCATCGGCAAAGAGTTTCTTCAAAGAGATTTGCAAGAAACTCTTTGATGCCACCCGTGATCAGAAGGCTGGCTCATATTTCGCCCAACAAATAAGCATCGCCATACAGCGCGGCAACGCAGCCACCCTTCTGGGCACGCTCCCATCTGGTAGCGATTTGTTACACAGTCTATAATAGCTTGTAATATTTATAACTTAGATTGTTTTTAGTTTTTAATTGTATTTTACTTTATTAAATTACATTATTATTACTCTAATAAAAAAATACTAAAAAGATATCATAATTAAAAATAGCTTTAGAAATAAGTTATTTTATATTTTTCAGTTTTTGAAGTCAGTTTTTTTAAACGAAGTTTTTTTTGGTGTACAATAAAGTGTTGTCTATGTCTAATGATTTGATTAAGTTATTATTTTACGCCCAAAATACAGAACCCTGTAACTTACTTAATAGCTCATACTTAACATCCTTTTCACTTTTTTTGATTTGCATTTCAATAGTGTCATGTTACAACTTTCGTTTGTCGGTCCATCCTATAAATGGGGAATAATGAATGGTGGGTATCGCGTTCCGCTGTTTTATAATTTTGATTGACGCTTGATCGATGGTGGTTAATTTTCCTCCTAGAAATAAATAGATTTTATTTTAGGGGATTTTTATTTGCGTGGGAAATGTTTTCGTGCTCTATTCAAGTGTATAGGAAGTTTTGTTTTCGTTTTTCGGAGGATGTACAGTCGTGGTATTAAAATATTCGCTAGTTTTCAAATTGATTCATTTAAGTTTACGAGAGCACATCTTATTACCTTTTCAAAGTATGTCACAGAGCAGACTGTTCCTCATAAAATTATGTTTGCCAATAAAGTTTAATATTACATAGATCAAAGTTGTTTGATTTTCTATATTGTCTAAGAAGATGTTTAGATGTAAAAACTTTTTATTGGTTTTAATAATTATGTTAAGCGTAGTGATTATATCCTCTTTGTTTCTTAGTGTTAATTGCAGTGTTTGTCATTATTAACATAAAATTTTTCTTTTTACACGTTTTTACATTTTATAAACGTAACATTTATTTAAATATTGGCAGTATTGTTTCTTGTACTCATGCAAGCAAAAGTCGACTTTGAGGTGACGAACTTTTTCATTCCACGACTGTACATATAGTGGATAATGCGTTGGCAAAATCAGGGTCTCGTGATCATAGCTCCGAAAAATGGAGCAAGCCGTGTGAGGATCATAGACTGCATTTTTGGTTATTGAAACCCTATACTTGAAGTGGTAGATTGGATTCATTATTTTGATTATAATTCTTAGGCCGCGACTACGCATTGGTCATATTTGCACCAATGTAACGTATTGAGGCCAATACTCGCATGTATGAATCGGTCTTTAGACATAATGTGACCATTGCTTCCAACCACCGTCCAATGTCCAATACTGACGCGCGAAGAGTCGGTTTTTGAAACAAGATCAAAGGCAAATGAATGATTAAAAAATACTGCCTTACTTATAATACTTAATTCTCTTAAATAAGAAACTTTTCAGCCCCTTAAGCTATGAGTAAGATTTTTACTAATCAGTTGCTGAGCAGTTTCTTAAAATTTAACAAACGATTATAAGTAAGACCATATTATATTTTTAACAAATCCATATTAGATGGCTTGGAAAAATCACGGAACAAAAATTAAAAAATGTATACGTGACAGATAGCAAGAAACTAAAAGAAGATCTAAATTAAAATGTCATATGTATATATTTATATGTCACGGCTAATACCCGAAGTGCGGCTACACCTAGTTTTAGCCGGCTAGAACTAGGTGTAGCCGCACTTCGGGTATTAGCCGTAACACATATAAAAGAAAGTTATGTTAGTTACACTATTTATAACTCATGAAAGGCTGTACTGATTTGGCTGGAAATTGGTGGCGAGGTAGCTTAGAACCAGGAGACGGACAAAGGATACTTTTTATCCCGTTGGAACCGGTAGGTGGCGCTGAGATCGGGTTCTAGAATCCTCCCAATCACCTGGGCCGATTTTGGTGATGTTGTTTTTGTGTTTAGGTAGGTTCCCGGATGATTTAGATTCGCAATTAGAATGGGTAAGTGGCGCTGAGATCGGGTTATAGAATCCTCTTAATCACCTGAGCCGATTTTGATGATTTTGTTTTTGTGTGTTTGAGTGGGTCCCCGGATGGTTTAAATCCACAATTAGCACCGGTAGGTGGCGCTGGGATAATGTCTTAGATTTTCAATTATACAGAGCAGGACAACGTCTGCCGGGTACGCTAGTTCTATATATTTATTGGATTTTTATTCAAAGGACATTTTGGTTGTCGACCTGTGTAATTAGTGGCCCCCAATCGACCTAACCCTATAAACGCCACGTCGAATTTGGTCTTTCGAAAATTACTGACAACCGTATTTAGGTCGGTGTCTATTTATTTATTCACATTTTCGGCTATTTCAGACCGGATTGCGTATGTATATTAAATGGATTAATTTGTGTCGCGTCCGTGTGACCCGCGTCACGAAAGGGTTGAAGGAAAATTAAGGAGAAAATTGTTGACAGGGGTATGCATTCGTTGGGTTATTTCGAACTGTGGATCTAATTTTGATTTATTTTGAGGTTTTCTAAATACAGTGTAAACTCTCTATAACCACACTCAAGGGACTGTGTTGTCAAGTTTTCGTTAATTGGAGAGAAGTCAGTTATTTTTGTCTGACGTCTTTTGCTGCACCAGTAATTTTGTTGTATTTTTTTACTTATTTTATTCATATCTTGCGATATTGAGGCATTTTGATGATAACTTGGCTGATAACGGAAGTACTTCGAAATTTTGGTATGCATGATGCTGACAGTCGAGTTTATTACGGGCTAGGATAATAAAGCGATAAAATAACATACACAGCTGTGCAGTATTTACTGATTTTGGAAAATTAAAAGATAATATATATTACTTCATTTTTGTCGTTATTTAGAGTGGGTGTAATGCTATATAGAGTGTATCATTGTATGGGAGACAAGATAAAACTAGCAAAGCCAATTGATTTAGGTGCTTAAGGGTGTTTGTCGTTAAATCGAGTGGCATTACGTGGAATTTACTCTGTATGTTCGTTAAGTTTATCCGTGCAGGAACGGAGAAAGCATACAATTTCCTGCGGCCGGGCGGCCTGTCGTAAGAGGCGACAAAACAACCCACAGCCAGGTGGTAGGGTATTTGCTCGACTGGATGGCGACCACCCCAGGTCTGGAGTATGCCGCCATAACAACTTTGTCTTGTGTTCCAGCATCAGGGATCAGGTTCCAGTATCCGTTAAGAGAGCAGCCGCGCATTTGTAGCACCTTTGGTGTTGCAAATGTCCATAGGCGATGGTAACCGCTTTCCATCTAGGGGGCCGTCTGCCTGTCTGCTGAACTCCTGCCATAAAAAAACAAGTATTTTCTACCTCCACAATTGACTAAAGGAAACATAATTTTCGTAGGCTATGTTATCTTGTGGTGATCATCTGAGTTTCATACTCAATAATTTAGACTCCTTGTCGTGCACTTTTCTCTTTAAAAAAGAATTTAATCAAAAATACCCCTATTATAGCAAAAATTACTCAACAGAAATTGTTGAAGTGAAACTTCTTTAGAATCGTTGTGATTTGAAACTTGATGAAAAGAAAAAATAAAAACTTCGTTTAAAAAACCGACTTCAAAAACTAAAGAACTAAAATGTATAAAATAACTTATTTCTAAAGCTATTATTATAGCTTTAGAAATAAGTTAGTGCTTAATAATTTTCAAAATATAGTAATTTTTATGTTTTGCTTTGCACCGACTTCAAGATGTTTTAGATAATATATATTAATAATAAATTTTTAGGGGACCAATTGGAAGCTATTCCGCGTCGAACAAAAAAAGAATCACGTAAATCGGATCATAAATGATGGAGTAATCGGCGAACATACATAAAAAAAGCAAAAAAAAAAAAAACGATCCCGCCGAATTGAGAACCTCCTCCTTTTTTCGAAGCCGGTTAAAAAAGCGACATTAAAAAGAGATAAACACATAAAATTCAACCTTATTGAATCATTAAAAAAAAAAAAAAAGAAATAAAACACTTTTTTATTTATCCGTCGATACAAATTTTCACTTAAAATAAAACTTAAAAGATTTTAAACGACTTTTCGCTTTATCTTTATATGCTTAAGGCAGATATTCTTTTATACGTAGATCAACTGATACCTGCGTAACAGTGCATTAAATATTAAACTTTATGCCAGTAATTTAAAGTGTAATTTAGATTGAATTATTACGAATAAGGGTGAAAATACCTAAGAATAAAGACGTCTATAATAAAATAATAGAACAGAAATGCAAAAATGTGTGTGTGCAGTTCACAGTTGTCTACTAGGCGTTGTAGATATAATTATATTATATCTACGACCTGTATATTCTCTAAAGTTACATCCCTACTGCGTATGAGCTGCAAACTCATACATTTTTTAAATCATTTTTTGAGATTATTTTTGAACCTTTAACATCAAATTTTTTTTCGCGGAACCCTTACTAAAATTTAAAAATAAAAATAGCTTAAGTTACTGCTTATAACATTTGCTATCTGCCAGTTAAACTTTCGTCAAAATCGGTCCAGCCATTTCAGAAATTAGCCGGAATAAACAGACAGACAGCCAGACGAAATATTTAAAAATTGATTTTGTTATATAAGTACCGTATATACTTTCATATGCATTTAGTAAAAAGCTGCTATTTTGACATTTCAAACAGAAACTTCAATTTTATTTATCTGTATGTTTAGAAGAAAGTGGTTTTACTACACCATTTTTCACTATAAAGTACACTCCCGGTCAAATTCCATTTATATAAATAAATCTAGAAGTTTCTAAGAAACATCACCGTGACATACATACAAGGACACGTACGTGGACATAGAGAAAACATAAAAAATACATTTATATCAAAACAGCTATGGAAACCTTTATAGAAGTGCCTAAGCCATAATATAGCAATAGATAACGAGCATAATATTTCAAAATCATTACCCATACATTTTTCAATATATCAAAAGACAATTTTACCCAAAAAGGACTCCTGGTTCGAATTTAAAACCATAAAAACTACCACCGCGTTCGCCATAACCCATAAATCATAATTAAACGCCGCTTACACGTGTGTCCTATACATATTAATTACAAATTTCTTTTGGGAGCACATCTCGTGTAATTAGGCACACCCCGGAGAGCACATGTCTCCAATTACTCCTCGCATTTAACGACCGTGAGAAGATACTTCATACTTTTGAAAGATATAAGGGCAGCATCCAATGATCTAGAAGAGTCTCTCGTTACTCTCTCGTGGGCCAACGGCCCTCTAGATGATATATGTAATACATATATATCGACACCTGCTAGGAAGAACATCGTAAATCATTTTCAGTAACTTTTGAGGACGGCGCATTAAAGTTTCTAAAAATTCTTGATGACTTCTGTAACGTTTTTCTAAAGAAATATCTTTACAATTTGAATCAATATAGATAAATCTTTATTATCGTCTACTTATTTAGTCATTAAAACGTCTCTTTTGTGTCTTTTTGTGACTTACAATGAAATTTCACAATAAATATTTAAAAAAATTACATTGTAACTCAGACTTACAATCCTATTATGTAAGTAATTTGTTAACACCATATACAAAAAGTATTGTATATCTGAGATAGAGTACATTTATATTATGACTTTAATCATATTTGAGTTACGATCCGAATAAAAAACTGGTTAATTAATATGAATACTTTTATTTTCTTAATAAAACAGAAGAAAGACAAGACTATATAACTGACTGCAACAAAAACGCTTTATCAATTACCGACTGGAAAAAAAACACCTCTTTGGTAACAAAATAATATTAATTCTTATTAATACTTTATCACTTTCTTATCAATTATTATTTACTAAATCAATTACTTCTAATACTTTATTTAATGAACACTGAGAATGAACACGTATAAAAAAATTAACAGTCCTAATAATTAATAAACATAGAGATTCTTTACATTAGAAATTTTTGATAACATTATTAATTTATTCTAAAGAAATCAACAAATAAATGCAATTGAATATTTTAGAATAGAACTCTAAATAGATAATTATGCGTATGCTTTAAAAAATAAGGAGGGTAGTATAATTTATAAATCGACATGAAATGAAATAGTTAATGTTATTACTCAGAATCAGAGTTATTTTTTGACTGAGTACTATTGAGATGGGGTAAATTAGTAAAATAATCGTGATAGGCTGCTGGAATGGCTAGACTTTTACACAAAGTCATTAAATCTTTGTACTTTGCTAACGATAGAGGCAAAGGTGCTTTATACGCTTTTGGGATGTAGTTCGGAATCTCTTGTTCGATCTGAGTTTCTGATCTGATCTGATCGGATCTATTGGTACGACGCGTAAATGCTCGAAGATTAACTGGTCTACGATAAGCTAGATCAATTGTCATCTCACTGTCGCTCAAAGATTCGTATTGAAACTTGATTGTGTTTGGTACGTCACTGGCACAACAAATGTGCATAATTTTACTCCAGGAGACTTTTGCATTGTTCACGTCGTATTCCCAATTATTGTAATGAAGCATCAGTTGTTTATAATCCAATATCATTTCTTGGTTAACTTCATTAACCACATAAGGCTCGCCGCTTGATTTTGCACATCTGATTAAAGTCGCCCACTGCTGAGGAATGTAGATAACTTTATGTTTTTTTCTCCGCTCAATTAATGCATGCATTGCATCGCCTTCTGACTGTGAATGCCCGACTTCGAAAAAGTGGTGTTTTATGTCTATATTAAATAATTTGGTAGCATATGCATACATTGCGAATACTGTTCTATTTTTATTCTGACCTCCGCAACTGTCAGAATAAAAGTTAAAGTCTTTATACCCCTCTTGAACCTTGGTTTTAATAAAGTCGAACACAAAACTACTGATTTCATTAGATCCTTTGCGTCCTATCATCTCGTCCCACAAGTAGCAGTACCCTTTATGTTTACCAATGTCATATATCGTGAAATTATATGTAGCAAGTTTTCTTTTGTAATAAAATGCTGACACTTCTGACTGCGGAGTATTCAATATTTTTTGTAAATCATAACAAGCTGTAACAACAGAATCAGAGTGCTCGGCTCGTTCTTTGTCACTGTTTTTTAAAGCTCTGACTACATTTTTATTAGCAATATGTAAAGCTTGTTCGTATTCTAGATTAATTTTGTCAGCAGTTGTTGCATTTCTGAATAAGTCACATCGTGGGCATTGGTCCTTTTTGGGTTTATTAAAGTCTATATTATATTCTGTGCAAAAGATATCTCTATACTGTCTTAAAGTTGCAACTAGGTGATCAGAATAGTTTTCTTTCATCCATTCCAAATAAAGTTTGTGCAGTTTTGGTAAGTTCAGCTGTTCATCCAGGTAAAGTTTTGATGATCGTTTTCTAACGTAATGTGAATCTACTAATGGTATTTGAGAAATATGGTCGCGAACGGATTGTTTCACTTGCTCAGGAACAGCATTTCTTCGCGTGCTGTGACAACCTCTCTTATCGTAAGAGAAGTGTCCTGTAGTAGACTTATCTATTTTTTTAAAAAGAGTTTGTAGCCACATGTCGCTAATCGAAAGGGTGTTTAAGAACATTGTCTTACAGGTTCTCACTTCTTCACCTGTGAGCAGATAGTATTCGAAAGACCACTTGCGCCGACTCGTTGAGATTGAGCTGGCAGTAATTTGTTTTTTTGGGACTCTTTTGACAAATCTCCTAATATACTCCATTTGTTTGTTATGGTCTCCTAGATCCCAGAAGTCTTTGAATATTAAACTTCTTTGGTTTTCTGTAATTTTTTCACAACACTTACGTGAACAGTTAGTGCTACACCCAGGTTTCATAACTTTTTTCAGAATAAGCTGACCTTTTTTATTTATAAACTCCTCACCAAGATTTTTCTTTTTTTTACACATTGTATTTTTCCAGTTTTCCTTGTTTAAAATTCGCTTTCTTCCTGCATTCTCTTTCTTCGGATATATCTTTTTTCGAGTTTTATTTTCATTAGATAAAGATGATCTGATAGAGCCTGTGGGCTGTTCTTCGATGTAGTCAGCTGGCTGCTCTTCGTTAGTTTGGTTTTCAGTCTCTATTACATCGTTGTTCTCTCGATTTTGCCCTAAATTATGCAAAATAACGATTTAAAGTAATTTATTTCATTTATGCAATTTTATTGTTTAAGTAAAAGTAATGCAGATAAACTTACGAATTTCATGCAATATATTAATATTATTCTCTATGAGTTGTTCGTTGTTGTATTCTTCATCATACGTATTATAAGCAAGCTGTTCATAGATTGATTCTATATTGACATCTGGAGCCAAAACACAAGAAGCTGAAAAAGATATTATTAAAAATATGTAGTTTTGTACCTAATTGACTCCAAACTTTTGGAATCACTTAAATTCGTTACATAGAAAAAGCATAATAGAAAAACGTACAGTAGCTATGGTAGGTAATTAATATATCGTAGCTTTTTTCCATTTACATACACGGAGTGTGGTAATGTTTAAATATATTAAAAATTACCTCTGCTTTCAGATGGGACATATTCTGAAATTATAGGCGAATAAACTTCTTCAGTTTCCTTGGAGACTGAGATTTCTTCATTCTGCGTCTTAATAGGACTGCGTTGTCGGAGATTGTATTTAAAATTAAGTAAATCATTCCCTAGAAATAAAAACGTAACGAATGTTGAGCTAAGTTCATTATGACAATTAGATTATCTGTTTTAACAAAATCTAAATGAACCTAATGTAGGTAGGTAGTTATTAAATGTACCCACCTGTTTGAATAAAAACCTCTCTTCCATCGGAACCCATAACCGGAGGCAACCTCTCTCCCATGGGAATATTATTCTCATTATGATCTAAAACATGATTAAATATATATATTTATATCTTTAATAAAATAGTGCTTAAATAAACGAAAACAATATTCCATACCTACAGTTTTATTCGAGGGCATGACTAGGTACTATGTAAAAAAGTGTAAATATGAAATACCTGCATTGGTGTCCGTTATTTCACTTTTAGCTAAAGCTAACGCTATTATTCTACTGCGACGACTCATTTTAAAGACGGCTATCACATTTAATCGCAGTTTATGCACTTATATTTCGTTAAATATGCCAATTGCCAAATCAACAAGCGAACTTCCGAAAATAAACAAGTCGTAACTCGCTCACCCACCGCGCGCGGGGGGTAGGTTCAGAATCAAATCATGGTAAGTCAATAATAACAAATGAGTTGGTCAACCAAACCTGTGATCTATTACGGAGAAAATAATTGCAACTAGAATTACAATCTTTTGTTTGACTTTCTGGACTGTTATTCAAGAATGAAAAAATTGTAGGCAGAGATACAATGAAAATGTGTTCAATAAAAAAAATACTATGTCCAAGAATAAAAATGTATATTGAATTGCAATTATTTTCATGTTAAATTAGTTGTAGCTGACCTAAAGAGTTCTGCGTAACTAAAGATAGCTTTTTATTCCCATTAATAGACCCTTAGTTACGATGTTTTTCCACGTTCTAAATCTGAAATGCGAAGGAATTCAGGTACAAGGGTAAGAGCTAAAAATAGAGGATTTTTTTCTCAGCGTGAATATTGTTGTAACTTAAAATTGCCAAAAACTGAGTTACAATGTTGTTCCTAGCAGGTGTCGATATGATATTGTTACAAGTTACAGAACTCGAATTAAATTGCCGTTGGAATTACTATAGAATTTATTGGAACTAAACAATCACGTATAACACAGGTATATAGCTGGACACAACCAGTACAAAATGAAAGATTCAATAATACGCGCAAAGTCTATCGCTATATAGCTTATCGAATGTACTACTTCTTGCTCGTATTGTAATCGTCGCTTGACTACCTCACCCCTCCGTTCGGGCATTGTTTTATACTAAATATACAATACGACAAAGGACCGCGTGGACGGAGTTTTCGGAGAAACCGTAATCTGCATACCTGGTTAATTGTTCCTGCGAACGGCCAAGAAAGTCGAAAACAATAACATTTTAAATTTTAAATACAATGTAAACAAAAGAAGTCTAAATGCGACAAAGGTAATAAGCTGTGTTTTATGACAGGCAGGTGTGCCTTCACCTTTGGCATTTGGCCGGCATGTAACAATATAAAATGCCTTGGGAGCTATGTATTTGGAGTAGACAATATATAAAATTTTCTTTAAAAGTATTGTAGTGAGAAATCCTTTTTCATTACAAGTTCCGGAGTCCAGAACGCAAGAAGTTCCATGAAAGCATTAATTACTTATCCATTGGCCACTGCACTGTTGTTGTGGTGTGGAGTAGAAGCGAAAGACTTAAAAATCATAAAGGCATATAATTTTGTTACATTCATATGATAATGATTGCGGTTGGCTGAAAATGTATTTTTAATAATATAATATACATTTGTAATAATATGACTGATTATAAACAATATAATTTAGTTCACAATTTCAACAACAGATAGTAATAGACTGATACTGCCATTTAGATTATAAAAAAGTATTGTCCTCCTTGGGGATGTCATACGTCTCTAATAATTTAAACTCTACGCGTACGAAGTTTTGCTTTCAAAATTCTAGAAATAAAATGAGTGTTTTGGATATGTCGAATTTGTTCAACGCGAAAAATCAGGACGGCTAATTGGGATCAGCAAGTTTCTAAAATGCATTTTTTGCGTCTGTAAGAGCTGCTCGTGAAAATCACTAAAAGATTTAATAAAAACCAACATAGAGTTAGCTTTTACCCCGGTCCAACAATTAGGATACTTTTTATCCCGATAAAGTACGTCATTTTGTGGTTAGATGGAGCTGCGGTCGTAGTTTTTGGTAGTTATAATTCAATAACAAATATCGTCATCATAGATAATACACAAATTAGATGAGCCTCTCTGGAATAAAATATAAAAATATCATTTACCTTTTCCGATAGATGGCGCTACAATCGGTATTATATTCCTAATTCCTATATATGCCAGTGGTATAATACCACTAGATGGTACTAATAAGTCATAACTTGTTCAGTTGAAATAAAGGGAAAGATAGATCAATAAAATCAGAGTATAAAAACTTACAACTCTATAATTTATGCCATATAAGTAAACAATGATTCACATAAAATTGCATTCAAGTGTGCGGGATTCACCAAGTGTGACCATAATGACCATAGCTTGTGGTTTGATTTACCCTCTTAAGATCTCGTCAGCGCGATGTATTTATTCAACGATATTGCACAGCGCCATCTTAAATGAGTTTAAGTAGACTAAATGGAAACTAATTATCATTTTTGATGTTCCTGGACTACTTGATGGCGCTAGTTTCAGGGCATATTTTTATTTTTTGATTATGTATTTTGATTATCGTCATGATCAACGAAGTTTCGCTAGCATTAGATACTAGTTTAAAACAAATCCAAATCCTATCCCTTGTCCCATACAACTGACAAACGAATACCACAAATGGATGGGCACCATTTAATCTCAAGGGATTTAATTGCTGCACCTTCGAGAACGTCGTGTTGGTCGCACTCAAGCAAAGATTTATGAGGTGCAGACACTTTTGAAGGTTTTTTAGAAATTGTTAGCAGGTCAATACGTAGTATTACAGTGGCCGCGCATATGTAAGGCTTGACTTTGAACATTCTGATACGCATAGCGGGATTTAAATCCAGATTAAAAGATCACAAATTTGAATTGAGACACAAAACTTCAGATAATTATAATAAGTCCAAATCTTTAGTCAAAATTAAAACTAACTAAAAAACTAACTCCGTTGGCTCAGCGACCCAAAGTGAGTCGTGGCCTCAGAAACGAGAGCAAGCCACTTTCCTCTGTCCTGCGCAGTGTTTTGCCAGTTGTGAACTTGTTGTGCGGTCACGTCAGCTTCCACTCTATCCTTCCAGCGATACTTGGGACGACCAACCGGTGGCCGACCGACTGATTGCCCCAAATATGATTTCTCCGTTCCCCGAATCCTCCTCCATCCGCTCTACATGACCGACCGACCAACCCCATACATTTGTAAATTAGACAAGGTGTCTTAGCAACATGCCGCTCACTGGTCAGCTTAATGGCTGCCAAGAATTCGCATGAAATACCAACAGAGGAAAGAAGGTTTTATGACATCCTACAACTTCTTCTGAGCAAAGAGATTAGCGCGAACAATTAATCAGTCAAATTCAAAGGGGAAATGAGACACCTTCAAAGGATTGGTATCAACTTGAAACAATATGTAATTAGATCGCCAATCAAGTTCGCATTGACTTGCAAATAACTTACATCGAAAAACTATGGGGTACCTAGAGTTATAGTAAATAAGTAAAACCGCAAAGTAGGACCGATGCCTTTCAATGGCAAGGTAGACAATTTTCTTTTCCCATACATTAAAAAACACCGTAAATATCATTTATTTTATCTGATACTGACTGGACGAAATTCAATCATCACTTAATGCAACAATCTCAAAGATTGATCAAAGTGTCACTATGTAAGATCTTTTAAGCGATATTTTTGATAAATTAATTAAAGTATTTGATTAAGCTCTTTAGATGATTATTATCTTTAAATGTTAGATATGGTCACGGAGATAACGTGTAATTAATCGGCCAAGTGCGTGTTCTAACCACACATTAAAGAAATCCGTAAAAGTGGCAACTTCCAATATTTTTGGTCAGTAAACTAAGAGATAAGATAAACAATCATACAGACATGTAGATTTCATATGATTCCCGTTTTTACCAAAATGACTATAATCCCTAAAAATAGTCAAAAAAAGTTTCCCGTACCGGGAATCGAACCCGAGCCTCCTGGGTGAAAGCCAGGTATCCTAGCCACTAGACCATACGGGATACGGGATAGCGTTGCAAATTCTACTTTTTAATACAGTCTTTCCTTAAAAATTGATATTAAGTAGGTTAATTTTATTTAATACTCCAATTCGCTTTCCGCAAGCGTATCCCGTATGGTCTAGTGGCTAGGATACCTGGCTTTCACCCAGGAGGCTCGGGTTTGATTCCCGGTACGGGAAATTCGTCTTTTACATACTAATATGCCTGCGACTTCCCTCGCAGTCATTTTTATGTGAATTCTGAAAAAAAGACAAACAAACAGAAGAGAAATCTACAAAAAATACATCGATTATTTAGGCTGTTGCGCACCGAGTTTTAACCAATGGTTAAAATAAAATAATCGCTAAAAATGTATGGAAAAACAGTGATTATTTTTGATTAACCGTCGGTTAAATTTCGGTGCACACCAGCCTTAGCCTAATCCATTTTTTTTAACAGCTTAATTGTACAGACACGGCATGTTTAGTATTATTTAATATTATAGATTAGAAATTCCAGCTAAATGTACAGTATTTAGTTATTCTTAGTCACTAACCCCACTAACCAACAATAAAAATAGATTTTTATTTTATCCCTACTTATTTTGGCACAAACGGAACCATCATGACTTCGTCATGTTTGTCTATCTGTTTTGTATGTCAAGATCATTTTTCTTAGAACAATGTTCTTTGCGCCTATGTGTAACGCACCTCTTGCGCCTAGGTATAACGCACCTCTTGCGCCTAGGTATAACGTACCTCTTGCGCCTGGGTGTAACGCACCTCTTGCGCCTAGGTATAACGCACCTCTTGTGCCTAGGTATAACGCACTTCTTGCGCCTGGGTGTAACGCACCTCTTGCGCCTAGGTATAACGCACCTCTTGTGCCTAGGTATAACGCACTTCTTGCGCCTGGGTGTAACGCACCTCTTGCGCCTAGGTATAACGCACCTCTTGCGCCTAGGTATAACGCACTTCTTGCGCCTGGGTGTAACGCACCTCTTGCGCGCCAGGTTACATTTACGGATATGAAATTATTTCGGATTATTCGTTAGTTTCGGTTAGTTTCAGTTAAGGATATAAAATTTCGAAGAAATTGTAAAAGTAAAATCCAAATAGATATTGGACTTTATATTTAGGTTATGATTTGGTACTACACTTAGTCATTATATAATTATTATTGCTACTCATTTTAAAACGTTGCCTATTGACTGCTGAAAATAATAATAAAATTTATCAAAGAATTAAATACTTTATTCAAAATCATTAACAGTCAAAGTGTACAGAATCAATTTGGTATCGCGAACTGCTGTAGTATATAATACTGTGTTGCAGTTGTTAGCGACCACTTCCAGACAACTCGTTTGTTATACAATTTTTTTTTTTTTTATGTATACATTTGGAAATTTTCGTATTAATAATTCTAATGGCATTTGAATTCGAGTCTCGCACTCGTAACAATATCATTTGAATCTTCTATCAAGCATAGTTATTTACGATACATTTAAACGTATCCATCCGCTATACTCGAAATGTTCTCAAATAGCGCCGCGCACAAGTGTACAGCAAACATGAGATGCGTTTGCTTAATTGAATGCTTAATGAGTATGCTGTTTACGCGATATAACTTGAATGTGCATCGTTCAGTCAATATTTTGCCTGTATAATTGGATTTTGTGCTTTAGCCCTTTTGTAGAATGGAGTTGCGAGCTTAGCGTTATTTGAATTAGGGAATTTTGTTTGAGGAAAAGCTTCATAATATTTTATCCGTGTAGGAACGAAGAAACAATACAATGTGCTACAGCAAATAATAATAATACAAATAACCCGCAGGGGGGTTTTGTGGCGAAGCCTTAGGTGAGTAGCGACACCTCGTACCTGACTCCGGGGGCAGTCAAGGCCCCCGCCTCCGTGCTTGCCTTAACCAACCGGCACGGAGTGAAGATCGCTAGAGCTAAGACTCAAGTTCCAGTGGGGACAGTGATATATGGCATCACGGCAGAAGTAGCTTCGATGAACCTACAGCCCACCTCTCTACACCCCTTAGTCATTCACACTCATGTTGCCCCTGTCTTCTATGCCATTTTTTGGGACCCATACAGGGAGTGGCGAGTCACCGTCTGCACATTTTTCCATGTTCCCCGACTATTGCGACGGGCAGACGCCGTACTCCCCATATTCCTAGACCCCTAGTGCCACTAGCAGTTCACCCCAATAGCCCGGTACTTTTTGTACTCAATCCCAAAATAGTCCTACACTGGCCGGGGTTTGTCCTGGGGTGCATTAGTATATAGTGTAGACAGGGATAATCGCCGGTCAGTGTCACGACACATTTACATTAAATTTGTCAAGGGGCCTCTACGTGCTGGCCTTTCTATGGCCCCACGCAAGCCTTCAATTGTCCGGGCCATTTTTATGGTCGTGGTCGTGGTCTTGAAAGACATACAAGTAATAACCATAAAAATAATTAAAATTAACAAGTTGGCGGTAGGCTAAATAAAACTTTTTACAATACTTGTCCAAACTTGACATCTTTGTCCTCCGTGATCGCGGCTACTGAAGTGCTACCACGCTTAAAACCGTTAAAACGTAGTTTTATTATGGCAAAAGTAAGCTAAAACTAAACACTTCAAAAAAATATAAAGAAACCTCTTCGACGTAACCAAACCAACGTTCGTTAAAAGCTATACATAACATTATAATATATTACAGTTCAAAAGTTGCGTCGGTAAACAACGGTAAGTTTCTTAATTACCTCTTAAAGTTAGACATTCATAAATCTTTGTAATGTCTCTTTAAGAAATAACTCGAATAATGTATAGGCCTCGTTATTTGTTTAAATAGAATATGCGGCGTTTTTGTTAATACATTCTTAAAGAAGGGATAGGTTTTTGTAAATAATTTTCATACTAGGGACAAAATATACAATAAGTACTTATATATGTAACATTTTATAGATAGATAGATAACACTTAATTTCACACCATTACAGAAAAACTTACAAACTAGTAGGTATTATTCTAATCGTGTGCAAAGGGTGGATTATCGCTAAATAGATCGAACTCTTCCAGACAACCCGTGTTTTATGTTTTTTTATAATCTAACAGAATCACGATGTACTATTTATCCGTGCAGGAACGGAGAAAGAGTAGAATTTCCTGCGGCCGGGGGGCTCGTCGTAACAGGTGACAATACAACCCACAGTCAGGTAGGGTATTTGCCCGTCTAGATGGCTACACCCCTAGCCTAGAGTATGCCGCTAACCTTGAGTTGTGTACCGGCATTAGTGGCCAGATTCCAGTCTCTCTACAAAGAGCGACACCACATTGGAGGCACTGTCCGTAGGCGATGGTAACCGCTTTCCATCAAGTGGGCTGAACTCATGCAATAAAAAATATGTGTGAATTGCAACTAGCGGAAACTCAACATTGTTGGCACCCAAGTGATTGCATCCTGTTATTTTATTCAATGTGTCAAGAAATCTTTTTTTATAATGCAACATGCTACTGTTCTTTCCAAATTCCGGTCCATCCACAGGTTGTCTGCCAGAAAAAGCGCTTAAAGCGGAAACACCTTCCACCTTCTTTCTTATTATACAATTTTATTTCTGCTAACTGTATCTTTTGACACACATATTATAATAATGCATATTCATTACAATAAGAATTATTATAATATTGTTATTATTCCTGCAGCCGGGCGACCTGTGGTAAGAGACAATCAAACAATCGACAGCCAAGTGGTAGGGCATTTGCCCATCTGCATGGCTATTACATCTAGTCAAAGTGAAACTGATTGTATTTATTTCTTATTTATTGCTTATCGAAAGTCACGAGTTCCAAAGTACCACCACTTCCAAATTACTTTTATTAAGGTCCTGCTATAGCACAAGACACGGTGCTACAAACTCCCCAGCAACATGTCTTAACTTCATAATTATTACGTATATACCGTCGTCTTTATTTCATAGTGAAGGTCTAGAGTATACTGCCAAAAGCACCTTAAATTATGTTCCAGCATTAATGGCTAGTTTCCAGTTCCCCCTTCAAAGCCTTGCGTCCATAGGTGATGGTCTTTCTATTAGATGGATTGTCGGCCTATCTCCTGTACACGAATTGCTAAGTAGAATTTCTCCGAAGAACGGGTTATCACTGAGTGATCCATTTGCCGTCAGCACTTGGACAGCTTACGAGGCGATCAGGAACTGGTCAGATACCGTGTGGCTCTAAAGATGACCTTTATATCAAATTGAAGAATGCACCTAGCTTATTATTTAAAGTCACATTTATCTACAGAGCGCTAAAAAAATGTGTTCAGGTGAACTTCAATTTCAATAAATTTCAATACCATCCTCCCCTATAAGGGGGTAAAAGGCAATAACGCTGATAGCAAAGTCAAAGGGCAGATGTGCCCCGATGAGTACGCGGTACATCCATTTTGTAAGTTAGATTTTTTAAAGAATATTTTTTAAACTTGACTGTAGCTTCTTATAATGAATACAAATGTAAGGGAAGACCAACAAAGGGAGATGTATGTGGGCGGATCCGGAGTTAAAAAAAACCCTGGATATTCCGTACACACGAAACCACTGCAGATAATAAGTACTTATAATTTTATTGCCTTCAGTTGTTATGTAAATTTTTGTTGAATTATAATAAACTAGCGGGCCCGGCAGACGTTGTCCTGCTCTGGGAAAAATAAAATCTAGGACCCGATCCTAGCGCCACCTACCGGTTCCAATTATGGATTTTAATCATCCGGGGACCCACTCAAACACAAAAAAACAAAATTACCATAATCGCTCCCGGTGATTAGGAGGATTCTAGAACCTGATCTCAGCGCCATCTACCGGTTCCAACGGTATAAAAAATATCCTATGTTTCAAGTTGGATCAAACCACACGGTGTGCAAATTTGATTAAAATCGGTTAAGTAGTTTAGGAGTCCATCGCGGACAAACAACGTGACACGTAATTTATATATATTAAGATAAGTACAGAAATTAGACGGTGAGTGTCACCGTAACTCCGTCGACTATGAACGTCCACCTCGGCTTCATAAGTATCTTGCACATATCTTGAAACCAGCTTAATCCATCATTGAAACAATAAAAATCATTTTAGTGGACGACCGCCATTTAATAGAAGTTCACCAACTCATTGCACTTGCCAGAAATCCATTATTTCTTACATATCTATTTATTTAACACCGCAAACGATATCCGACAACACAATGGCGGCATCCTCATGAAGTAAGGGATAATTGTGGAGGGGGAGGGGGTTACAGAGATAAATATATATACGTAGTATTGTATAAAAAGTAGAGAAAATATGCATGCATCAATAATATGTGTTGAAGTATGAACAAGAGATAGTGTTACCATGAATCAAAGGCTATTTGTTTAGCAATAAATAATAAACAGGTGATGATATGTGGTGTGGCAGGACATTATCAGAACAGAGGAGCATAGAAGGAAAAGACATAATTATGTCGACTTCTGAGAATTAGAAGAAGATGAAAGAAAAGAAAGAAAAAGAGAGACTTTAGCTTCTGTTTTGGAGTCTTTTAAGAGACAAACTTTCCTACAGAGAAAAAATCTAAAATAGTCACTTATAATTAGATATTGTACATAAGCAATTTTGGCATTTACTTTCGAATCACTGACAAACAATTTAAATTTATGATTTGGTATTAAAGTTTCAGCTTTCCGATAAAGTTTATCTCCAGTAAGCTATTATGACGAACGAAGCTAGCCTTATCAGCACTGTTTTATAATCTCTACCACATATTTGAACACTTTACGAAAAAACTAACTACTTATTTCTAAATTTAGAATTTCAAATAGTAATATAAATTCATCTATAGACATGTTATTTCTTATTGAAATGTTATTCTGTAAACAAATATTTAAAAAACATATACTTATCAACTATACTATGACTACTAACGCCATCTGTTAAAAATTTAGAGTCAATAGCGATGTGAATAGCATTTTTTCTTACAAAATTAGTGGACTCTTGATTAAGTCAATACGTATCCACTTTTGCCTTTTTTATTATGGTATAGGTACGTGTTTGATAGCTATCTCACCTGGTGGTAAGTGATGATGCGATCTAAAATGAAGTATGATTACCTGGTGCATACTTGTGCAATGTCTTGCAAGATTTGTCTTTAAATTTCAATAGAAATGGGAGAGTAAAAAAAAATTTGCGAGCCCTCGCAAAGCTGAGCTTTTTGCTAGTAATAACTTATAAAACAATAATTTGTTTCCTACACCTGTTTCTTCGACACAAATCTGAAGCCCACAGCGAACATAAGGAATACCTCACCTGCCCACCCGCCAGATTGAATGGGCCAGCGTTTTTAGATAATTGGAATACGTGAATACTCAAACAGATTGGTTAATATCGATCTGTTGTGGCTTAATATTGAGCTGTATTAGTGTGTATGCTGCTGTCAGGTTTATATTACTTTACAAATGAGGAGTTACTGGCTTACCTGCCTAAATTTCAGGCAGGAGATAGCATAAGAAAAATTTGGAGCAGGCGATTGCCATATTCCACAGTCCTTGATATAGGCAAATAGAAGGAACATGAGTATCTCCACCGAGGAATGCGCTCACCGCGTTGATTCTCATACGGTGAGAAATCCATAAGTAGATATCTTCTCGTCTAGAAAAGGAAAGCATAGGGTAAAATCGAATCCGTCAGGACCATCGGATGTGTCTTTGGTGATTAAAAGGGTGGTTTAGCAAGTAGGTCCGGGCATGCCATCGGGAGTCCTACACTATGTCCCAAGCGGTAGAGCGTCATTAATGGATTACATCTCGTAAAAAAAAGGTAAAAGCGAATGTCTTTGAGTCATACATACTTTGACACGTGTTTACCACAAATAAAGCTGTCTCGCCTTCGGCTTCGTGAATTGTGATTTATAGCTAATATTCAAATAGAGATACTTTTATCATAATACCAAAATTCTTTTTTCAGTAATTTTGTATAAGTCTAGTTTTGAGTCTTATTGTTACTTAAAAAGAACTCGCTAGCATTTCGGGTACTAGTTTTCCTAAGTTACCGTTATAGTTAAGTATAACGTTATAGTTAAGTAGCTAAGTAAATTGTAGAATATATTGACAAATTTGACTTGTTTTTCGAGTACTCTCATTGTTTTGAACAATTTCATTTGTAATATTTTCTTAAGTTTTCGCGACTTGTATACATAATAAAACTACGTTTTACCGGTTTTAAGCGCGGTAATTTATTAAGTTTTGTTTTTAGTTTGCCGCTTTTCAGTGGCCGTGGTCACGGACGACAAAGGTGACAAATTTCATTTGTTATTTTTTTATTAATATTAAACATTGTCGTTTTGTCACACATAGTAATTGTTTATATTATTCAATGTACTCTTTGATGGTAATCCATTTATATCTCCAATACAGAATGATATATGACGAATTGACAATCATAGCAATGACAAGTACATTTTGTATGACATTTATAGTGTCAAATTTATTATTTTGCTTTTAAAAGTTTATGGCTTTGAACACAAGTTTTTCCTCAACTAACGATTATGGAATACCCAGGATACTAGACGACTTCTTATTGCTAGGCTCCCGTTATACAGGGAGTTCTGTGTTATATGTTCAGTGTTCAGTAGGCAATACCAGAGTCTAGATTTGCGAGGCGTGGAAGTGAAAACATACTCTAGCAATTCAAGTTGTTGAGAAAATGTTCAAGAAACGAAAAAGTGAAGTGTATAAATTTGGTATGATATGGATCTAGATTTCAATTACAAAGATGTAATTAACAATATTATAAATGGTCCATTTATACAAAACACAATCGCTTTTTAAACAAAAGAACGTGATCGAGCAGTTTGTTCGTGACAGTCAACAAACCAGTAAATCAAAATTAGTATTCAGGCCTCAGAATCCATCAGAACATCAAGATGTAAATCTTGGACGAGGCCATCCCTTCAATTTGCATATAACAATACTGAAAAATTTCGAACTGCCTTATAAGACCCAGAGTTCTGTACAAATAATACTAATATTAATATGGGTTGCTAAAAACAAACAAAAAATGAGACAGATGCTATCATTTATTTATTGTTGATACATACGTTTTGAGAATGGATGATAATATTGAAAATAAAAAGTAAATGGCGCAATGACTGTTCTGTAAGGCTTTTTAGATGAAGATCTATTCCAACGTACTAACTGGGATTAGTTCAATCACTGCTAAGCTATTTCAGTGGTCATACATACATACATACATAACTTCACGCCAGGTCCCTTGCGGGGTAGGCACGAACAACAGAGCGCCATACAGGCTTATTCTTACACACCTCACTTGCTTCTTTGACATTCATAGCTCTTGTCATGCACGCTCGTCTGTTCTTAAGGCTCCTGACATCACTTTCTGCTAATACACGATCAATTTGATAATGGAAGGTGTGTCGTGGCGTTCCGCGACTTCTGCATCCATCCACTTTTGCATTGTATACCACCATATACCATTAGCAGTATGACCACCATCATTGGTCATACTGCTAATTATAACGTTTCTGTTTAAGCTTGAGAATAGTTAAGAAGTAGCAAAATGTAGCTATCATATAAGCGGCAATATCTAATCATAGTATCTTATCCGTGCAGGAACGGAAAAACAATACAATTTTCTGCGGCCGGGCGTCCGTTGTAAGAGGCGACAAAACAACCCACAGCCATGTGATAGGGTATTTGCTCGACTGGATGGCGATCACCCCTGGTCTAGAGTGTGCCGCCAAAACAACCTTGTGTTGTGTTCCGGCATTAGTGACCAGGTTCCAGTCCCCTTTAAGAGAGCAACAGCGTATTTGTACCACCTCTCCGGCCTCTGTGGTTGAGCGGTCTAAGCCTTTGACGGCCTACCTCACTGCAACCCAGAGGTTCCGGGTTCGATTCCCGGTATAGTAAATTTCGGAAACGTATTTTCTCCGTTATTTACCATGGTCTGGGTGTCTGGGATCGGCCCCAAAGTGGTCCGTTGTATGTTACCCATAACACAAGCATAACTTGCTTAATTTGGGGATATACAATGTGTGTGTTTGTCTGCCGATTATTATATCTCTGTATATCTTTCAAGACTTATTATTATTACCTTTGGTGTTACAAATGTTCATAGGCGATGGTAACTGCTTTCCAACAAGTGGGCCGTCTGCCTGTCTGCTGAACTCCGGCAATAAAAAAAATAATGTAATTTCTAAGTATGTTGTATTACTAAGATACATCATCTATAAAAAATCCGTAATGAATAACTCTCATACTATACGAATACTATACAAAACCATTTGAGTTAGTGTTATAATACTCTCATAATAATAAAGTGTTGCGCTATGTGCTAAACATTAACAAAGAACACATGAACAAAGTGTCTTCTCCTTAATAAACACAATAGGAAACGTGTCATTGGACACATTCTTAGTTAAAGTTATATCTAGTTATTTTAGGTCACATTTAAATTACTCATTAGTCTTATTTCCTAGATTAGATTGTAATTTTAATGTTGTGTCGTTAAGATGCATCATTTATGGCAAAAAAATACAATACGAAACTTATTTTTTTCAATATTTTCAGTATTTCTTAACACTGACTTGAGACATTCTGGAAAATTTTAAATTTATTTCTGTTGTGCTCAATGGGCCTCCAAACAAGTCCGAAGGCGGGGGATTAATTGTAATTGTAAATGATCAAGCCTAAGCTTCTCCGATCCTCCATTTGACTTCCAATCGAAATGTTTGCTGCAAACAATCTTTTGAGGATTAAGTCGAGGTATCGGAACGCGACTTGGAATATTTCGGCGTTCATATTTTTAAGATGTTACATTATTAAAGATTTTTCTTTATTATGTTTAATATTCGTTTTTGATATGATAATTTATTTATAATATACTTATGACCGGTCCGTATATTTAACTACTCATTCACTTGCCTTACCATCGTTAAAAATGGAATTAATTGTATGGAAATTGTCAAATTTTAACTGATATTAAGGCAGATGAATAGTCGGTAAGATATAAGAACCAGTCACTTATATACGAGTACCTACTACCGCCCCTCTTTTGGGTAGTTATATGGTGGGTCCCCTGAGTGAAAGGTGTACCAGATAAGTACGGAAGATTGATAGAAAGCAAGGTAGTGAAGGGAGGCTTACACCGGGGATCCGCCTTCAGTCCCTACTTATTCCTGTTGGTCATTCAATTTCTATCTCAGTGTGTTTGAATGCTGGTTAGAGCATTAAATGGCCTATTAAGTAACTATATAACTTTTTTGTATTATTATGAAAGCTAAGACCCTCGCGCAGTTTTTATAGATAGCTCGGAACTATGACACTGCTTTTGGAATTTTTAAGTTTGAAAATTCGAAGTGTGATTTGCTTAAAATATTTTTTTTTACATTCAAGCATAGTTTTCGTAAATCGTAACTTACTCATTTTGCGTACCTATTTCTGTCACCCATACGGTATCTATTACTGTGGCGATATCATATACCAGTTAGCTCAGCTCTCCAGATAGTGATCAATAGTTGATAGCTGTAAGAAGTATTATACTGCGTTTCGAAATCTGAAAGATATAGATTAGAATAGAAACTTTATTGTTTAAACACTTTATGCTTCACCAAATAAATAAGTACAGAATGAATAATTACAATAATTTAACGGAAAAACAAAAGGCGATCTTTCACCGGCAACAAAAAAGGCAAAAAAAGGCAAAAAAAGGTATAATTAAATTATTAGGTTGGGGAAAAAGTTTCTTCGGATTTGGTATAAAAATTCAAAAGGTTTTTTTTATCAAGTTTATTTACATTTAACTAAAGTATGTAGATGCCATTTTGTTGGATAACTTTTTGCCATTTGTAGGTAGGGACGTGATCCCATTGCTATAAAAATTTTGGGGCTTCTGATCAAAAAACTGTGACAAGTGATTTTGGCAGTCCTCTCGTGATGTTAACCTGACACTGCCTAAGAAATTCTGCAGAGATCGAAACAGGTGAAAATCTGAAGGTGCAAGGTCAGGACTATACGGCGGATGCATTAACACCTCCCAGCTAAACTCTTGTATTTTTTGCTGAATGGCTAAAGATGTATGAAGTCTAGCATTATCATGGTGAAAAACCACAACCCTTCTGTTGATTAATTCTGGCCGCTTTCTCTCAACTTTTTGCTCTAATCTCATCAGTTGTTCGCAGTACAGTTCAGAATCGATGGTCCTGCCTGGCGGTAACAGCTCATAATTAATAATGCCCTTCCAATCCCACCATACACACAGCATTGCCTTGTTACGAGTTAACCCGGGTTTCGCCAGTCTGTGAAACCTGACCGGCCTTTGACCACGATCTTTTTCGCACGTTCTTGTCGTACGTGATTCACTTTTCATCACCAGTTATCAGCTTCTTCAAAAATGGTTCGGTTTCATTACTTCGTGATAAAGAATCACAAATCAGTACACGGTTCATTAGGTTTCTTTCAGTGAGCTTATGAGGCACCCAAATATCGAGCTTTTTTGTGTACCCAGCTTGTTTCAAATGCGCCAAAACCGTTTTGTGGTCAATTCCCAGTTCTCCAGCTACATCGTAACTACTGATATGCCGATCTTGCTCCACTTTTTCAAAAATGGCATAAATTTTGTCCGTAACAGGGCGACCAGAGCGACGTGCATCTTTGATATCAAAATTTCCGGATTGAAAACGCTTAAACCAAATTTGCGCTACTCTCACAGACACTGAATTAGGGCCATAAACATCACAAATTTTTTACCGCGGCTTGTGTTGCATTTATACCTTTTTTGTAGTAAAATTTTAAAATGTATCAAATTTCTTCATTAGATTCACTTATTTTAACACTAAGAAAACAAATGAAATTCACACATTTTCCTAATTTGAATTTGGAATTGTCTTCTTTAAAATTAAAACTTTTTAATGATACCAAAACTAGCCAGATACAAATGGTATAGCCAAAGAGATCTTATTACAAGTTCATACATACCATATGCGAAAAGACTTTGTCCCCAACCTATTAAAAAGAAGTAAAATAAAAAAGAACAACATTACAATGTGGAAGTAAACAGGTAAGTTAAGAAGAATAGAAAAATATATATTTTATTATAAATTAATGTTTGACAATTTTTTTCAATATGGCAAGTGATTTAGCTTTTCTGATATATACGGGTAAAGAGTCCCAAAGGCAAATAGCCTGCTCAGCAAAGGATTTATAAATTATAAATTGAAGATTGTTTAAAATATTTTACCCTCACAAAAATACCAGATTACAGTCTACGTACAACGAATGATTTATCAATAAATATATTCCAATCGAAATAATCATTTGCTATTACTAAAATACCTTTTAAATCTTATAATTTGTACTCCCGTATAATTTCTCGGTAATTAGTATTGGAGAATGTTAACAGACAGATCAATATATAATTAATATATATCACAAACAAAGAAAACAATGGTGGGAAAATAAGAATTCACATTTCCTTAGCATTTTCCTACGGTATTAATAATAAATTATAGGCTTAGTATACGTCACACAGAATTATTTATTGTGTGAATAAAAACATCTGCCTGAATATGTCGCGGTGTGTTTCAACTTTACAATTACAAATTCATCCTTTTGTTCTACTACAGCTCAGCGTTTGTTGTTAACTCGGATAGTAAATATATTAATGTCGTTTAAATCGATTTCGGTTATAGTGACTGCTTGTATTGTAGTGTAGATATTTAGCATTAAAGCATTTCTTTTGTTCCTACGACTTATCTATATGTTAATACGTGAAGCAAAACCAGAGCAGACACTTTGTACCTACCCCTTTTAATGAAAATTGCGCGGACAAAGGAGTAAGAAATTTCACACACTTGTAGTTTATATAGAGAAGGAGTACAGAATACTAATATTTTTAAAAAAATATTTAGAATAAAACAATAAAAAAACATTACACATACTACCGCGATACACACACGCATATTCTCTTTTGTTCATTGTTCAAGTCAAATTAACAGTGTAGCCTTGGCAAAATATAGAATTATAGAACTTAAGTCTTTAACAAGAGAACCTTAATAATGTTCAAACTTTTAATTTAAATTAATTATTGTCGAATTTCGACCATTGGGCGACCACTAGTTACACAATAATATCGCATTTTTTTTTTTACTATACGGGTCCAATACAACCATCGAAAACCCACAAGCACGCCATCTCCGGTAGACACCGCGGTGTCAACAACTGCCACATATGAAGGAAATATGAATTTTAATTTGTACGCATTACTGATTAAAATCAATAAAACCACCCATACTAATATTATGAATGCGAAAGTTACTATTAATCATTTTGTCTGTTACGCTTTCACGGAAAAACAACATAGTGCCGACTCTACTGAAATTTAGTAGTGAAATGTAGTATTAATACCGAGAATACACATAGGATATCTTTAAAATGGGATAATTTTCACTAAACGGATCAAAAATTTTCGGTGTCGAATAGCGCCTACATAAAAAATAATGCAATGTAATCAACGTGCATAATTGCTCCCAAAATAGTATCAGAACAATTTGCTCCCGAAACTAGTTTAGCTTAGTAATCGCTTGATGGGAAAACGATGCTGTTCTTATCAACATTTTACTTCGACGAATATTGACTAACACAATTAAGTATCCAATAATACTGGGAAACCACAAGGTATTGTGGCGTTTCATGTAAAATTCAGCGTTGGACCGCAATCAATACTCCTTATTATTTGAAGACTTGATTGCCGGTATATCCGATATTGTTCCACCACTTACCTTCGTATGACGAAAGTAATAACATCAAAGTAGACCTACTTTATAATTTGCCTTTGTTGCGACGATGCTTGCTTGTAATTTTCTTTAAGCTTTCGAGCGAACAACAGCGCGTGAAAGTAACCGCCGCTATTCGGCCGTATTGAAAAATAATTGTATTTAAAGAGTAAAGTCCGAGCTGATACACAATATTTTTGAAGTTACTCTTAAACTTCTTTAGATTTGTTGTGACCTCAAACTCGATGAAGCACAAAAGCGACTCTAAAAAGAGACTAAGCCTGCGAAAGAATGGGACAGAATATTATTATATTTAATCATTTAAACACTATTCTCATACTGACAAACATGGAAATGTTTCGCGTTTTTCAAATTTCGTGTTTTAAAGCTTATAAATTTTTTGGGATTACCCTAATATATATATATTAGGGTGATCCCAAAAAAATTTTTTTTTTCAAACAGGCTCAAAAGTTTCTTTTGGGTGTAAAAAAAAAAATCTGTGAAAAGATGAGCCCTTAATATTAATATTAAGATTGTCCTCATCACATTTTTTTAATTCCCATAAGAATAACACAGGTAAATTTTTTTTTGCTTCTTCTGATTTTTGTACCGTTCAAACGACTGGTTGACTGATAAATCGCTGTTCCAATGTTTATAGAGAATCAGAAGAAGCAAAAAAAAAATATTTTTTTTGGATCACCCTAATATATATGTCGGAGAAGGCCTCGGTCTCGTGATATGTTCTTTATAGATTGCAGGTTTAGTGGGTGTCATCAGGATAAAATGCGAGCATAAAACACAATGGCCACGGTTTATACACTTTTAATTTAGATTAAAACAACTTTTAATTTAGATTAAAACATTAATTCGACATAGTTTAGACCGAGCAGCGGGTTCAGGGTACCGCTCATACTTCCAGCTTCAATACTTCCTTTAAAATTCTCAAAGGTCCAACTCGACCTATTGCCATCAACCAAAATGCGCCACAAAAACTCCTCCGTCTACCGAAGTAGATACTACTAAAGTATAGAGGGCGTCTGACCCCGCTCGGAGCCATATGCTCTGCTCTGATTGGTCGTTTATTAAATTATAATATTCATAACTTTTATTAGGTTAGAACGATCCCTAAGTTATAGAAACATTTAACAAATCAAATTAAATCAAGAATTTTAGAAGTAATTAAAATGTAAACAAATGATATTATGCGTTATACATCCAAACAACAATCCATCCCTCCGACATATATATATATATATATATATATATATATATATATATGTCGCAGAACGGCCTCGTTCTCACGACATCTTTAGTTATTTCAGGTTTAGTGGGCGTCATCAGGATGAAATGCGAGCATAAAACACAATAGCCACGGTTTATACACTTTTAATTTAGATTTGAACAGCATTTTGACATAGTTTAGACCGAGCAGCGGGTTCAGGGCACCCGCTCATACTTCCAGCTTCAATACTTTCTTTAAAATACTCAAAGGTCCAACTCGACCTGTTGCCACCAACCAAATGCGCCACAAAAACTCCTCCGTCTACCGAAGTAGATACTACCAAAGTATAGAGGGCGCGTCTGACCCCGCTCTAGACATGCTCTGCTCTCATTGGTCGTTTATTAAATTACAATATTTATAACTTTTATTAGGTTAGAACGATCTTTAAGTTATAGAAACATTTAACAAATCTAATTAAATTACATTAAGAATTTTAGAAGTAATTAAAATGTAAACAAATTATATTGTGCGTTATACAACCAGTCAAGAATACATCCAATATAGCTTCCCTCCGACATATATATATATATATATATATATATATATATATATATATATATATATATATATATATATATATATATATATCATAACGATATAATAAGTATATGAAATGTGACGTCGCGAAATTTAGAATCCCTCCCACTCCTTGTCACACTTTGTTTCACTTCTACTTTTTCTTACTACTTCTAACTGCACACACACACACACATTTTTTGTAAGCCTCGTCAGCAGTATTGGACGAAGATGGGTATTCCTCAACCAAAGATTTTTATACTACTACCGTTTTGACCCGGTTTCAAGCATCCTACAGTCAAATGGACCTTGAAGTCTTGTTGTCACTTTACTGTGACGTCACAACGCAGGAACGCGCATTACATAACGAATATATCTGCGTTGCGGCGGGCAACAGTGCGGTGCCGCAGCACGGTATGTGTTTAGCTCCTTACTTCATTCTGTACGTGGGACACTCAGAAAGTTTTGCGAAAATAAATTAAAATGTTCTGTAGGTAAATATTTTTTTTAATGAAATCTTCTAAAAGTACTCTCCACTAGCCTCTGTACAAAGTTTCATGCGTCTGAACCAGTTTTAGAAACACTTTTTCCACTCCGCCGCAGACTGTCGACGAAAGACTCGTGAAGGCTTCCCGTTCCAATCAGCAGTACGTGCTGAATCTCTTGATACGTTACTCGCCTATTGTCTGGGATACAAATTTTCACTGCTACCCCTTTTTCCGTAGCAGCCGTCAAAGGGCGACCACTCCTTTTTACATCGCCTAAAGTTAGTTGACCGCGCTTGAATTCTGAGCGATACACTGTTGCCTTAGAAGGGACTTCATCCATGAATGCTATTTGAAGTCTATCGTACGATTCTTCTGGATTCAGGCAACACTTGAAATCATAAAAAAAAATGAAATTGGAACGTACCTATTTTTAGTTAAAAATAATCATATTTTCAGAATAGATTGTAATTAGCCAGTCTCTCAAATATAAAAACTATTTTCGCAATACTTTCTGAGTGGCCTGGAACAGTTAAAAAACTTTCAAAATATCTATAACCTTAAGCAGTATACAATTCAACAATCATAACTAACAATCATACTACTAAACTTTGTAACTAAGTATGCAAAATCAAACCAGACATATAATTTAATAGAATTATCTAAATTATTCAATAAATATCTCAATTTAATACAATTCAGGATACAAGCTACAGAATCGGATAAACAGAAACCTGGCCATAAACTAATATAGTATATGACAAGTTTGACTATTCCACTGTTCTTATTGAAAAGATAACGCAGAAAGAACTTATCGGACTTTAGAGTCCATTTAGACTGAATTAATAAATTATAGGTGTATCGTAATATAATTATCTGCCTTAAATAATCCTTATATGTTTATCTATACATATAATAAAATTGTAGACGTCGAATTTCTGTACAATAAAAAAAAATGCTAAGAACCGAGTCAGGGGGGTGTAAGAAGTGAAATAGAACTAATTTAGTATTTTTTCGAATTTTTTGTTTCTCTGTTTGTCTGTCTGTTTGTACCGGCTAATCTGCGAAACGACTGGACCGATTTACATGAAATTTGGTATGGTGATATCTTATATCCCTGGTCAACATATAGGATAATTTTGATCCCGAAAAATTAAAGAGTTTCCGTGGGATAGTTAAAAAGCTTTAATTACTTAAACAGCTTATAACAGACTAAAAGTAATTTCTCTGCAACTTAACATTATAGAAGCGGATATTTTAACAGAGTGTGGTGTCGGTGAGAGAGTTTTATCTTATATATATTAATATAAAAACCTGATAAGTTTGTTTCTTTGTTTGTTTGCTTGAACGCGCTAATCTCAGGAACTACTGGTCTGATTTGAATTTTTTTTCTGTATTAGATAGCCCATTTATCGAGGAAGGTTATAGACTATATACCATCACGCTAAGAGCAATAGGAGCGGAGACCAATGAATGAATGTGTGTTTAAGTGGGTTCCCGGATGGTTTAGATTTGCAATTAGAGCCGGTAGGTGGCGCTGAGATCGGGTTCTAGAATCCTCCTAATCACCTGGACCGATTATGGTGATTTTGTTTTTGTGTCATGAAACAAAGTCATTTGGGAATTCAGAAAATATGGCGGTACGAAGTTCGCCGGGTCAGCGTATCTTGTATATAATTTATTTTTGTTAATATGTTTATATTGTTATATAAAGACAAAGAAATGCGCACACCTGCATGTCGTAAAGCGCAGTTTAGTACCTCCCCGCATTTAGGAATTCTTTTGTTTACTGTGTGTATAGAATTTGTAATTAAGAAAAACATTCTATTGTTATTGTACTTGTTTTAGCGCCGTCATTAGTGCCGAACTAATCCTTGTTGTTATTGTATTGCGTCGAAGCTTGCCAGGTATGGATCGGTGCATTATAAAGCAATGGCCCAAGGCGAAGAGGGTCAGTCAAGCGATGATTACGATACGAGTAAGACGTTCATTCGATCAGCGATATAGTGACGGACTTTACGCATGTTATTGAATCGTGCAGTTAGTACTGGCTGTGTCCAGTTATATTTGTACCTGTTTTATAGGTGTTGTTACAGTTTTAATAAACTCTATAGTAATTCCAACGGCATTTCAATTCGAGTGCTGTGTAGGTCGTAACAATATTATATACATATTACGTAGTTAAATCATAAAATATTTTAGTGTCTGTTTGTAATGTCAAAATAACAGATTTTTACTAAATACATATGAAAGTATGCGGTACTTAAATCAAAAAATGATTTTTTGATTTTTTCGTCTGGATGTTCCGGTTTATCTCTGAAACGGCTAGGCGGATCTTGGCAGAACTTTCACTGGCAGATAGCTGATGTTATAAAAAGTAACTTTATTCTTTTATTTTTTTTATTTCACGAGTTCAGCAGACAGGCAGACGGTCCACTTGATGGAAAGCAGTTACCATCGCCTATGGACATTTGTAAAACCAAAGGTGCTACAAATGCGCTGCTGCTCGCTTAAGGGAGACTGGAACCTGATCACTAATGCCGGAACACAACTCAAAGTTGTTATGGTGAAATACTTTAAAGCAGGGATGGTAGCCATCCAGTTGGGCAAATGCCCTACCACCTGGTTGTGGGTTGTTTTGTCGCCTCTTACGACAGGCCGCCCGACCGCAGGAAACTGTATTCTTTCTCAGTTCCTGTACGGATACAAATTAGCTACTTTTTCTCCCTTTTTAGGTTTTCGCGAAAATATCCACGCGTACAAAGTCGCGAGCGCAGCTACTGGAAGGTATAAACCTCAGACAAGTTCGCGGTATACGCAAATACAGCTATAAAAACAATCTTAAACACAAAGATTAGCTTCGAAGCGAGATCAAAATACGTACATAAATTTTCGACATAATGCGGCCGAGAGAACAAACATAAAAACGTTATCTCAATGAATGATACAGATCTGCACGACTTATTCCAAGCAATTGAAGCATTAAGTTTGAGTTATAAGCTTAAAGCCTTATTTTAGTGCTTTTATAGCTAAGGCTTTAAAATCCGCTTTAGGAGCTTTCAACCTCCAACTTCCGCGTTATTGTTCATAGTAAATCGCGGCTCTTAGACCATCAATATATAAACGGAGTCTTCATAAACAAAACACCAAATGGAGTGAAGCATTTTTTTACAAGCATATGTAGCGGATCTGCTTACTCGTAACGCATCGGCATCCTATTTCAAAATCGGCATTCTTTAACCGGCTTCATTTTTAGAGTCAGAGACTCCCGTCTTTTAATTAATGTGTAGTGTAAAACCTATAAGCCAATAGATGGCGCTGTGCAATAATTGAGGTTGCAAACGTTTCCCGATAAATGTACAAACAAGTGCCTAGGCCTGCGAGAATCAACAATAGCCTCGCTGGAAAATCCTCAGTCCTTTCATAGGTATCTATTATCTTTCAAAAAGCCGAAGCCACCTAGATTTTATACAAGCTTATTTTTGTTAGCGCTGGGGAATGCCTTTGTGCATATCCTCTGGCCCCGAGGAGGCCACCAAGTGGTATGTGGGACTCCCGGCCGCCAATGTTGCACACAAGCTTTATAAAAGCGCTTGCAAGCACCGACCGCCAGACTATCCACTAAACCTTCCAGCGTCCCTCCGCATCATGATGAGGCGCCGTAATCATGGGTATGACTGCCGTGATACCACGATGCAAGCGGACAAGGAGAGGTGTCCCTGACACTAGAAGACCCCGCGGCAAGGTGGTAGGACATTTACCCGACTGGATGGCTACTACCCCTGGTCTAAAGTATGTCGCAATAACAACCTTACAACCTTACAAAATATCAAATTGCATGTAATGTTTGCCTATAAGTGATTACTGCATTTGTCATCTCTTTTTTTATAAATGTACATCCCATGTATTAGTGCAAGTAATTGTTGGTAAATCAAATAAATAAATAAACATTCCTACATGCTATAATACACTGAAAATGATATATACTTCAAAATTATATTTGAATTTGAATATCTATTTCGTACTAGTATGTACCATGTAAATACCAAATAAATTGTCTTGGTCTACTCTGCTATTTATTGCGTCAGTAAACTCGCAAAGTAGTGACATATTTCTCGCCAGCTCCTTTAACTTAAGACTGTCGTAAACATCATTATTGACGCCCACAAGCATGGCTGCTCGCGAAGCGGTTTAGCGGAATATCTTATTTAACGTAACACGATCCTTTGCGCCTTTATTGGTATCAGTTTTATAGTTTCATCTCTTCTGAGTAAAGCGTGACTGAAAAAAATCGTCTACCGATTTCAGTCTTTACTAATAAATCGTTGCACAATTTTAACATCCAGTAATTGTCTTGATAGGAATTTGTTGAAAACCAAAATATATTTTTATTCATGCACATACGGAAAAATAATGCAATATCCCATGGCCAGGCGACAAAACAACCCACAGCCAGGTGGTAGAGTGTTTTCCGTCTGGATGGCTACCAAGTCAAGAGTATGCCGCCATAACAACCTTGAGTTGTGTTCCAGCATTAGTGGCCGGGTTCCAGTCTCCCTTAAGAAAGCAGCAGCGCATTTACTATCAATATAATACAATGTCACTTCCAATAAGGTTTATAAAAAGTTTTGGAATGATAAATCTTTTTAATAATTCAATAGTAATTCTTTTGAGATTTACGATGGTTCCACTACACCCCCCCAAATTAACATCACCTCTACCCCCTTCCCCTATCCAATATTCGCTTTCCCATTCCTCCTTCTGATCCCTCTATCGCATCTTCCTATCCTATTCTTTCTGTCCCACCTTAAAGGCTGGCAACGCGTTGCTTTCACCATTGGTGTTGTTAACGTCTACATGCGACGGTTATCACTTTCCATGAGGTGGGCAGTCTGTCTATTTACCAGCTTCGCAATTCGAAATAGTTCATGACTTTTTGTGATTTGTGTAAAATTGCCTGGAATGCATTAATTAGTGCGACTTTTCTTACTACTTACTCACGTTCAAGTTAACTCAATTTGCGTTAACTTGAACATCATCAAATAGTGAAAAAACTTACACTAACCACACCGAACTACCCTATTTAATTAACAGAATCATTAAGTGAAAAAAGAAATCACTGATCGTTACAGTCGAAACCAACACGCCCATCCCATAAAACAATAAATTAATTCACCAATTAACAGAACTAGTTTGTAATCTGTAATCAACAAGGTCCTTGCTTTGAGATTACACGCAACACGCTCGTTTAAAAGGTTTACACGCGAATGACAGTTTTATCAAACTATATGGGGCTGTAATTGAAATAAAAAAATAATAACTTACTTGTGAAAACGTTATTATGAACTGTTTGATCGCTAGCAGCTTATAATGCATTATACTACTAGCTATGTAAAAAACTCCTTGTAGCACTGGGGGACTGCCGCGGTAAAGCTATTGCATAGCATTTTTTTATCAACTTATGCAATTATAATTATTTATTTATGCAGTATTTTTTTTTCTTTGATAATAATTCAAGTTATACTTTTTGAGCGTGGTGACCGATAAGAAAACAAATCACCTATGTATACATATATACCTACATGTATAGGTACTTACGGGGCGCACATGCGGTGACTGTGGCATTATAAATATATGATAGATACTTATACATATATATAGTTTCTCACAAACAGCAGCTTACGTATTCGTCCGATTTCGGAGCAGCTCGTCGTCCATAATTTGCAATACCTGACATACCTCGAACCGCTACGAGAGCTCGCGGGTCACTGTGGCCACCGCACGCCTCCGTTCGCCACGTCTGCCTCAGGCCCCTGTCACTGCGCATAGTAGGCAGAGTGGGAGGTGTTAAGTTTATTTTCATTACGGAATTTTTTGATTCGGTCGTTGCGTTCAAAGCACGCGATAAAAGCTATATAATAGCTTAAAAATATTTTTTTAAATAAAGAGAAAACAAGAAAAACATGTAATTAGAACTACAGCACAAACGAGAATACATTAAACTAGCATAAATAAACAAATGTACAGTGTAACATGCAACCACCTTAAAACAACTGTGCCATGTCGTTGCGTCGTAAGATGCATAGCGCTTTGCCGCAGTCCAGCCGATCTTTTAGAAGACAACCAATAAAGCTTATATAAATACGAAGGAGCTTTATGCTTAATAATTCCAAAAAGTAGGCAGGCGAGATACAATTTACGACGATGCTTAATTTTCAACATTGAACAATTTTTTATAAAAGGCGTCACATGATTTCTAAATGGAATACCCAAAACAAAAATGTGCACATGCGTTCTGTACTCGTTGGATGGGTTTCTGCGTTCTACTCTAATTAATCTGGGACAGGACTAGTGACTCAATTAATTGTATTTTCAAACTATGACTTGATATGACCGAATTTTATATAATACCTTAAGTTTATAAAAAACATGTTTTCTTGAAACTTTTTTCATGAAGTGCTGACTTCATTTTTTAATTATTTAAAAAAGGAGAATACAGAAAAGTTAAGTTCCTTACTGATAGCACTTGCTGGATTGGTTTTCACATTACCTGTGGAGATAATCTGATAAGCAATCACTAACGCAGATATATTTGAAATAAAATTGATTTAAAAACTGTAAAATAATTTAGTTATCAAAACACTACATAAAATATTAATTTTGTAAATGTAGAGAAAAAGTGAATCGATTGTTTTGCATTATATTGTTATGAGTTTAGCGGGACTCAAATTAAAATGCCGTTGGAATTATTACAGAGTTTATTAGAACTATACAAACACGTATAAGACAGGTAGAAATATAACTGAATAATGTAGCTTTCCACTGGTGAAAGAATTTTCTAAATCGGTTTAGTAGATCCAGAGATTACCCCCTACAACGTCACAAACTCACGAACTATATACCTCTTTATAATATTAGTATAGATTATTTTCAACTTCTGTTAATTGTAACTAGTTAACTTTTCATTTACATAATAGTTCAATTACTGGACTTTCTACTATCCAGTTTAAACGCTCCTCGGACAATATAAGGGCAACTTTGTACTGACATTAAGTCAAAGCAATAACCGTCAGTGTTGCACTGCGATTGCAAAGTGGCGGTTAGTAGTTTACAAATCGCATTAAGCTGGCCCAAGCAATATGAGGTAGCAGTTTGTTATGAATATAATACTTAAATACTGTTACGCGCGAGCGGGGGTACGCACTTATGGATTGGAAGAAAACACCAGTTTTTGACCAAGAGCTTCTATTGACTTACACAGCCGCACGTAGCACCTCTCTGCAGCGTTGCCCCTATACGCACGACCAACGATGCACAGTCCCGACGATAAGTTGTCACACCCTCAATACCGTCGCCGATATCGCGTAGACCACCTCCGATATTATCGCGTGTAGCTCGCTTCTGGTTCCTTTCTCTAACTACGCTACATACCTCCTTCACGTATCTGTCCACCAAATTTGTCGCTAAATTCACCACTTAATTCGTCTCTGTCTTATATTAACCTTCTCTTCCAACTCTTTAGTATATATATGTAATAAATCGGATCATAAATCACGGAGTAATCGGCGAACATACATAAAAAAAAGCAAAAAAAAAAACATCCCGACGAATTGAGAACCTCCTCCTTTTTTCTAAGTTGGTTAAAAAGAGAATCTCTTATTCAAAAATTACACACGCTACAAAACGCTATCAGATACAACTCCATTAATCCTTCGAAAAGTAATTGTGTAACATATTTCTACATAAATTTTATTTAAAATAAAGAGTTTCAACTAGATAAATAAGAAGAAAAACAACTTTTAGTTAGACATGTTGCTGGGGAGTTTCTTGCCGCTTCTTCTCCTTAACAGCAATAACACGTTGCAAAGCGGTGTACATAGACTACCAAGAAATATCAAATTTTAACTTATATGAATAACTTTCAAAAAGTGTTCTCCAGTGAAACTTATTTTAAATAAAAACTTTTGAATTTTATGTAGCAGTAAATGACTCTTGTGACATAATCTTAAACTTTAAAATAGTATGTTGATTGTTATTAGTTTGCGAATTATATCGAAATCTTATTAAAATTACATATAAATTTAAATGTAGAAGATGTTGAGTCTGTATATAATTCTGTACATCATTTTATTGGTCAAAAACTAGTCTACTCTGAATGACTTAATAAATTAGTAGAGTTGTCTGTTAAATTCCGCTGTTCGTCTGTAACTTGCACCAAAAAGTGCATAGTCGACTTAATTAGGGGTGCGTTTATGTGGTATAAAATTGTTTTTACACTTTGTTTCTTTTATATTAATGGTTAAGGCGTGCTGAATTTTAAGTGAGCTCAATTTATGCTTTAACTTCGTTTTACGATAATAGTTTGGTGGTCTGCGAATAATTTATGGTAATTTCTGCATATAATTATTGGCAAATGGTTCCCATTTTTTTTTATTCCAGGAGTTCAGCAGATAGGCAGACTGCCCACTTGACGGAAAGCGGTTACCATCGCCTGTGGACATTTGCAATACCAAATGCTGCTCTTTTAAGGGAGCCTGGAACCTGATCACTAATGTCGGAACACAACACAAAGTTGTTATGGCGGCATACTCTAGACCAGGGGTGGTCGCCATCCAGTCGAGCAAATACCCTACACTTGGCTGTGTGTTGTTTTGTCGCCTCTTATGATAGGCCACCCGACCGCAGGAAATTGTATTCTTTCTCGATTCTTGCACGGATAATTTTTAAAGCAATACAATCATTTTCCGTACGTACTATTGGTTAAATTTTGATTTAAACTCAATAAAAATTATGTCCAATTTTCTAAAGGTAAGGAAAAACAATAATATAGTAGGATAAAAACACCCGGCCTGGCCTTTTCTTACGCCTTTTCTCAGATCGATTTCAGTTCTTGCAGAAGAACAGTTTAAGCTTTTCACAGTATATAAAAAAGACCATCAAATAAATAAAGTCTTGCATCTCCAGTATAACAGTTTATGCACGTTTTAACATGGTGGTGGTCAAACATTGACTGGTCGTTGATTTGAAATGACTGCACTTCCACCGTTTCATCTCGCAGAGAAATGAGGGTAGATAGCAAAATTATGTTTTAACTAATTTCTCTATTCTGTTTACTTGTAGGCAAACTGGAAAACAGTTGACTTGTTGATGTTTAGCGTTCTCCTTTACCATCTGTATCACCAAAGGAGCCGATGCGTTGCCAACCTCGTTTAGGCTTTGAATATCTCTTTACGCCAATTTTGAAGAGCTCTTTATTGTACGCAAGGATGAAACAGATAGAGATAGATAACATTTTATTATATACCAATACAAAAATGAACTTAAAGACTAAAATTATATCTAATTATGTACAAATATAAGACCACCCGGTCTTATCGCTAACAAATGATCTCTTCTAGACAACGTTCTTTAAGGTAATCAGGAGCACCTGGGACAAATAAAATACTAAGCAGAAAAGAAAGAATATGAGTATTTCGGCGAAATCGAATTGGCAACCACTTGAGTTTTTTCGGAATTCAGAGTCATGGTCTTACTTGCGTAGGCCACATATGTACCTTATGCAAAAATTTTGGAGGATGTGGTATACAAAAATATAAACCTTTCCAAGCTTGTCTTTCCGCTTATATAAAGATTAAACTCAGGCATTAACTACGTAATACAGAATAATTAGATAAGAGAATTGATATTTATAATACAACAAGAATGGCGGCTGTCAAAATCCAATGTTATTTATAAATTGATTAGCCGTTTATCGACTTTATTACAATCGGTAGCGAGAATGCGGCTACCAGCCTTGTTTTATAGGCAAACAGATAAAATTGTTTTGATATTAGACTGCGTTTATATTGAAAGGTTTACATTTCGTTGTCAAATCGTACCTTTTCTATTATCTTTTCGCTCTTGTTAGAATGTTCACCTCCGTTTCCTTCAGTTTTTAGTGAGTGAACCATGTTCAAACAGCCTCCGGTTCTCTAGAACATTTATTCCACATACAACAACGATCTGAAGGAAGATTCCTGTTGAAGTTCCTTTCCTGTTTGATACGACATGAGGTTCTTTATGTGTTTGATAGTCTACTGAAGAATTGAGATGAAAAGTCTCATTGTACATTTTACAAAGTCTACCTTAGTTAGGCTTGCGATATGGTATCCAAATGGAGGGCATGTCCTCCTTGTCGTTAAATTGTCCCCCTTCCACGAATGCCCACCTGTTTCAAATTCAAATTACGCACCTAAATCTCTTGAACTTTGACCCACACTCACACACACTTTAACGTATATTGCATTGCAAGTCGCAATGTTTTATAACATTAAAATCGTAGTTTCATTTATTTAAGTGTGCATTCCTTTTTTTCATAAGTTCTCCATTTTATTCAAAATATAACTCGTCAGCTCTCCGTTTTCATTTTTCTATCTGGCAACTCTAACCTTAGTTAATATGTTTGTCTTTTATTAATTGGGGATGTTCCTTGGAATCAACCATTCATTTTCTTAACAATCTACTTCCACTTAAGGCGATATTTAACGCTCTCTATTGTCAGTGCATTTATCCTCATGTCACATCACAATATTACTAGAGCAATCTTTCAAATCATTGCTTATTAAGCTTCCTTATTTCGTATTTTTTTATTTCACGAGTTCAGCAGACAGGCAGACGACCCACGTAATGGAAAGCGGCTACCATCACCTATGGACATTTGTAACATCAATAGTGCTACAAATGCGTGCTGCTGCTCTCTAAAGAGAGACTGGAACCTGGCCACAAATTCCGGAACACAACTCAAGGTTGTTATGCCGTCATACTCTAGACCAGGGAGTAATAGCCATCCAGACGGGCAAATACCCTATCACCTGGCTGTTCATTCTTGACATTCGTGCAGGACCTTGTTGATATTCTTTTTATCAAGTTATTAACAAGTATCACTATGTATGTAACAATTTCGATTAAAAATAATCTTAAAAAGTAGTTAGACATAAGGTATTCCACTGATGCTGACGAAATGTACATAGTTTAGACTTTAGAGTAGAAATAATTTCTAGATCCATTATAACACCACCGTTACAAAGCCATTAATGCTACTCCAGTTTTATCAAATAACGTCCAAGTTTAAATCACTGTTAGAATTGACAATAATCAAGTATCGACAAACATAAATTTCATTTTGAAATGTAATGTTTTTGTTCATTTATTAGCTGAAGTTACCTAAAATGCAATATTAAATAAATTATTACAAGAAATTTATATAATTAATAATATTTGAAACGCAAATAAGGCCAAGAATTTGTCAAATATATTGTCCATACGGGGTAATTCTTTGCCAAAGCCAAATACATACATACATACATAACTTCACGCCAGGTCCCTTGCGGGGTAGGCACGAACAACAGAGCGCCATACAGGCTTATTTTTACACACCTCACTTGCTTCTTTGACATTCATAGCTCTTGTCATGCACGCTCGTAAAGCCAAATACGCAAATACAAATATGCTGCTGCTCTATAAAGAGAGACTGGAACTTGGTCACTAATGCCGGAATACAAGTCGAGGTTGTTATGGCGGCATACTCTAGACCAGGGGGTAGGAGCCATCCAGATGAGTAAACAACCTACCCCCTAGTTGTGAGTTGTTTTGTCGCCTCTTACGACAGGCCGCCCGGCCACAGGAAATTGTATTCTTTCTCCATTTCTGCATGGATAATTTAATTTGGAATAACTATCTCCAGTTTTCCATGATCACAGACAAGAATACCACCACAAATATAGGGATTATTTAAATGATCATCTTTAGTTACAATACTGCCAAGTTTCATATTATGTTTTTTTGCTCTATTTCTTACCACTTTCAAAGTGAAATTTTCACAAATAAGGATATCGATTTCAATAAGCTAATAAACTCAATTGGCTATGTAATAACCGGTTTAATACAGTCTAATAACAGCGATTATGTCGTTATTATGGTACGATCCAAGCGGACGAGATTAGAACGATAATAAAACGTATAAGACTTGCGTTTAATTGAATTAGCTTCGGACACCCATTATATGGATGTAAACTTTACTGCCAGCTAGATTCGACATTTTGGTTTTTGGTTTATTATTATGTTAAAGCGGTACTATTTACCACACCAATAACTGTAATATGTTACTACCGAGATATCGATTTGAGCTTCATTTCTTTCTGAATTTTGTTGTAAAGTGATTTTGAAATATTTTCAAATGTGTTTATTGATTCGTTGAAGCACATTTTTACGAGTACATTTATGGTTTTTCTCATCTCTTCTCCCTCCGGGATTTATATTGTTGAACCTCTGGTTCTTCTATTTTCTTCATTTAGGATTATCAGGGCATATAAGTTGGGATTTACCAGAATCTATGTTTTTAAAAACTATAATCTTTTATTTTAATGTTCTGGTGCCTAATAAATATTATATTTTTTAATCTTATTATTTTCTCTTTATCTTATGGTCCATTAGATTCTGTTACATGAGCAATTTTTATTCATTTCACTTAATACTTTACATTTAATTAAACTAAAATGGATTATTCTAACTTAAGATTGAACAGGTAATTGTTGTTAGTTATCAAAAAGCGATGTCAAATATCTATTAGTTCAAAAGAAGTTGACATCATATTGGAGCCAAGCTCTAACTGGACGGAGGGTTTGCGGCTTACCTGCATTGGTTTAAATTAAGAGACGGCCCAGCATGTTACTGCGACTACGGAGGCGACAAAACTATCCAATGAAGAGTTTCAACACCCTTGATGTAATAGATATGATGAAGAATCTGTCTTAATCTTTTAAAGTTCAAGTTTAAAGTTAAAAAGGTTACTCCATTATTTCTGACTGTGATGGAAATAACGCCATATAACTCTATTGTGGCAATAAATTGCTTGAAATCGTCGATTTAAAAACGACAATAAAATGTAGTAACATCTATAGACGCGTTTAATTGAATTAGTGTCGGGGCGATTGAATTATTCAGTGGATCGGGTTTAAATTTGAATACAAAATGTATGAATGAGGCTGATGACTTGCTTGATTTTGTAACATTTTATTTCCGCTAAGTAATGTTACAGTAACTAGTCGGAATCGATAAGTACTTGATGAAATATTAATGGACATGAGTAGAAAAGAATAATTCAACGTCTGCTTGTACTCCAGCAATAAAAAAACTTGTGTGTGTATGCAGTTCACACTAGTCGTGGGAAAAATCACTCACCAAGAAGAAAAGAGTGATATATATCTTTTTGATAAAAAGATATATATCACTCTTTTATATCTTTAACTCTTTATTTTTACAGTATTTATACTTTATTTTTGACGGCCTCTGTGGTTGAGCGGGCTAAGCCTTTGCCGGCCTACCTCACTGCAACGCAAAGGCTCCGGGTTCGATTCCTGGTATAGTAAATTTCGGAAGCGTATTTTCTCCGTTATTTACCATGGTCTGGGTGTTCTGGGATCGGCCCCAGAGTGGTCCGTTGTATATTACCCATAACACAAGCGTAACTTGCTTAATTTGGGGATATACAATGTGTGTGTTTGTCTGCCGATTATTATTATTATTATTTCACTTATATATTTATTTAAATTCTTTTTTATGTTTTTTTAATACATATATATATAAAAAATTGACACATATTAAAAAAATATAAAAAGATGAGGTCCGTCGGCAGCGGGGCCTAGGGTCCAAGCTACCGGTGGTTAAGGCTCCAGGGACAGGAACTTCCTCACAATGCGTGCCGTGCTCAGGAGAACCGCCTTCTGTATCTGGCCCTTCACCCATTTACCAAGCGAGAGCCTCTCTAGGTGTCGGTCGAGGCTCTTCGCTATTAAACCGTTAACGGACACCACTATCGGTACGATGACCGTTGACTCCATATGCCACATGGCCGTAATCTCGTGCGCGAGGTCAAGGTATTTTGTTAATTTGTCAGATTCAGCTTTTATGAGATTACAGTCATGCGGGATACTTATATCAACGAGCATCGTACGTCTCGCAGATCGATCTATTATTATTATTATTATTATTATTATTAGTGTATAGTGTCAGTGTCAATTGCAGACAAGATGAGTTATTATCTGTGAGTGATATACTAGCAAAGCCGACACGCGTACCTATGGCAACGCAAAATATCTGACATTTAAATAACATACACGCCATTTAGATGGCCTTTGACTTTTAGTAAATATTACAAAATTACTCCATAAAACTATAGTGTTACGATTTATTTTGGCTTGCTATTATATTCGGTTTCCTCGTTCACTTACTATGCATGCGCAGTGGGCGGGCTAATCATTCTTTTTCGCGTGGAACAGGAATGAACTAAAGACTTAAAGATATAAAGACACACTTTGAACGCAAGTGATATACATATCTAATCACTCTTCGCGCAGGATATATATCTTTTGAGTTAATCACTCAGGAGTTACACACCTCTAGTTCACACGCAGTAGAACTGAAACAAAGTGTGACATTCTAAATATCATAACGTCACATTTCATATATTATATCGTTATAATATATTCAAACTTTAAAACACGTTATTTGAAGTATTAAAAAAAATAGTTTAAAACATTTCCAACTCTATGTGTATGAGCCTACTGTTTAAATGATTAAATATAATGTATTCTATCTCATTTTCTCACAGGCTCAGTTCTATAGATTTATATGTTTATCTCTTTTTACTGTCGCGTTTTCGTTTCATCAAGTTTCAAATCACAACGATTCTAAGGAAGTTTCACTTCAAAAAGTATATATTTTTTTTAATGCTATAAATATCTTATTAATAATTATATTTTTGGACATTTACCTAATTCCAATGCCAATTATCTCAAGAATTAAAGCGGATATGATTTATTTTATTAATAATAAATAAATAATGATCGCTACCTTTTTGGACAGGAAATTTAATGTTAATTTAAGAGCCAACCTGCTTTTAAAATAATTAGTACTGAATGCCACTGCTTTAAAAAAAGCCATCTCTGGATTCAGTGCAACTGGCAGTTATGCTTAAAAAAACGGGGTGGCGACGCGTCGAACGAAATGTTCGAGTATTCTTTCGAGTTCGCTACGTAATGAACGAATTTTCATTAAAACTGGGCAATCTGTTGTCCGGTTGAACAAGATTTTCTTGACCGGATAAATAGAAAGCTTCGCGCTGCCACTTGCTATCAGAGAAGCAAAATCGCCTTTCCTTGGAATATGATGATATTGAAATGTATGTACCTACAATTGTACATATATATATTTTATTTCTTTCATTATCTATAAACATTTATATATTTTTAACCGACTTCGAAAAAAAGGGGAGGTTCTCAATTCGTCGGGATCAAATTTTTATTTTTGTTGCTTTTTTTTATGTATGTTCGCCGATAACTCCGTGATTTATGATCTGATTTACGTGATTCTTTTTTTGTTCGACGCGGAATAGCTTCCAATTGGTCCCCTAAAAATTTTACATAGTTTGGTCCAGTACTTTTCATTTTATGAACATTTTTCATGGAATTAATTTTCACTCCGTTCCATATGTACACCGATTACTCTGAGATTTATGATTAGATTTACGTGATTCTTTTTTTGGTTCGACGCGGGATAGCTGCCATGTGGTCCCCTAAAAATTTGACATAGTTTGGCCCAGTAGTTTTCATTTTACGTACATTTTTTTGTTCCCAGTTCTTGGAACCTATATTTTTTAAGAAGCGCGGCACCATTCCTATGTCCTCCCATACATAGCTAGACACTAAAAAGTAACAAATAAAAAATAAAACTTCGTTTAAAAAAACCGACTTCAAAAACTAAAAAACTAAAATGTATAAAATAACTTATTTCTAAAGCTATTATTATTAATATACTAGCGGCCCCAGCAGACGTTGTCCTGCTTCGAAAAAATAAAAATCTAAAACCCGATCCCAGCGCCACCTACCGGTTCCAATTGTGAATTTAAACCATGCGGGGACCCACTCAAATACACAAAACAAAATCACCAAAATCGCTCCCGGTGATTAGGAGGATTCTAGAACCCGATCCCAGCGCCACCTACCGGTTCTAATTGCGGATTTAAACCATCCGGGGACACCCATTCAAATACACAAAAACAAAATCGCTCCCCGTTGTTAAGAGGATTCTAGAACCCGATCTCAGCGCCACCTACCGGTTCCAACGGTATAAAAACTATCCTATCTTTTAAGTTGGATCAAACTGCACACGGTGTGCAAATTTGATTAAAATCGGTTGAGTAGTTTAGGAGTCCATCGCGGACAAACATCGTGACAGGAGATTTATATACATACATACATACATACATAACTTCACGCCAGGTCCCTTGCGGGGTAGGCACGAACAACAGATTTATATATATTAAGATATTATCTAAAACATCTTGAAGTCGGTGCAAAGTAAAACATAAAAATTACTATATTTTGAAAATTACTAAACGCCGACTTTAAGATGTTTTAGATAATATATATTAATAATAATAGCTTAAGAAATAAGTTATTTTATACATTTTAGTTTTTTCATTTTTGAAGTCGGTTTTTTTTAAACGAAGTTTTTAAATTTTATTGTAGATATGTATTTGTATATTAACTATATATTATCTATAATAAAACTACGTTTTAACGGTTTTAAGCGCGGTAATTTATTAAGTTTTGGTTTATCCGACGTTTCGGCCGCTTTTCAGTGGCCGTGGTCACGGACGACAAAGGTGACATTTGTCCAACAAGTATTGTTGTACGTCGGATAAACCAAAACTTAATAAATTACCGCGCTTAAAACCGTTAAAACGTAGTTTTATTATGTATACAAGTCGCGAAAACTTAAGAAAATATTATAATATATATTATCCATTTAATATATAGAACAACTGTATATACTGCATTTGTATATTTATTAATAGAATGTAAAAAAATGTACTATGTATTAAGTATACCACCATTGTCATTATAATGTCAATTAATTTCTGGGGTTGTCTGGAAAAGATCGCTTTTTAGCGATAAGACTGCTCTTTGTGCATAATGAGATATAATTTTAGTCTGTAAGTTCTTTTTCTTATTGGTGTACAATAAAGAGTTATTGATTGATTGATATAAACAAAACCGGACTGTCCAGTCGAAAACCGTACATCTGGCAGCCCTAGAGTTATATTCCAGCAAAAAAAGTTTTGTGCTTTTTGGTTATTAATTTCAAAGTAATTATGTCGCCATGATGACGGTACTCCTAATTAAAACATTGTCGCCTTACATCACAGGGACGATAAGCCAAATAGCAGCATCCTGTTCTGTCACACGACGATAAATCTCTTATGTATAATCTAAGCGAGCAGTAAGTAGCTTAGATACGCATGATATCTGATTCTATGTAGGTGGTTGAGAGCGCCGTTGTGTAACGGAGGCACTTTATGGCGTCTCGTACTTTGAATTACACGTTTTACGCTCCGGTCAAAATGATCGTATATTCCAGAACGTATTTAAGTGTACGTATAGGTAGGTTATAGGTTCTTAAATCTTATATAGGTAGCCAATTTTTTGGTACCTATAATTTTATATTGATAAGTCTAAGTGGTCCTTCTATAGAATTTTTCTTTTGTACTTATACTTAACATGTGTATAATGTATTTAAAAAACCAAGGATCGAGTCGAGTCCAATAGTATATAGTTTGTCAATAGCCCATTCATAATAACCGAGTACAAGTAAGAGGCGGGGTTGCTTGGATCCAATTTGATTGTGTTCCGGGGTTTGTTCTCTTTGGGTCTTTTTCCACACCCTAAATTTTTATTTTATTTTTGTTATCTAAAGGAGGTTAACAAGCATATAGCATTAAAATATGGCCTATAGATGCTTACAACACCAAGGACATTCAAGCATACTCTTGATCAGGAGTGGTAGTCATCCAAACAAATAAATGCAATACCACCTGGCTGTGGATTGTTTTGCCGCCTCTTACGATTGGCCGCTGATAGTAGGCATAGAAAAGTAGGTTTTTATCGTTCATAAAAATTAAAAACATTGCAATATTTTTTAGCACTGTCATTTCAATCGACTTATCCTTAGGTAATATGTACATATAATTGTTATAAAAAGGAAACTAAATAAAAAACACGGACACTGTTTTACTTTGTAAGTCAATTTTGCAAGTATAAATATATCAACTACAATAACAATATACTATGACTGAAAAAAATGTTATATCAAAATTAGCAAATGCAATTTGGGATCCATGCCTGCATTTTTTTTATTTTCTCCTGTTTGTTACCTATGAAAAATATCCTCATGACATTTTTATTGCACAGAACCTTTCTAATTGACCAAAAAACACAAAATATCTTTTCCTTGTAAAATATGAGTTTTTCGAATACCGGATTATATTGCACGAGGGCTTCTATATCTCTATAAATATAACGTTTGATTCGACCATGGATCCAAGCAGAACATACCATCTTGTCAACTATAAATACATATGGACAATACTTAAAACATCGATATTAATAGTGCGGCATCGCCCATTCCGTGTTGTATGAAGGCCTGATTAAGTTCCCAGCATACCAAAGGTGGATAAAGTTTCATTTTTAAATCGAACTCATACACACTATATATATGGAAATATTTGTATATGTCACCGTATAATTGGAACTAGTTGTTGCCTAGTGGTGGAAATTCGAAATTAATTTTTAATTATAAGTATGAACATTACTAAGGTTCTATTGTCAAACACTATACTTCTATAATCACAGATTTCGCCAAGGCTACAGTGCTGATTTGACTTTAACAATAAAAAGAGTATATATGCGTGTGTGTGTGATGTTTTTTTTAATTGATTTAATGTACTTTGAGATCGTAAACTGTCGATAGAGAATGAACAGACTAATATAGAAAATTGTAAGGTCACAGCTCATTAGAGCCACTTGGTTCCCGATAAGAAGCGTCCTCCACGGGTGACATTAGGAATGGGGTGGAGGGGATAGAGGCAGGGTAAAGTATATATACAGATGAAACCTGCACATCGAGACAACTGATGTGTCAAACCTGCCAAGCCGCCTTGTACAAGCATGGCGGGTATATTGTCTGCTATCCCGAGGCCCGAGCCCAGCAGTGGGACATTTATGGGCTATTATTATATCGACGTAGCTACCCATGAAATTCCATAACATGCACGATAATATTACTAAAAGCAAAAGCTCCGTCATACAGAATACTTTATTAGCAAACATCAGGTTTCCTATTAAGGTTTCCATAAATATTACATCAGGTTACATACAAATTAAAGGCCTTAGGCATTTGGTAGCCTGGCTAGTGCCGGTTCCCGTTTACACTGCAGACCCTTGAGAACGAACAGATGGTTTTGTGGAGTATGAAAATATTTGTAAGGTTTAGATGTGGCATTTTTTTATTGTTATTGCAATATTTTGAGGGTCTATAGTCATTTTGAAAAAAGGAACTCTTGTGTATTCATCAACTCTTTCCATCTGTCCGTTTCATTCGGATATTCATTCGGTCGTCTATAGACAGATAGATAGATATAACACGTTATTGTTTAACAATACGCGAGTTACAAAATGCACAAAAAGACTAGTAACATACAGTACTGACCAAACCCTTTTATTAATAAGAAAAAAAATAGTAACATACTTGGTAAACAAAAGGCGGCCTTATCGGTAAAAGCGATCTCTTCCAGGCAACCTTACTCACTCAAAGAACATTCTTAATTATCTAATTATTACATATTAATGAAGAAAGAAAGAAAAAATCTATCTATCATTTTTCTTGCAGGATTTCAGCAGACAAGCAGACGGCCCACTTGATGAAAAGCGGTTACCATCCATTATGGACATTTGCAACACCAAAGGTGCTACAAATGCGCTTCTGCTCTCTTAAGGGAGACTGGAACCTGGTCACTAATGCCGCAACACAACTCAATGTTGTTATGGCGACATACTTTAGACCAGGGGTGGTAACCATCCAGTCGGGCAAATACCCTACCACCTGGCTGTGGGTTATTTTGTCGCCTCCTACGATAAGACGCCCAGCCGCAGAAAATTGTATTCTTTCTCCGTTCCTGCACGGATGATTTGTCTTAGGTAGAATAAAATATGACTAGGTTTTCTTTATCGTATTGGTTTCTAATATTTTAGTTTAATAAATATATATTAGACATTATTCATAAATGGAGAGATGGTTAATTATCTCAATGATAGTAAAATCATCAGAAATGCAAACAACGATGTATATCACTGAATACTTTGTAAATTGCCTTCTCCATTTCTTTATAACCAGATCATTGTTCACGATGAACGTTTATTGGCCTTATCCCTACCGAGGTGGTGTTTTTATAAGGGGCCACCTAGCCCCATGGCATAAAAAATTCACACCTACCAACTAGACTTCCGTTTGGTTTTCCGACTTCAAACGGTCGAAATTCAATCGATTTTTAAATAGCTTTATAATGTCCAGTTTTACATTTAACTAGATTTTTCTTAAGTCAAAGCCTAGATGTATTTTACTTAAATAAACAGGAAATAAGGCTTTTTATATAATTATGTGAAGTTTCAGTAAAAAATTGCATAAAAATCCATTACACAGCTTAGGAGGAGATAGTGGATACAGATAGAAGACAGAAAGAAGCAGAATGCGACTATGTTTTTCATACTATGAAAACTAATGGGCCTGGCAGAAGTTAAAAAAGTTAAATTCTGGAATTCAAATGAAGCGTCACCTATTGGGTATAATTGTGAATCTAAGCCATCCAGGCACCCACTCAAAGAAATACAAAAGTTCATCAAAATCCTAGAACTGAATTCCAGTACCACCTACTGGAACCAATTATGAATCTAAACCATCCAGGCACCCACTCAAAAATACAAAAATATCATCAAAAGCGGTCCAGCGGTTTAAGAGTGACTTACGCACGTACAGACGAATTATATATAAAGATATTTATTATGATTATATATAAAGATTTATATAATTTCCTTTTTTTTGACATTTTCTTTTTATTTTATTCAATTTTGACCTAATGTAAATTAAATAGACATTTTATGTAATTTTCGTATAATTGTATTTCTTTTTTTTTCTTTTTTGTAATTAACTGTTTGAGGCAATTTTTATTTTTATTATATAAATTATTTTATAGTGGAAACTTGATTGATATATGTATTCATTTTGTGTTTTATATTTAAGAATATTAATTATTGTATGTTTCCCAAACAAATTAAATAAATAAATAAATTTCACTATGCAGTACTATAATAATATTTTATGATAAAAATACGCTTAATTATGGTTACCTAAAACAACAATTTGCTTCAAAATTATAGCTTCTCAAATTAGCCCTTTGGAGCCAATTACTGTATTTAAGTTTCGAAAAATATGTACGCCACTAATGAACGCGTAAGTGATATTATTATACAAATGAGAGTTGAAAACGTGTCGATTTCAAAATAATATTTGATGTATATTCAATCACACCACGAAATTATATTACAATTATAACCTCTTCCAGATAAATGTTAGGTATAAACTACTATCAACACCCTTGCTCTCTCTCTCTTTCTCTCTCTCTCTCTCTCTCTCTCTCTCTCTCTCTCTCTTTCACACACAGACACACACACATTTTTCTTTAAAATAATTGTTATTGTTTTCCTATATTAGTAAGCTGCTCATTTTCCTGCTTCCCACCTACTGTAGGAATAATAAAAACGATGTATATCGCTACTACTAAAGTGTGCTGATAAGTGAAGATCCCTAAATCCGCAACCGACCCAGGTCTTTCATTACCCTCAGTGTTCAAATTATCTATAATTTTATGAATGGTTTGCTCCATTGTTCACTGTCACTCATTTGCGCTAATCTTCTAAGCATTGAAATGTAACCATCTATTGTCAATCGCTAATCCCTTTATGGCCGGCACTCAAGTAAGAATTTTCATAGAACGTTAATTTAGTGTTGAAATTTTACTACAATTTCTCATAAAACCTATGTGGTATTGGATTACACTTACGAGTTTAAGAATTCTAATGACTAGTCTGTGCATATTTATTGGGTGTCCCACCTCTATTTTGCGAATATATAAGGTCAGCTCGTTGAGACAGAGTTGGTTGAGCTTCAACTGCGGTCGAGACTTTACTAAGTAGACCTTCGGAATGGAAATCTCACATCGACAGACTTTACGCATTTTGTGTTATTTCCACCTTACGGTACTGATGTGTTGTTTTCGTAACAACTGTAAATTGTGGGTGTGTGTGTAGACATCTGGTAAAGTTTGCGACCTTCTGAAAAGACATTTTAAATCGTATCCCGCAAACATGTAACAATATTGTTTGATTATCTTTACCTAAAAAACGATACCATCTGAAAACGGCGTAATATTCTCGATTTGCAGAGATCAAGAAAAAAGTTAATACCCACCAATAAAGATTGATGAAGAATCAATCGGGGCATGTCCCAAAGATAAAGGCAATGTCCGGGCAATCAATTTTAATCTGGGAACTCGCACGTGTTGTGATTTCTCTCTTTGTCTTATTAGAATATAGGTACGAGTGAAAGAGAGGTCGATCTTAATAAGACCTGTATTGGTTTTGATGTAGGTGCCATTACCGCGATGACGGAGGCAGGCCTATTTACGGAATTAAAGTCTGCTAAAGATTGGGGTGGTTTAAGGACTATTTATAGATTTCATCAAAAACTATACACTTTCTTTGCTTGAATTTCTTGGTCCGACCATAGCGGAAAATATTTTTATGTTTAGTGTATTAATATCTTTTACGTTTTAGTGTCATAAAGATACGAATTATCACGCTTTGAAAAATTATATTTCGCTGGTAAAACTTCTGAATATTATATGTACAGCACCATTCCAAGTCATGAGTAGAAGAATCTAATATACACATTTTGCTAATTGAGAAAGGAATTTTAGTAATATAACGGAGTAAAGGCTCCAGCTAGTGTTAGTGCTTGTGTAAAATTTACCGCTGATACGTCACTACCGCGGCGCTATCCTGTGAATTTCCCAAACGTTGCCCACGGTAGCGTCGACTCACCGTTAACGCCCGCTCGAACAGCGAAAGTGCGGCGGTGGCACGGTAGCGGTGTTCCATACATGCGCGCTTAAGCCACAGTGTTATTACTGTATTTTAAGTCAGGCGTATACAATTCTCATCTAAAAGCACATATCAACATGATATATTTACATTTGTATAATTACATGCAAGAATAAATTATTTATCTTTAAAATTATCTCTGTCTAGATAAGACATAGATCTTATATTTGTAGAAATCATAAATCTGTTATTCATAACAAAGTTACACGTCGATTTCTATACTATAATAATTATTATGGTCACAAATAAAATTAAAATTCAGACATTATATACATAAACTGTTCATGATTATAAAAGGTGTGCTCGACTAACAATTTCCTGGGCCGTATTTTAAATGAAGTTACAAATGGTAACTCCATTATACCTTTTAGGTAGTTTGTTGTATATTAATGTCCCATGACATGCATCAATCTGCCCGATTTCACAAGATTGTGTTTTATATTTCATTTCATTCCTATGCTGAGTAAAGTGCATATGCACGTAACTATGTTTGGTCACTTTGCTTATAATATCTATCATATGTTTAAACTGCTATATGTCATTAAGTATCAACAACATTGGATAGAGTTGGGTTAATAAGTCTGGTACAGTTTCAAGCGTATTTTTACTAATAAATATAGTAGTCCCTTTACAGAATGCAGCCTAAGGAAGATTGAGTAGGGCTCGCTATCTAAGACAATGATGTAAGCGAAAAATACTGATGGATATTAGTGAATCTTTATCAATATTGCTATTATATTGATGATGAATAGTCGCTCACTAAACGGGACTAAATTGAGGCTATCAAGTGAATTAACCTATTTATTTTGTCTTGTCTTACATTTTTGAGGGTAATTAATGTTGAGTACAAATTAGTTAATTTAATTCTAAATACTTTTACAAGAGTAGAAAAAGGAATATTAAGGTTGTTTGGGCATGTAGAGAGGACGGATGAAAATAGAATCACAAAACAAGTGTATGACAGTATTGTGAATGGTAATGTTTGTACCGGTAGACTACAACGTACACACCATGATCAAATAACAGAAGTGTTAAAACGAGGTCAGGTAAAAAGCATATTATATTAACGTGCAAGTATGAAGAGGTTAATGAAAGTAGATGGAGCAAAATTTGTTTTTCAGGACCTTCGTAAGTGAAGATTTATAGTCTCTGCTCACCCCCGTGGGAAACAAGCGTGATAATATGTACGTAATTTTGAGCAATCGTCTGTAATCCTTAAACGGACTCGCTGACCAACGATGGGTGTGGTTCTCTATTATTTTGGGGGTGGTGTAGACTGTTAACGACCCGCTCACGTAAGAAATCTTCTGTGATGAAGCTGAATCTCGTGACCGATACCATCATGTTAGGAGAAATGAAAGTTTATCGACTTCTAGCTCGGTCATGAAGAACAGATGGGATAGGATCGCAGCGTGAGGAAAGAATATTTGGGACGGCGGTCAAAATATCGTTGGAAAAACAGAGTGGTCGCTGACCTGTTTGAGGTGATTATAATCGACAACAAACTGCGCAGGACAGAAAAATGGCGCATTTCGGAGGCCATTGCTCACTTTAGATTGCTGGGCCAACGGAGTATAGTATGTAGTAACCTGAAACCGCTTACTCACATGCGAGCCGTAACCGAAACCGTTGCATTTGCTGCAACATACATAGCTCACGAACCTGGTGCGAGCTGAATGCACTGTGCCCGCAGTGAACCGAAGGCAAGCCCGTAGATACTCATTGTTACTATAACCGTTGCATGTTACAGTTACCAAAAATCATAGTGTGGACGACGTGCCTTTTTTTAATTTCCGTCCGGCGCATTATTCCAGGGCTACGGGTAAACGGGAGTCCCAATTCCGCGTTCCCTGGCAGGCGAGGAGGGGGGCTTGCACACAGGCCTCTTCTACTGCCGGGGGACTACCTTTATCCCCCGGCATCTTCAAGATCTAATCCGGGGCGTGGGGCGCTTTTGTAACGCACGCTACAGGAGGAGAGATGAGCGCGCGCACCCCAAGGGGTACGACCCGCGCCGTCGTATTACGCTGGCCGAAGGTCAAGTCCCGCCCTTCGTCGTCGACGCGTCCTCCTTTGGCGGAAGCGGAGCAAAGACGACCGCTCACGCTCCCGCTCCGCCTCCTCCTTCGCAAGCGTGACGCGCTCGCAGAACGAAGAGACGGCATCCCATGCGCTCGCGACAAGCCTACAGTATCTACATACTCCCTTTAGTAACTCTTACCGTAGCACGATACTGTAACCAAAAATCACATTTAAGTATTTCCCAAACTTTCCCCAGATTCAAAATTACAACAATTAATAACATTATACTAACATAGACGTTCTCTCACATTAAATATGTATGAGTTTATTATAATAATGTCACCGTAGGGGGAACACTGTGAAGATATGGGGCGCCTTCCGATGGTATATTAACATATTACAAGTGGGGAATTGATGGCCGCCCATGTTGCAATTAATCTTTGAATTTTGTAACTTCGATAAAGATTTTCTTTCAACCGCGCCTTTCCATAAATTTCAAAGATTCATGGTAGAGTTTACGATAGTGTTATAGGTATAAGCCATTTCACGCAGATATGGCGATGGGTTTACAACAACAATACATTTTTTTGTTAAGTTTTCGCGACTTAAATACATAAAAACAAAATAAATAAATAATAAAAACACGGGTAAAAGAACAAATTGCTGACATGAAAGACACAAGTTCTAACGAAGTCTGCTATCACAGAACACACGCTTAATAAAACCAGTTACTACATCAGATTCGATAAACCACCAATACTCGCGAAAGAGAATCGTTTCATACCTAGAATGATGATTCGTTATTAAATTTTAATTATCATTAAATTAATCATTCTTTATGATCTCTAAATGTGGTAGGATAATTAATAGCATTTGATTGTCGAATAAAAGGGACATTCGAAAGTTATTTCCAGTCGCGTTAATGAGACGACAGCTTTAGGGGGTAGTAATTTAATTCTAATAGGATGCTTTATATGGGACTCCCTTTTTATTGATTCCTAGAGCATTTTAAATATATCAACATCAGGTTAACTTAAGTCCAATTAACAATTAAAGATGTCTTAACTGTCAAGTGAGAAGTACAGTTACCACCGCACCACCTCTTACCATTGGCTGTAATTTATTGTAAGGGTGTTTGGGCCGGAACTTGAATTGTGATATTGAGCTTTGCACCTCAGATAAACAAGATAGTCAATCAAATCATAATCAATCATCAATATATCAAGTCAATATATCAATATAAGATAATCAAGCCTAGAGTTCTCAGAGTGAAGCCGGCTAAAGAAAGCCTAATTCATAAGTTTATGCAGTTTTAGTAATAAATTACTTGAATATTATTCTAAAATTCGAAATGAATTGAAGAGAATCTAAAATATTCAATTTAATTGAAAATTATTCTAAAAAATTCAAGTTAATTTAAGATTATTCTAAAATTTTAAATTCGATTAAAGATTATTCTAAAAGTATCAAATTACCTAATTCAAGATTATTCTAAAAGTATCAAACTCCTAATTCAAGATTATTCTAAATGTCTCATATTACTTAAAATTGCAGATTATTCCAAAATTTTAAATTGTATTGAAGATTATTCTAAAAGTCTCAATTTACCTAATTGAATGTTATTATGAAATTTTAAACTTTATCAGGATCCTTAAGAACACACGAGCGTGCATGACAAGAGCTATGAATGTCAAAGAAGCAAGTGAGGTGTGTAAGAATAAGCCTGTATGGCGCTCTGTTGTTCGTGCCTACCCCGCAAGGGACCTGGCGTGAAGTTATGTATGTATGAAGATTATTCTAAGAATTAAATTAATTAAAAATTGTTCTAAAATTAAAAATTGTGTTGAAGATTATTCTAAAAGTCTCAAATTACCTAATTGAAGATTATTATGAAATTTTAAATCAATTGAATATTGTTCTACAATTTTAAACTCGCGGACAGTGATATAGATTTTAAAAATCTTGCAAAATCATATCATTTTAAAAGAAGAAGCCGACGATAACAATACATATTTAATAATTCCATACAGACACAAGTCTGTTCTTAATTGCAACTGTCTTTTTGTGCGGCGTTTTCTATGAATAAAACATTTCAAAGCATTATTTTACTGTAAGATCAATACCAGCGGCAAACCGCCTAAGCCTCATAACGATTGTTAAAATTACAAATCTTTACAGCGATTAGTTACGCAAATCATTCTTAAGTCCCAACCCACCCTTTTTGTTACGAGAAACTATTAAGTTTTTGCAAAAAATGAACGTTCTTAATTATTTTTTGGTATGCTGTGGGTTGGTCACGCCTTTTTGTGTTTAGTTATTGTCTTCTTTTATGGTTCTTTAATGACAAGCCGTTTGGGGGTTTGTACTTTTAGAGTTCCCATAGCGATACTCGCAAAGTTCACATTGACGCGTTCTCTAGCGATTTTGGCAAAAATGGAACTCACATATACAAAAAAAAAAAGAAACTACTGTGTATACATTCATGTGTACTATACACACACACACACACACACACACACACACAAACACACACACACACACACACACACAAACACACACACACACACACACACACACACACACACACACACACACACACACACACACACACACACACACACACATAACATTTAGTAGGAACATGTATTAAATGTATGTTCTTATAACTTGGTACCTACACCAAGTTATAAGAACATACATTTAATACAAGCGGCTAAATAATTATAAATTAGAGATGGGCACCACACCTGTAAGTAAGAGTAAATTTATCAACTACAAAATCATGACGACGTTTTTATAGATATTGTTAATTAAAAATCATGTGTCTTTCATCATTCAATCATCTTTCGAATTACAAAATGGAAAATTCTAAAAAGTCATTTTTTTTTTATATATCGGACTCCCCTATCGTAGTAGGCCCGAGCCCAGCAGTGGGACAGTTATGGGCTGTTGTTATTATATGTATATATATATATATATATATATATATATATATATATATATATATATATGGGGCTATGACTGGGACTTCGTCCGCGTGGAATTCTTTTTCGCGGAACCATTAAGCAGTCTAAGTTATTCCTTATATATATATAACATTAGCTATCTGTTAGTGAATGTTCCGTAAAAACGGTCCAGCCGTTTCAGAGATTAGCCGAAACATCCAGACAGACAAGAAATTTCAAAATGATTTTTTGATATAAGTACCATAATGACATAATCCGTCGGGCTCTTGTCACCGCCGGGGTACCTGCCGTCCTAGAACCGAACGGCCTGTGCCGCGACGATGGCAAGAGACCCGATGGTATGTCATTGGTGCCCTGGAAGATGGGTCGCCCCTTAGTATGGGACGCGTCTTGCGTTGATACTTTGGCAGCGTCCCATCTTCCAGCTACTAGCATGTCTGCCGGTACAGCTGCTGCACAACAGGAGGCCCTAAAACGCCGCAAATACTCAGCCATCGGAAATGGCTACATATTTGCGGCTTTTGGGGTCGAGACCCTGGGACCATGGGGGCCTGAGGCTCACAGACTTTATCGAGACATAGCCAAACGTCTGGTGGATGTCTCACGTGACCAAAAGACTGGCTTATACCTTGGACAACGCATCAGCATTGCCATTCAGCGAGGCAATGTGGCCAGTCTTTTGGGCACGTTTCCGACTGACAGCGGTCTGGAACTAGATTTTATGGTTTAATTTTAGTTTGTATATATAGCTTATTTTTAGTTTAATTTATTTATAATTTAGTTTATTTTTAATTAGGAGTTTAGGGTAAATTTTCTTATTTTAATTTATAAACAATAAACTTCAGCTTAACATACTATGTATATTATGAATAGAAAACCGTAATAGTTAAATACCCGTATCAGGTTTAGTAGAGAGCGGAACCCATTAATTTTGTTTTAGTACCATAATATATACTTTCATATGCATTTTGTAAAAGCCGTAATTTTGACCTTACAAACAGGCATTTCAATTTTATTTATCTGTATAGATGAACGTGGTCTCTAAGTAGTATAAGGGTATTCTAATCCACAGGGATAGAAAATATGCGGGCGGGAATAAAGGAGATGAAAGGACTTACAGGATTGGAGCCTTACCAGACACGCCGCAATCGATGCTGGCTTCGTAGGGGCAAGCGTGTCTGCCTCTTGATCCTCTCTTCTCGTCTTTCCTTCAATATTCGTGAACCAACTAGGTACGGCACAACGGGCACCTCCCAGCACATGGATTAAAACGAGGGAGTGTAGAAAGCGGCACAAGATACAAAACGTGGCGTGGATTCGCGATCATAGGCTATGTCAGATTGACATGTGACAGATGCGGCTTAAAGAAAAAATAAACAAAAGAGGCGGTAACCAAATATTTATATTGACGGCCTGTGTGGTTGAGTGCTCTAAAACTGCCAGTTTACCTTACTGAAACGCCGAGGCTCCGGATTCAATTTCGGGTATGGTAAATTTCGGTAACGAATTTCCCCCGTTGTTTACTATGGTCTAGGTAACTTAATTTAATTTAATTTGGGGATATACAATATGTGTGTTTGTCTGCCGATTATATATTTATTTAAAAAAATAGGTCGGCATTATTAATGTATTTTCGTTTTGAAGCTTTTTAGGATTTTGTATACAGTACCCACTTGTCCGATTATTTTTGATAAATTGCGAAAAATAAATTACTGGCCACAACTTGATGAATGATTATTATGTTGCGTGTATTATATACATTTCGGCACGAAAATTGTCACTTTTAACTTCTCTCTGTGATTTATTAATTTATTCTTTGATGTAACCGAGTTTAAATTTTATTTGGCACTACTTTCAAAATTAAAACGACACAGAATCAATAAACTGTTACAAAAAAAACATGGAAGTAATAAGTACTAGTTGTACGTAGTACTTATTACTTCCATGCAAAAAAATGATTTATATTTTTCTAGAAGATGGTTGTGTTTTTAAAAATCTCATATTGTGTACTTTTTGTAAAAACTCTCTGATACTTTACCCATACATTTTAATCCATCCCTCTCTATCCTATTGGAAAACTGGGAACAAGTTGGATTCGACTATAATGTTGCAAATGTGTCTAGACTAAGAATTTTTAAGTTGTTTTTAGAATAGAATATACATTACTTAAGTACAGAAAGCAATAGGAGTTTTAGTTCCTTTTGTGTTTTTTTTAAGTAGTAGATTGTGGTTTATTCTGATGTTTGTTGAAAAACATGTACTTAGATAAAAAAAACTTTCACATAAGAAGTAATACAGTAGAACCTCTTTAGGTTGAACCTCGATAAGTAGAATACCTCCCAAATTGGAAAAAAATGTTTGTTCCCTTCCCTTCAAATCCCAAAACCTCGGCTGCTCGAAATCTGAACCCTCTAAAATCTGAAATAATTAGTGAGTCCTGTGGGCCTTATGTAGGTTGAGTGGTGCGTCGATGATGGTTACCTCGTTGGATAGCGCACCACTGGCGAGAGCCTATGGCTCCAACGCCACGAGAGCTAGGCTCTAACGCTTGAGTCATTGAATAAGAGTACAACGTGTGTTGTACTCTCTATGTAAATATTACTGAATTAATTTAACATTAAACTTAAGACTATATAATATATATACAGAAATATTAAATGCTACGTGAAAATATGTAAAACCTAAACTTATTCGTAGATGTATCTCCGACGGAGGTAGGACATATTATCCCCGCAAATTGCTAATGCGCTGGAACCTTGTCAAATTAACATTCACGTGACGTCATCCGCAACTCGATATGTACGCTTACTCGCCGGCCAGTGATGCTAACAGTACTGAGTGTTCGGCTACGGTTACGTCACCAAAATGGCGGCCAGGCGCAATAGCAATTTGCGGGGGTTATTCGTGGACTACTCAGCTATAATCTTGCTAATTATTTAGCAATAAATTATTCCATGTACGTGACGTATGATGAAACAAAAGAAGTAATACATCAAATAAACAGTTTAATCACCCGTCTTCTCTCATATATTTTTTTGTCGCCGCGCCCGCATGAGGGCAAATATCGTCATTGTCATCGGCTATTAGCACCCTGTTTAACAATTAACTAAATTAAGTCACTCCTTCATTTAGAGGGCGTGATGTCATGGATCTTCGTGAGAAATGAATATATTAGTATTCCATACTTTTATTAAATAATAGATAGATAATATTTTATTGCTCGCCAAATATACAATTTCAAAACACAATTACAATTTTGTCATGGTAAAAACAAAGGCAACCTTATCGCTGAAAGCAATCTCTTCCAGGCAACCTAACTTAAGGAATAATTTAATTTTATACTAGGAAATATAAATATATATACATAAATATAAGGAATAATATATACTGTGCATGCTGTGTAAGCTTGTGGAATGCATTGCCAATAAATATAAAAAACGCATCACTGAGTGCCTAGATATATATTATATACTAGAAGGTTACCTGGAATAAATCTGTAAACTATAATATCGTCAAATGTACTATAGAAACTATTATTAATAGTATTGTAAACTATTTTAAGCGTACAATAAAGAATATTCTATTCTGTTCTGTTCTTTTCCGTTCTATTTAATCAAAGTATATAAAAATATTATTTACGTCACAATCTGACTAGATTTATTATACACTACCGCTTTTTACGATTATACTGTGACACGTATACCAAGACTGCCATCATAGAAGAGCCACGACCAAACAAAATTAAATATTTATTAATCAACAAAACCAAACAAAAAATCTACGAATTAACGATTATATTGTATTCGAATTTTAAGAAAAAAACATGAACGCGTTCGAAATTCGAATGGTTGTAAAAGCGCTGTACGTTTGTGTAACTAGTTTCCGTGCGCACGCGCCGACCAGACATCAAAGACGCCGCGTTCTGCATCGGCGGCAACATGGCGACGATTATAAAGAATAAGTTCGTTAAGACTGATCGTTAAATGAAAGAAGACTCAAAATAGCTCTACAATTTTGAAGGTCAAGTTATCAAAGATAATGTGCTCTTGTCGACCTATCACTTACAAAATTGTCCATAAATGATATGGCGAATTATGGATTTAAGTGTAGCGGCTTCCGCCCGACCTACACAACCTGTAGGTATAGAGAAACCAGAAATGGATGGTGGTATGTGGGAAGGAGTAAAGATGCCAGATTTGCCAGGTAGTGAAGCATTTGCCCAACTGGATGGCTACCACCCCTGGTCTAAAGTATGTCGCCATAACAACGTTGAGTTGTGTTCCAGCATTAGCGACCAGGTTCCGGTCTCCCTTAAGACAGCAGCAGAGCATTTGTAGCACCTTTGGTGTTTGCAAATGTCCATAGGCGATGGTAACCGCATTCCATCAAGTGGATCGACTGCCTGTCTGCTGAACTCCTGCAATAAAAAAAAGATGAAGTATACTAGTATGAGGTGAAGGGGGGGGGGGGGTAACCACTGTTGAGCAAAGGGAAAGTAACAGTGGCTGCAGAAGAACCTCGGGCTTGCGCACACGTTCACACTATAACATAACAGACAGGCACTTTACAGGAGGCGCCCTCTGAGGGAGCTCTTGTCAACCTGTTTGTAAAGAAATCTGGGTGTGGCGCTGGTGTGCTTGGCTCTCTAGAACTTGGAAGGCTTGCTTTGATGCTTTAGGGGCTGACGACGAATGACGTCACACGAATCTCATGATGTTATGACCCCTTCCCCTATCCTTGTCACAGCTGGTGACATTCGTGGGACTCCTCTCTCTCTAGTGTGAGATCAGATACTTTGCAATTTTACATCAAGAAATTATTAAATTAAAACAGAAGTTCCGTAATTAGTTTTATATCCATTTAAAATATTATTTTAATAATTTGAACACTGCTCATACAGACAAACAGAGTTGGAAATATTTTGAAGTTATTCGTTAATAAATCAAATTTCGTGTTTTAATGCTTAAATACTTATATTCAATTTTGAAATGTGACGTCACGAAATTTAGGACCCTCCCACCCCTTTTCACACTTCATCGACACCCCCCATTCCTTAACGTGTGACATAATTTATGGATGACCCCTTGTTACTGTTGCTTGCTTTAGTCTATGACTAGGATATGCCTCACATATCTTGTGTATATTATTCATAATACAGACAGTATATTAAAAGAAAGATAAATAAATTAGGGGCGTAATAATGACAAGCAAGTATCGAAAATGTAATATTTAAAATTTTGGTCCGTCTGCCCGTTAGAGCAACACTTGAAAACTACTGCTCAGATTTAAATTAACTCGCTTACCAGCTAGTTTATATCCCTGGTCGACACTTGGGATACATTTTATCCCGATAAATGACGTAATTTCTGTGGGATAGACAAAAGGTTGGCGCTGCTGTCACTTTTTTTTTGTGCCGACGCGCCTTTCCGATTCACTATCAAACGTCGTCATGGCAACGCGAACGAAGTTTCTGTAGTCGAGCCAGTATCTAGTAATTATATACCTTGAGATTTCCTTACAGTCGCCACTATGAAGAACTTTTATGAAAAGTCCCATTTTAAAGACTCGTGGGATACAGAACGAAAACTTAAATAGACGAAACCCCGTGACATGATGTATATTTAAAAAATATCCGAGCAACAAAAAGATGAAAATTATTACAATAATTTATAAACTAGTAAAATGAAGAAAATATAACTTACATTATATTTTGTACCTATAATCCCTTAAAAATATAAATAGAACAATGCACCTAGACCATCGAAGTCAATGGGTAAGGTTCCTCTTAAAAGGCTGGGTACGATACTTCGCTAGATCGCCATTCTGGGACTCTAGTCTGTGACTACTTTAAATAAACATCGGATCGAATTGGAGTCGTAATTTTTGATGGTTTTGGTACTCTGTAAACCATCTCGGCTCAATATTGAATCAATCTTGATTTTATCGAGTCTGATCAAGGTTAATTTTAGGGACTACGGATATTTCACCTCCTGTCAGTCGAATGAATTTTCACTAGCACTGGCATGGCTGTTTTTTTTGTTGTGAAAATTACTAATTCGTATACTGTTCTATTCTCAAAGGTAACAAAGATCTTTGATCACCAGAAGATTTCTTCAGAAAGAAAAAAGTGTGTGTGTACAGTTCACATGCAGCAGAAGTGAAACTTCAGAGAATATACTCACAGATATTTCTTCTCTAACTTTTATTAATATAAATATACTCGTAATTCCTTTAGCCTACATCAGTAAACATATTATAATTCCACTTTCAATTTTTCACTTCTTTAGTCAATAAAATATTATTATCAGGAGTTGGACCTAGTTTAATCATCGGTCTCATTGACCCTAATCTGTGCTGCACAATGTAAAACTCGTATCTCATTCTCTTGCATGCTTAGTCCTATAGATTTATGTGTTTATCTCTTTTTAATGTCGCTTTTTCGTTTCATCGAGTTTCAAATCACAACGATTGTAAAAAAGTTTCACTTCAAAAAAAAAGTGCGTGTACACACGTAAAAATGAAACTTCTTTATGAACTTATTTTTCGAAAAATTATCTACTATATGCAATTTTACAGATATTGGTTAAATAAAGTTAAATTAGATAAAGTTTAAACAAAAGGCTTTTATTAGCATAGACATGAATACAAACAAGTCTGATGGTGGGAGTAAATCCGCTTAAACGACATGCTATCCCTACTCCGCTGGAAAAAGTAATCTTCGTTCGAATCGACCAGGGGCGAGAAAAAGATGGCGCGTAACGGAACAATGTGCCGCGTTACCGAAAAATGTGACGGTAATTTTTTTTCCAACGCCGCTAAAGAAGTTTCACTTCAATAAAAAAAAGTTTTTCTCATAATTAATGTAATGTTAATTTAATAATTAACCCTTTTTGACTTAATTGTTCTGTCCTCACATTTAAATGATTATAAGGTTGAAGTAAATGAGTTGACCCGTCTACTTTACGCAGAATGTTTATTCTAGAGAAATGACCACCGCAGTCGTGTGGAACGTGACGGAAGTGCGCCCGTCACTCGTTGAAATGTAGCCGCTTTGTGGAAACATCTAATGGAATTATTAAAATACAAAAATAAACACGTTTGTAAGCATGAATGTTAATTTGTTAGGCCTCGTCCACAGTGGACGGAGAGCGGGAACTATTAAGTACACATCGCCTCTGCGTAAGCTTCCTATTCGAACAAAGCGCTTTGAGTCCACCTTCATTATACGCACCGCAAAGGAGTGGAACACACTGCCGGAGACTGTTTTTACTGAAACCTACAACCTGAGTGCCTTCAAGTCTCGTGTAAATCTTACCTTCTAGGTAAGCTTGCTCGATCTTAGACCATGTCTCCGCTCGAATCGAGCGAGATAGTGGTCAAACGCGAACCTATACGTGATAAAAAAAAGCTTGCCATACGGTATCCAAAAGTAGGACATGTCTTCCTTTTAGTCAAATTGTCCTCCCGTCGTCCCTCATCCACGAAATGATGATATTTTGTCTAAAATAGGTAGTTCAGATAAGAATGTACTTATATATATGTTTAGAAGCAGCGCATTTGTAGCACCTTTGGTGTTGCAAATATCCATAGGCGATGATAACGGCTTTCCATCAAGTGGGCCGTTTGCCTGTTTGCTGAATTCCTGCAAAAAATACATAATACTCGTAAAAATATTCTCTCATCAAACTTAAACTTAAGACGTCTTTTTTTTAAGAAATCTTCTACAACTGTACTGCAACAAATTTTTGAAATACATACATTATAGATTGTCATAAAAATGTTTCCATTCGTTTCGAGAGAATTATGTTATGGAGGTTAAAAAAACTCTTTTCTAAATTTTCAATTTTCAAGATCATTATTGAAGCAAGTGAGGTGTGTAAGAATAAGCCTGTATGGCGCTCTGTTGTTCGTGCCTACCCCGCAAGGGACCTGGCGTGAAGTTATGTACGTATGTATTATTGAAGCAAAGAGACTACTATCGCGGTATAGTCCACAGATATTTATGAAGTGAAAGTTCTTTAGAATTGTTGCGATCCGAAAATGCATGAAAAGAAAAAGTGACACTAAAAGAGTAGTGATATAAAGTGTAAATTATATTGAATTATTTGAATTATAATATGTTGACGGGTGTAGGCTAAACAATTTATATTTTAAAAGCTAAACAAGAATCATCTGTGAGTATATTATCTGAATTTTCACAACTTCTGTGTGTGAACTGTACACACACACACACATTTTTTACTCGTTTTTCCTTTCATAGCAAAGGGACGCGGATACATCTTATAATAAATTGTAGGAGGTATTGGCGGTAACTGAAAGGAGACGTTGTGCTGTGCAGTTTTATTTCTAAAAATGTGTAAAATTACTCTAAAATGAACAATAGTTGTACGATATTGATAGTTTTTGAGTAGTAGTTATGTGTTTTGTGAGAAATGTGAACTGTGTAGTCAAATGTGGCCTTTCGAGTTGTCACAAGAACTCCGTTGACTGGCACTAGCTGATTACCTACAGTTCAGCTGTGCTACACATAGGCATAAGAAAATGAATAAACTATTGTAAACGAAGATCTGGCTTAAAGGCCTAGCTGCCAAGCCATAAACCTAAATATAAAAAAATATAATAAATTATAAAATTATTTACATATAAAAGAACAAGGGTGAAATATGTACACTCATATAAAATCTATAAAGCTGCGACGTATTATAAAATGACAAAAGTTATCTTAAATAACAAATTGACTATCGATTTTCGAAACTTTTTGTGAAAAAAAAATGTTTTGAGTAATGTTGCATCTAATCATGTGAAATTTATCATTTTATTCAGGTTTTTCTACTGCACAATTGTCATTTCCCACTGTATTGGATACATGCTCACTACAAGCGATTCGAAATTAACCTGCAATGTAAACGAGGCCTTAGCTTATTGTTATTGTAAGTTAATTTGAATAAAGCGCACAAGATAGTAGCTATCGTCACCACTTTTCATAATAGACACGACTAATAGACAAAAGAGAATATCTTAACGCTACTCAAATTCATCATGGATGATAATATCATAATTCATAAGTATATCATAATATTTCATAAGAGAGTTGGTACTTGTTTCTAAGCTTTTTTACCAGCTTTTACTTAACTTGCCCTGGATGTATGTACTATGTAAGTTCGGGTGGAATCTTGCAAGTTAAATTTAACCAACTGATTACAGAAACTATACAGTCTTTGAAATTAATTATTATGGTCGAATTTCGACCACGGGCGACCACTGGTATGTTTAAATTTAGTCATTGATTTGGTGGTAGTTGTAGTGATTTGGTAGATAGGTAACTCTTTATTGCACACCAAAACATACAATTACAAAACAGACAATATTTACAATATTTTCTAGGCAATACAATAGGCGGCCTTATCGCTCAAAGCGATCTCTTCCAGGCAACCTAAATGAAAAAGATGAAGCCGCTCAAGCTTATTCAGCTGTTCTTGGGTTAAATCCAGATAGCAGGCGTCAGCGTAATCAAGTATGGGAAGTAAGAGAGACTCAGCAAGCGTAATCTTGGTAGCAGTAGGCAAGAAGTTTCTTAATCTTCTGAGGGATCTAGAAGATAAGAAGACTCTGCGACTTAAATCAGTGATGTGAGGCCGCCAAGACAGCTCCCTATCGATGATTATGCCAAGATTTTTGACAGTGTCGTTTGGTACATAATTTATAAGTTTAGATTTAATTTATTTAATATTGCACTGAAATTTTCACCTTTATTTTGAAATTATAGACTTCCATTATAAAAATAGAAGAAGTTAGATTAATTAAATAAATAAATGGATATGTTCACACAATAGCTACATCGATTATCCTGAAATCAAACTAAATAGAACTCAAATAAAGACGCCAACTCAAACATAGCTGTTCGGGATATCTTAATCGTGTGTGACAACAATTTGAATCTTAAACACTCCAAAGTCAATATTAAACTAAACAGATTAAGTCCACAGCAAATAACCTTATTCTCCTTTAAGACAAATGTTAAAGATGGAACACACTTTTACGCGCTGATAACTTAGGCCGTGGTCTATCACAGATGCTACAAGTGGCGCCTTTGTCATCTTTGCAGGAACGGAGAAAGAATACAATTTCCTGCGGCCGGGCAGCCTGTCGTAAAAGGGGACAAAACAACCCGCAGCCAGGTGGTAGGGCATTTGACCGACTGGATGGCTACCACCCCTAGTCTAGAGTATGCCGCCATAACAACCTTGAATTGTGTTCCGACATTAGTGACCAGATTCCAGTCTCCCTTGAGAGAGCAGCAGCGCATTTGTAGCACTTTTGGTGTTGCAAATGTCCATAGGCGATGGTAACCGCTTTCCATCAAATGGGCCGTCGGCCTGTCTGCTGAACTCCTGGAATAAAAAAATCTTCAATAGACGCTGAATAGATTACAAGTATCCCGTATTGGGAAAGACCGAGTCAGCAATAAGTTCCACTCTTTTGCGGTGCGCTTGATAAAAGTGGACAAATAGTGCTTCATTTGTATAGTTGGAATATCCATCACCACCATATATTTTGCGTCATGGTTGTCCGATTATGGAAGACACTCTCCAAAATAAACAGACGGTTTAGATACTATTGGCCTTCGAAGAGACTTCGCGTCTCTCTGAGTATTCTACCGACTGTACTACCCTGTATGGGGAGTGTTCCGATTAACTGTTGAGATTGGCGCCCTCATCTTCCTTGTACCACCGCACCACACGCCATTCTGGCTGGGCGTTCAACCCCATTTTCTAGAGCCGCTTCGCTCTTGTTTCTCGAGAACGTTTCTCTTGCGGACCATGGGGATTTGGAATGAGCTCCTAGCCGTGGTTTTCCCATAGCGCTACAATATGGGGTTCTTTAAAAAGGGTGTCATAATATTTCTTCGAGGCCGGCAGCACGTTGGTCACATCTCTGGTGTTGCTGCTATCAGGTGGGCCGTCTGCCTGTCTGCTGTACTTCAGCAATAAAAAAAAGTGAAGATGATTGAAATCCGATAAGTTTTTTCTAACCCTTTTTTTCGAGGTGACCACACACCATACCACACTGCTCGGGGACATATTTAACAGTAGAGGAGTGTGGGACTAACCGGCTTTTTATTCGAAATATCCACTAAACACCACGTGTTCCTCCTGACGTCATATGCCAGGGTCAAGAGAAAAGGCCGTGTCCGACGCAGCAGCCCTGAATGACGAGAGCTCGCCCCTGTCTACCGGTGAGACACTCCTTGGGCAGCTGGCCTTGCGTCGATGGTCGAGACTTTGAATTTTATCATCAAAAACCTGGTCTCTATCAACCGACTTCCTGGCTCTCTTCAATCGACTTTAGTGCTTCGAGTTGATATTTGGCTGAGCAGTCCTGAAGGTGAGAACAGTATACATGCTCAGACTTCTGCTTTGTTTTAAGGGGTCCATCCACTGTCGTATGAAGACCTCCTCCATCTCATGCCAAGTTTTTCGTCCTTTCGCTTTTTGTAATCCACCCATTAAGTTTTCACATCTTAATAGCAATGACAAAACATACTAAATCTGTGTACGCCTTTACTCACAAAGCATCAGTTCCCAAATTCTTGACTCATTAATACGTTAAACATACATTAAGATGCGATTCTCGGATGCTGCGACAATGGGCTGCTGTCCCAAACCGCCCTGTGTAAACAGAGGCTATAATTTCATTCCACGGGACACCCTAACAGGCTTATTTAGGCCATATTGCATGTATATGGGATGCTAACAGCTGTACATTAAGTTTTGTGACTAACTCCGTACTTTATTAATTTTCAACAGAAAATGTTATAAAAATTCAGGTTTCGTATGTTTGTTGCCGCTGAAATAAAAAATACATGTGCATCAGACCAAAATCCCGAGTGAAACTCTGCACCCGACCAAAGTCAGATTGCGAATGTACTGTACTCGTTCCGTTTGCTTAATTAATTTATCATTAAACTTACATTACATTACAAACAAAAATCTTAACTGCTACGTGAAACTATGTAAAACCTATTGTTACAAGTTGGGCCACCTGCATACCTGTAGACAAAGCACATTTATTACCTGCCGTGGCGTTTGAACTAATATCATTGAATCTGTTTTATGACTATCTTCTTTTGTTTACTTTGTGTTTAAAATTGGCAATCATAAAACAGCTTATTGTGTATTGTACTCATTTATGGCCGTTCGCAGGCATAATTACGCAGGTGTGCGGATTACGTTTGCTGGGAAATTGCGTCGACGCTTGCCAGGTAGACTAATTGCATCGGTGCATTATAAAGCAATGGCCCAATGGAGAGATCGTCAGTCTAGAGAGAACCACGATCAAGGCGAGACTTGTGTACATTCGATAACCTATATAGTGACGGCTATGCGCGTGTTATTGAATCGCGCATAACGTTTGAACTGATTGTGTACCGTTATATTTGTACCTGTGTTATACGTCTTTGTATAGTTCTAATAAATTCTATAGTAATTCCAACGGCATTTTAATTCGAGTCCCATAACTCGTAACAATATATTCGCATCTACGAAGGTTGTTTGAACTGATTGTTTTCCGTTATATTTGTACCTGTGTTATACGTGTTTGTATAGTTCTAATAAATTCTATAAAAATTCCAACGGCATTTTAATTGGAGTCCCATAACTCGTAACAATATATTCGCATCTACGAAGGTTTTGTGTTATACGTGTTTGTATAGTTCTAATAAATTCTATAGTAATTCCAACGGCATTTTAATTCGAGTCCCGTAACTCGTAACAATATATTCGCATCTACGAAGGTTTTCTGTAGTGACAGATTTTGGCACGTACATAGACCACTCAGTTACAACCTTACTAATTATTTAACAATAAATTATTCCATGTACGTGACGTAACATCTAAAATATTTTATAACATAATAACATGATATTTTAACTCCTGTGCACGAATATTGTTCTAGATTTTACTGTAATATGAGTCGTCTAACCAATTCTGAAGAGCAAACAGGCTTTATCGCATGTGACAAGACCAACCGGAAAGCCCACACCGGCATGTATGCTCAAGCATAAACGCCCGGAAGTTATCTGCTGCGGTATTTTTGTGCTGATAACACGTGCAAATAGACATAGGGCCACCTGGTAGCCACTAACACCGGTAAAGGATTCCCTTTTTTATCTAAAAGCGAGTGGTTTAATGAATTTAATATTTTTTGGTTTCCAATCCCCGCACTCAGAGAGATTAAGCGACAATTTTAAAAAGGCCTAAAATTACAAACCTAATACAGTAATTGACATTCTTGTAATTTCGTAGGTCATGTCTACTGCTAAATCCTTACTAGTAACTAAAGTACTTTAAAAGCTCAGTTGAAAAATAGTAACACAAAAAGCTGATCGCCGTTTTTCAAGGAAAAATTATGACCATCCCACTCTGGGCGCGATTTTCAAAATTAGTATGTGTCATGTCTATTGCTAAATCTTTACTAGTAACTTAAGTACATTAAAAGTTCAATTGAAAAATAGTAATACGAAAAACTTATCATTGCTATTCAAAGAAAATTATAATTATACCACTGTGAGCGCGATTTTCAAAATTAAATTACTTGTCTGATATTGCACCACTAGAAAATCATATTCTGAGATATTTATCAAATTAATGGAATATATTAATAATTGAACTATAATAGGCAATTACACAATTAAATCTTGGCTTCGTTATTGATTTACTGATGCGGAGAGAATTGAATGGGGTTTGATAAAATTTGGCATAACCATTGATTAGGAATGCAAATCATCGATCAGAACCCAATTTAAAACACTTTCTTGACCTTATCCTAAAGTAATATTATAAATACAAATTGCTTTTTTTTGTTACGCTTTCATCATACTCTTTCATCAAGAAAAAGATACTGTTCCCGAGATTTTTTTATAGCAATTTACATTAGGTACTATATATACTGTCAATAAATATATTTATTTAATTTATTTTACTTTTAACGATAAGGACCCCTGTTGTTTTGCCAAGATCTATTGTAACAGCATTCTGTTTTTGTAATTCTTTATTTTGTTGAACAATACCTCGTTTTCCAATCTAATCTTATCTGGGTTCGCCTTAATACCATGATCTCGCCCGATGTGGAGCGAAGATGTGGTCTAAGATGAAGCACGCTTACCTAGACGGTACTCCAGCAATGAGTTCCACTCCTTTGACGTGCGCATGATGAAGGTAGACGCTAAGCTCTTCGTTCTTATTGGTGGAAACTCCGCCATATATGGACGTCGGTACGTCCGATGATGGATGGGAGACGGTGGGATCAGATCGAAGAGCTCAGCTGGACAGTCCACAGTGCAACCTGTTTAGTTTAAGCCGCAGTTGAAATTCATTACCAAAGACAACGTCATGTTGCTATGTCATCGAGTTTGTTAGTTTGACATAACGTCGCTTTTGTTAGATTGCCAAGACGATGTGCTTGTTCAGGGTGGCATTTCCCGAGGCAGTTCCTGAGTGATAGAAAAAATCTAAATTTATCAACAAATCCTACATTAACACAAGCGAAGCTAGCGGGTAAATTCTGGTTCATAAATGTGAGTATGATGTTATGGATTTATAAACCTTCTAAAAGGGCCAAAATTAATTTTTTTAAAATCCACAAACTGTCAGCTGCCTTAAACGTTGCCGCGCCAAAACTAAGAAAATTATATAGTCTCTTTTATTCTAACACAAATTCTATGTTTTTTTATTATTTTTTTATTGCAGTATTTCAGCAGACAGGCAGACGGCCCACTTTATGGAAAGCAGTTACCATCGCCTATGGACATTTGCAATACCAAAGGTGCTACAAATGCGCTGCTGCTCTCTTAAGGGATGTAGTTAGAGGAAGAAAGCATCAGTTCAACTTTTTCTTCAATTAGCTGTATTTGACCACAAATTTGTGGGACTTCGCAATGAGCCGTGTGTCACAGTTCGGCAACAAATTTGTGATGGTTCCGTCTTACGTGATAAACGACAAAAATTCTGCCACTTCCAAATAGATAAAATATAGATCAATTTATGTTAGCAGAAGATCAAATTTACTACACTTATTAAAACGACAGCTCCCTAAGCTTATCAATGCCATTACCACAATACCCACTCAATTATTGTCATGTCACACGCATTGTGTTTTTTATAATGCTTATCAAATAATTTATTGAAGTTTCTCAGAATGTTTGATGGATCGATGTCAGATGAATTGACAATGTAATTGTGTTTTGAACAAATAAAGAAGCTTGGTTTCGCATGCCACTCTGTGTGCTTATTTTTTATTCTATGACAGTCTTTATATTATTTTTTATTAGAGCTTAGTACCGGAAGCGGGCAAACAAAGAAACTGGCTACCTAACGAAAAGGTACCTAGAGTTGAAGTTCTTCTTTTCGCCCTAGAAGGAAGCAGCTGTTGTGGTGCTGAAGAAACCTGGGAAATTCGATTATGGTCTAGTGAAGTCATACCGCCCCATTGGTCTACTATCCATCTTGTGTAAAATATTTGAGAAAATGACGGTAAGGCGACCAAAATCAATGAAAGGCAGGTGCGGCTTCATTCCTCAACGTAGTACAGAGGACGTTCTTTACGACCTCGTACAGCTCATCGGGAGCATCCTTGATGGAAAGGAGGATTTGTAAAACCTTTGGTGTTGTAAATGTCCATAGGCGATGGTAACCGTTTTCCACCAGTAGGCCATCTGCCTGTCTGCTGAACTCATGCAATAAAAAAACGTATATTATAAAAAGGAAATCTATTTATTTTTGTATGTCTGTAAGGAATAAACTCAAAAACTATTGGACCGATTTCAAAAATTCTTTCACCATTAGAATGCTACATTATTCCTGAGTAACATAGGCTATATTTAATATATATATAATCGGGTTCTAAATTTTTTTTAAGACAAGACAACGTCTGCCGGTATCGCTAGTACTATATAAAGATAAAGAAGATGTTTTTTTTTGACGTCGGGGTTACGTAGTAACTATTTATTAATTTGTGGTAGGGGTGGCTATGGGATACTTTTATTTCGTTGCATTGTATGATAGCCTCGAAGCCTTTATTCAATATTTATCTAAGCGAGTGAAGCCACTAGAAAAGCTATAGTAGATAATAATAAATTACAACAATTATTATTTAATAACTATAGTCGAAAGCTATTTATTTGATTAAATGTACACAATATTTCTTTTCTCCAAATAAAAGACCAGAGGGCATAAAGTTTATTATGATTTTAATATTCAGACACGCACAACAAACGGACACTGAAGAGTTATTATTACTATTAAATTAATATGAATCACGATACACAAGGAATAAGTTACGACAGATCTTGAGATCAGTCGAACACCGCTCTTGGGAAGGCTTCTTTCAGAATCAAATTGGTGTCAAACTATCAATATGTTTGTTACATTTTTGAAATGAAACTTCTATAAACCCTTCTATACTAATACCCCCCATCTAAATAGATAGACGGGGGTATTAGGATTTTATTCTCTCACGAAAAAGTGTTACGGCTGCGTGGAGGGGGTAGAAGGTATATCGCGTGACAGGCGGCATAATTGAATATCGACTATGAATCGTTTTTTTGGTTCCGGATATAATTCACTTTATTTGTTTGATAAAATAAAATATGTTTAAGTAAAAAATGCATTCATAATATATACCTAACCTGACCAAATCATAATTTGTAGTAAACCTGCGAATAATCGAAATGTGTACTGGGACCCATAGTAGAAGTGAAACTTCAACGAACAAGTGGAAAAACGAATCGCAATGGACCAGTGGAAAACGAATAAGTTGATATTTTATTGCTTGTTAATGTACTTGTCCATTTTGAAAACTTGCCCGAAAAACTGCAAATTTAAATTTTGTTGCTATTCGTTTTTCGTTTTACTATGTGCCCTAGTACACATTTCGATTTTTAAATTAAATAAACTTAGATTAAACTGATTGTGTAATCGGGATCAGTGGTTGGACACAGACCTCGTATGTTATAAACCGAACAAAAACAAATCATTGCACGACAGATACAAGATAACCGATTTCGAATGCATCGTAAATCTGTACGTGTTACAATTAAATGAATGTCGCGGTTAAGGACTATTTAGACTTACACGCAGTCTATACTACAAAAAAAATATTACCTATATATTAATTTTTAAAGCTTACGATATTGTTGCATACCGACAAAGAAATACACACCTGGTCTTTTACCTTTCCCGCATTTGGACTTCTTTTGTTTACTTTGTGCTTAAAATTTGTAATTAGACAATAGCCTATTGTTATTGTATTCGTTTATGACCGTTCGCAGGAATAATTAAGTAGGTGTGCAGATTACGTTTTCTTGGAAAAACTCAGTCCACGCAGTCGATTGTTGTATTGTACAGTTTACTATAAAACAATGCCCGAACGGAGGGGTGGGGCAGTCTAGCGAGAACCACGATCAAAGCAAGACGAGGACATTCGATAAGCGATATAGTGAGGGACTTTGCGCGTGTTATTGAATCGTGCAGTTTGTACTGGTTGTATCCAGTTATATTTGTACCTATTTTATACGTGTTTGTATAGTTCTAATAAATTATATACTAATTCGAACGGCATTTTAATTCGAGTCCCGTACTCGTAATAATAAGAATCATACGCTACTGAAAACATTCTTTGCTTGACAATGTTTAACGTTTACGAAATTATAAAATTTGAAAATATAGGTTTTTCTGAAGTAAGGATATGAGATAAGATAAATTCTATACATGTTGTTATGTGCACTATATATGAGTCGTATAATTCCAATACCCGCCAACTCCCTTAAAACACTAAATTTAGTTATGTATGTTTCTGTATAGTCTATGAAATATCTCGTATGTCCTTTTGTTCGTTTTATACCAAAAACCGCCAACTTCCAAATAATTTGACATCAAACTTGCGAATTTGTTCGAATCCGATATTCGAACACTTTTTCGCTTTTACTGACAATATGTTGCGTGTGGAGTTAGCGGATATTGGAATTATACGACTCATATACAAGCATGTTACAATCATGAGTTATATATTTTTTTGTAAATTTAAATCATAAAGTTAACAAAATATTCATACTGTTTATTCTATGTAGGTATATGTTATAATTTACAAATTAAATAGGTTTTAAATTAAACTCATTAAAATATTCGGCTCGTTTTAGTATTACGCCAAAAGGAAGGTTTGCATTGAAAATCAGCGTTGTGTCGGATATAATTCCGGCACAACAATATGCTGAGTGCGAACCTTGTTTGCTGAAAATGCGGCGTACAAATTCTCAAAATATGTTTTTATTTATAAGATACATGTTAGCAATGTAAGTACGCCACTATTTCTTCAAATATTTTTGTTTTTCTTTTCATTTAAGTTAAATTCATACCAAATCATTTTTTTTCGAATTAAGTGTTACATAGGTCTTGTAAATTATGCGGGAATAAGGGAGAAGAAAATGACTTACAGGTTAGGTTGCCAGCACGCTGAGAACGATGCGAGATTCGCAGCTGCAGGCACGTCTTCCTCTGATCCTGTCTTCACGTGTTGCGGTTGCTTCGATGAGTGGACCAGCTAGTAAGGCACAGGAGGTACCTCATAGCACGCGGGTCCATAAGCGGGTGTAGAATTCCGCACGACACACAAAACGCGGTGAGGTTTTCGCGGAAGCAACGGCTCGAACAGCGGCAGAACTTAGCATAGATTGGGATGTAGACTATGTCACATATATGAGTGACATATGCGGCAAAGAAAAAGAAACAAATGAAGGCGGTGACTAAATAAACTCGGCATTAATAGACATCTACACAGATCGACAAAATTGAAGTGTCTGTTTTTACTGTCAAAAAAAATGAGGGATAATTCGGACCAGTAGATACTGAAAATGCAAATTTTAGAATTTTTGTCTGTCTGTCTGGATGTTCCGGGTAATCTTTGGAACAGCGGGATCATTTTGACGGCACTTTCATTGGCAGATGATGTTATAAGGAGTACCTAACCTGGCTACTTCTTTTACTGTTTTTAGGATTCCGGGAAAAAAAATTGTTGCGGGCATTATATGTATTTGGCGTTTAATAGTATCATAATGAAAATGTTACTTAATTTACTTATTTATTAGTTCCTTATTTAAAACGGCGTCCCAATGTTTCCTTGTTGTTGAAATGTTTAGCATAAATATTTATAAATATTGGGTAAAGTTAGAACAAAAACTTGATTTATAGATTGTTTTATATTTCTTTAGTGAGTTGGATTGGATTTAGAGAGGAGAGGAGGAGATTTGGATTAATATGAGAAACTGATCAAACAAACACTGACAAGTTGGAATATTGAGACTGGCGATGTCTGAAACTTGTCGATCTTCTTAGCATAAGTGTGGTGGGTATGACACCCAGTTTCCTAAAATAGGGAGGGAGGTTTAAGCTGAGTAGTAGATAAAATTTGTTGTATTATTATTTGAAAATTCCAGCCAAATACTGTTCGTTTGCCTTACATAACATAGATTATACAATAATAAAGTAACATATAAATCTTAGAGCAATTTAATTAATGAGAACGTTTCAAAGAAACCTCGTCTCAGGAATAATTGCACTTCTTTCCACAACCTTTTTCAAGAAATGCAACTACACTGTTGTATTTTCTTTGTAAGTAGAACATTTTAAGTTAAAAGCGCAGTGTACAATTTAATTTAGAATAAAAGCAAGACACAGAACACCAATTGTGAGAGTTCCTGTTCAATTATCTAAAGAAGTTGTTTATGACGACGATTTCAAAATGGATGGAAAGCCTTCAGTTGTTAGATAGTTTAATAAAGATATTCTGGAATCGTAAAGGTCCTGATTTCGATTCCGGGTATATTTCAATAAACGAACTAACTAGCTCCGTTGGCTCAGCGATCCGAAGTGAGTCTTGGCCTCCAAAACGAGAGCACGCCACTTTCCTCTGTCCTGCGCAGTATCTTACCAGTTATGGGCTTGTAGTGAGGTCAGGTCAGCTTCCACTCTATCCTTCCATTTTCCATTGGGACGACCAACCGGTCGCCCCAACTAAGCTTTCTTCACTCCCCGATGGTGAAGGAGGCTCCACCTGCTCTACATAACCGAGTCAGTGGAAATTTTTCTGAGAAAAAAATCAATAAACAAAATTACCATTTTTTTATTATAATTGAATAATAGGTTCGCGTTTGACTGACATTGCGACTGATGTTAGAAGGAAATACAGTCTAAGGTGGAGCACTCTTACCTAGAAGATACCTATTTACTCTAGTCTGGACGTCATCACCATCATCATCCGAGCGTTAAATCCCGGTTGCGTTCGGTGAGTTCACTCCTACGCCCAGGGTCCGCTTTCCTACTTTTTCTACTCCACTTCTCGCGATCTTCAACATCCCCCGTTTTGAGACCATTGGTACGCATGCCATCCTTCACAACGTCAAGCCAACATTCCTTGGGCCTTCCCCTTCGACCGAGACCTGGCGGAGGCGGCATGGCTTTTGACATTGACATTTGTTCCCCACATAATTAGCCGGTCTAATCCGGTGGTCCGGTAAGTCTGGACGTCTAAGATACAAAAGCTTAATTTGCGTACTTCATTTGAAAGTATATAGTAAGTGAATGTACCTTTCGATTTATTTTATAAGCAAACACCTGCAAGGTATTGAATGAAATGAATTTTATAGCATATAAGGACGTACTTACACCAATACTAAAATAAATTTGCATTATTGTCGCTAATAACTATTCCTTCCAAAAAATCACCTGGAAATTGTATCTGAAACTCAAGTAAGTATTTTCAAATACGAATAGTCCTTAAACTAGATCCATCGTACCTTCGATCTACCAACGTACAATATAATTGGACCGTCATTGGATATTGATCGGGATTTATCTTGATTTGAACAAACGTATTCATTGCTTATTTCTATTCATACAATGTAACTAGGATATGCCCGTGATTTCATCTACGCTTGAACTTCCCATGGGGTTCCTAGGTCACAAAGGACCACAACATTTAAAAATAATGTTACATCGTTTTAGTAAAAACTGCGCTGGAATAAGCTAATTATTATGCACCCGAACGACTACAAACCGCTCCCAGGAAAATATCTGCCGGATTGGCATTGGAAATGAATGAATGAATGAATAACTTTATTGCACATACATTTAAGTACAATGGGCGGTCTTATCGCCAAAGGCAATCTCCTCCAGACTACCCTATACAATTATTATCAACACCGACTAATTTATTTACTGCCTTCATATTAAACGGAAGTTTACAGTGTATACATTTATAGAATAGAGTAGAATAGAATATACTTTATTGCACACAATGTTACAAAATAAATTCGCACATACAATCATAATGATAAGTGCAATGGGCGGTCTTATCGCTGGGAGCGATTTCTTCCAGACAACCTTTGGATGGACAGAAACTCGGTATGTATGGTATGTATGCAATAATATAATATACTAACATATACGTAAATATAAGGAAAATGTCACTAAATTATAATATAATACCGATTATGCCGCCCTATGACTAGCTCTGAGTTTTGTCAAAAAAAAGGATTATTAATGTTTTCTCATTATGGTGGGAAAAGGAAAAACAATGAAGAAAAAAAAATATTTTAATTAGCTACTTATTCGTTTTTTTATACTGATGTATAAAACTATATACTTAAATGTTTATCTACAAAAATTTAACTCTTCTTGCCTTTATATTTGCGAAATCTACCGAGTTTCTTATATCCAAATTGTCTAACTGAAACCGACAGTGTAAGTAATATTCTTAGCGCTATCGCTGTGTTCGGAAATGTTGAAATTAAATCATTGGTAAAAAAATATTTTAATAGGGTTTGTGGCTCATTAGACTGATTTAGATGATGAACATTTTGCAGAAAAAATGTAACTTTAATGCAGTGATTTCATTAAATAAATCAATACCGGCAATGTCTGATTCACTACTTGCATCTTAATTTTAACGGATGCCAATAGATGGCGGTATTAACATTATACTTATGATGGGTAATATGATGAAAATGATTTAAATTACGTGTGAGTCGCTCGATTTGCCGCCCTCTGGGTGTGCCGCCCGTGTGCGGTGCACGCCTTGCACGCCCGCTTACGGCGGCCCTGAATCTACTGGTTTGAGTGCCACCATGGCTTATTTTCTTTTTTGAGATAGATAGATAGATAACACTTTATTATACAGCAATACAAAAATGAATGCGATCTCTTCCAAACAACCCCAGGAATGAATTGAGATGATAATGGCGATGGTGGTATACGTAACATATAGTACGAACTTACTTTTATCCGTGCAGGAACGGAGAAAGAATACAATTTCCTGGGCCGGCGGCCTGTCGTAAGAGGCGACAAAACAACCCACAGCCAGGTAGCATTTGCCCGACTGGATGACTATCACACCTAGTCTAAAGCATGTCGCCATAACAACCCTGAATTGTGTTCCGGCATTAGTGACCAGGTTCCAGTCTCCCTTAAGAGAGCAGCAGCGCATTTGTAACACCTTTGATATTGCAAATGTCCAAAGGCGATGGTAACCGCTTTCCATCAAGTTCCGTCTGTCTGCTGAACTCCTGCAATATTTTTTTTTTAAACTACTTACTCTTTAATAATAAATACACAAATGATACAAATACATATCTGCATAATATATAAATGTATAGATAAATTTTTAATATCATATTCCAACGACAGGTAGTATTTTTAAGCATAGTTTTAAATATCTTAATCTAAAAAGCTGTATAGCCTTAACGGTAAAAGATTTTTGTACAATATTTTTAACATTATTATAGTATTATAGAAGATAGATGAAGGTCTATAGATGCCTACAAAGTTAAATGGGAACTTCTAATTATTTTCCAACATTCTTTCCATTAACACAGAAACCATTTTTTACCACTTACAACGTAACCATTAAATAGATAATTTTGAACTAAAAAGAGGACCGAAAACCATTTTATGTACCACAAAGATCTATTTCAAAAGTACGATACAAACTTTCATAATAATCAACAAAAAACCAAATAACAACTCCTATAAATGTTGAAAACTTGGTGATTGACAAAAAGCGTTGTAAAAAGGTGTTTGTTATACGTTTGAGGTCGTACATTCGATAGATATCGGATTATAGTGAATAGTTTTTGATTGCGTCGTATATCTAAAAATTCAGAACTAAATTGGATTTCGAAAAAAATTGTATGTTAGTGATGATTTTTTTATAGCTTGAAGCAGGCAAACAAGCGGACGACGCACTTGGTGGAAGATGGTTACCGTCGCTTATGGATGTCTGCAACACCAGGGTTGTTACCAAAGCGTTGCCGGCCTCTAAGAAATTTTGAAACGCCCTTAAACGACCCCATGTCGCAGCGCAGAGGGAAATCCTCGGGGCGGTAAGTTCTCCCCAGATCATTGTTGTACGCGGAATAAACGTTCTAGAGAACCATTGCGAAATTGAGCGTGGGAGCTCCAGAATATGGGTGTGAACCTCCCGTCGATGGCGAGCGGTGTGATTGTAAAAGTGACGCGTTGACACTAGATCAAACAGTTCCTCGGAACACTCCCCGTTATACAGGTGTAAAATAGGCAGAGGGACGCAAAGTCTCTTCGAAGCCCAAGCGATTCTAATCTGCCTGTTAGTATGAGATCGTCGACGATACGAACGGTGCAACGTTGGACGGAGTCGAGAAGATCAGTGTAATCAAGAACAAATTGACAATTCAATTCCTAAAATGTCTTCGTAAAATCGTTACAACATATATTACACTCAAAAATTTCCGTACTTTAATTTTTATGCAATAAAGTTGTGGTGGTTGAAATAAATTGTATCATGATCCGATAGCTACACCGTTGGATAAGATGACGCACCACTAGCCAGAGCTAATCGCCATGCGGGGAGTACAAAATAAGACGACAAATGTTGAAATCTAGATGTAATTATTGATTAATTAAATTAACATTCAACTTATGACTATATACAGAAATATTAAACGCTGCATGAAAGTATGTAAAATCTAAAAATATTCCTAGATGCATCTCCGAAGGTTTTCTATTTTCTGTATTGACAGATTTTGGCATGAACATGGATTACACAGTTTTAACCTTACTAATTATGTAGCAATCAATTATTCTAAGTACGTGACGTAACAAAATATACCCTATAAACATGGTTTGTAAGAATAATATAGAAAACATGCGCTTATGGGACATCTTACTGTTAAGCTAACACCATCTGTTAGTGAAACGAATAACATTTTGCAAGACATATTGGTCGCCTGAAGATGGTTATAATGCTTCTTTTAAATCAGCTAATATATTACATTAAGACTGCCCTTTGTACATAACTAGATATAATTTTAGTCTTAAGTTCATGTTTGCCTTGGTGTACAATAAACAGCTATCTATCTACATTAGCTAAATAGAAATAATGAGCAAATATTTTTTTGAATTGTTTTACTGTACATATTGCTTTATAAACTAATACAATAAAAGGAAACTTAACTTATTTATATTCTACCCAAAGTCCCTCAAGACTGTAGAAGAATAATGCGCCTAGATCACCGTGTTCTATTGGTAAAGTGCCCAGCATGCTGGATAAGTTTCCTTGCTGGATCGCCGTACTGTTCCGTTGTTAGAGGTAGGAACTAGGCTTCTCATCACCTAAAGAGTCAATGAGTCGTTATGATAGATTTTAGTAGAGGCTTATGGCCTCACAACCCTACAAGCATCTAAACAGCAAACGGCAGTAACATATTACTTTCACTGAGGGTTGCATATTAGAGTAATACATTCTTAACCCTAGCAACATAAATGATATCATGGAGTTCTTTTCAAAGCAGCGAAGCATTAAATAACTGCTTTAAAGCGAGCCATTCAACGCCCAACTCAAAGGGTAATTAACATGCACTTTTTCGCGTTGCGAATTCCTAAGGCAATTTCATTGAAAAATTTAGAAAATAATTACGTCAAGGGGCGATTGGAGGGGAATTTGAAGGGTTAATAACGACACTTTGGTTGTACTTTATCGATCGAAATTGTAATTATCAATGTTGACGAATAACATCGTCAACGTAAACACTGGTAAAAATTTGACGTATTCGTGTTTCATTGATGTTTCTTCGTAAGATTTTGGGTCCAACGAGGAGAGACGATGGCAGCTAGAGGGTCCGAACCAGTGTCGAAATTGAAAACCTCGTGGCCGAGCCTAACATACTAGGAGAAATAAAATCTCACCGCCTCCGGCTCGGTCACGTGGAACGGATGGGAGAGGATCGAAGTGTGAAGAGGGCCTATTTGGGACGATCGGATGGGCGACGTCTGGTCGGTCGCCCCAAGTACCGGTGGAGGGACAGAGTGGAGGCTGACCTGTGTGAGCTTCAAACCCTTAACTGGCAAGAAATCGCAAAGGACAGGAACAGGTGGCGTGGTCTCGTTTCGGAGGCCAAAACAAATTTTGGGTCGCTGAGCCAACGGAATTAGTTAGTTATTAATTTTTGTGCTTTCAGAGAGCATTCCAACCAACAATAATGCTGCGGCCGCACCTGCGATAGTCGTCATTCATAATATTGCATCACGTATACCAAATTAAAACCTGAAAGAGTTGTGTGAAATGTGTGAACCCAGGACAGACATGTTAATAAATTGTATAGTATTTTATAATATAACCCCAACGCGTGTAACATAGTCAGGAATAAATGAGAGAAGAGAAGAGTTTAAGACCTAAACCCAGCAAAAGCCAACTGGCAGACCTCAAGACACTGTGAGCTCTTTCTGCGTGCACCGGAACACAAACCAACTTGATTGATATTTTCTTTTATATTTTCTTCCGCCCATTTTAATATTTTATAAAATTACTAGCGGTCCCGGCAGACGTTGTCTGTCTGTCTGCCCTGAAGAAATAAAATTTAGAACCCGACTGCAGCGCCATCTGCCGGGCTTATTTGTGAATCTAAACCATCCTCGAATCCACTTGAACACACACAAAAAAAATCATTTAAATCGGTCCGTTTAGGAGGAATTCACTGTCAACACATGTACAGAAGAATTATATATATAAAGATTAGAGCTAGGCATGTTTGCTGAAGAGTTTTTTGCGCCGCTTCTTCTCTTCAAGCCACCACATGTTGCGAAGCGGTGGTAAATTAGATTAGGCTCCCATAGAGTAAATAATAACCATAAACAAAATTAAAACTAAATAATCTAAATGAACAAGTTGGCGGTAGGCTAAATAAAACTTTAACAATACTCGTTGACACTTGACAGCTTTTTCTTCCGTGATCACGGCTACTAAAAAGTGGTCGAAACGTCGGAATAATAAAAATCAAATAAATTGCCGCGCTTAACACCGTTAAAATGTAGTTATATTACTATGAGTTTAAGAGTTCATACGTTAAATCCCATCTGCGTTCGGGGCGCGTTGCGTGCGTTTGCCTCGACGTCCGGGGTCCGCCTTACTAGTATTGCTTCCCCACTTCGTGAGATCTTTGGCATCCCTATTTGTGAGACTATTGATACGCATTTCATATTTTACGACGTCAAGTCATTTTTAGGTATTGTTAAAAAAATAATTTAAACTTTTATTGATAGCAAAATAAACCATAGGGTCGCTTCTAACACTATTTTAAAGTAGTTATAACATTCATATTTATGTTCTCTACACTTTTGCAGTTCATAAAACTGTCCTTACAAAATACATCTAGTCTGCTGACTTTCTCGCACTGTGTTCCTACATTAAGTCAGTTAATAACTGACCCCATAGAGGATCTACCATGGCCATATCGAGCACGTATGAAAAGCAAATAAGCAATATCAACAAGTAATCCCAATAGCGTTCAATAACCAGTCGTTCCTAAGCTTTTGCACTACTAACCCGTCTTTGCAGTAGTTACGAATCGATACTTTGTTGTGATACTGGTTTTCGTGTACTGTGGCGTATATTAAATTTTAGTGTTGTGCACAAGTGAACATCTTGCACGAGTTTTCGAGTCCAACATCTTAAGTAAGGTTGTTATTTTTCTTTTTTATGTTTGCTAAGCCTATGAAAATTCTTAAATATACAAAAAAGTGTATATTATATTGACTGTGTATGTGATGTTATGTAAAATATATCGATATCAAATTAATATATTCCAAGTTTCAAACACTTCTTCTTAATATTTATAAGTACCTCGGTTTTCGGTAAGGGTCCTGTCTTGTATATCGTAAGGTATGCAGATTCCTGCATACCTTACGATGCAAACACGTGTTTAAATTCGCATGTCGTTCATCTGATTGAGTTAAGACTGACTTGTTTTTGTTGGCACTTGCTTCAGAGTTGCAATAGGTGGCTTATAGATCCTATCGGATAATATTATATATTACTAGTAATACTAGAGAAACTTCGTTTGCGTTGCTATAGCGACATGCTAATAATAATGAATTGTAAATGACTGCTCAAAAAACGCGACCGGTGCGCTATGTTTTGCCTATATTCGTCCATCCCATGGAAACGCCGTAATTTGTCAGTACAAAAGTATCCCAAGTGTTGAGCCGAATTAAGCTTCATGATGTTTCAGTTAAATTAATGTATTATGTTTTTATTTTGGTGAGCAAAAAGTGTTATATCTATCTATACTATAGATAGATCTCAATAATCCAATATATGCGATCCGTAGTTAAAAAGCCACGCATATTCCGTACACACGAAACTGCTGAAGATAATAGTACAATTTTGTTGCCTTCAGTTGTTGTGTTACACATGTTAATAGACTATTATATAGACTCACCTAAAACCCCGTCTACTAAGAACGTCCAGCTTGGCTTCATAAGTAGGTATATATCTTACACATAACTTGAAACCAGCTCAATCAATCAATCTCTCCAAATGCAGTACTTTTCGCGGCAGCCGCTATTTAATATGAGTTCATTAACACTTTGAATTGGTCATAAATCCATTATTTCTTACACGTCTGTTTATTAAACACCGCAAACGAAATCCGACAACACAAAGTGGCATCTTGGTGGAGTAAGTCATAATTGGGGGGGACAGAGATAGATATACATACTAGGACACAAAAAGAGAAGGAAATATGCATGTATCAAGAATGTGCACTGAAGTCTGAACATGAGTTGGAGTTAACATGACTCAAAAACCATTATCAATCAATCAATCAATATCTTTATTTGCAAGAATGTAGTTTATACAGGTGTATATAATTGTAGATGCACAATACATTCTACCACATACTGGTGTACAAAATGAATTTAAAGTTAAAGTTATAATAAAATAAAATTACAATTTACATAAATATTCTAATTTAAATAAAATGTAATTTTTGGATAATATATAAGCAATTAATGTCAAGAGAAAAAAATGACAAATAGATCACTAAGATTTTGCATATAAATATAATGATAAGCATTATTTTAAGAAATCCATCTACAGTATAGAAACACTCCTTGATCAGCCACTTTTTTAAGACTACAGTGAATTTTCTTGAGGGTACGTTTATAATATTCGTTGGCAATTAGTTATAAATAAGAGAAGCCATGTAAATACAGTTCCTTCTGAAGAGATCCAGAGAAGGCATAGGCATTGTCCAGATTAAATAACAAACATCCAGTTTAGTATACCTACTGCCACATGTTTCATACATCTTCATTACATATCTATCCCACTTTGATGTTCTTCCTCATATGTACTTTTTTTTTCTAAAATGCAGAGGTTCGAACCCAACAGACTAGATTTTTTTATAATAAAAATAAAACAAACCTTACAATGAGTACTGGACATTAATAATAAAATATAAGGTCATTACACGTTGTAAAGAAATTATGTTCATTACTCGAGAAACAATGATGATTAATTACATAATGTATCCAACATATTCAGTAATTATAGATTTTTTATAACAATTCGTGTTAGTTCTTTAATATGCGCAAAAACATGTTCCAAGAGTATTTTGGTTTTGAAACACTGAAGGTTCTGTAGAATTTCATTTAATACGTTGTTTTGCATACGTTGAAATTATTTCGGATTGTCCGATCTGAGTTTGGTATAGTTTCAGTTTAATTGAACTAATTTTAGATATTTTACGAAATCCAAAAGAAATTTCGATATAATTACAAGCTAGCGATTTGACTAACTACTGAACTGACTAAAATCTATTTCAAATAGGTCGTTGATACATTCATAAAACTAAATTTATAGCATTATCGGTAAACTTTTCGATGTTATTTTATCACTATTTTTTCAAATAGTCTTTTTCTTTCTTTCTTTATTGCCTACCTATGAGGAATTTTATAACGCTCTTCTTAAACAACGCCATATCATGGCACAGAAGTAAAACCTCGGCAAGAAGTGCCCTCCAGATCATTGGCGTACGCGTAACAAACAGTCTAGAGAACCGTTCCTTGGTTGAGCGTGGGAGCTCCAGGAAATGGTGGTAAATACAACGTCGAAGGTTATAAGAATGAGTCGTTGGCACCAGATCAAAGGATTCCTGAAACACCGTTTTGCACCTGGTAGAATACGCAGAGAGAAGCAAAGTTTCACCGAAGGCTAAGCGGTTCTAAACCGCTGTCTGTCAGTATGAAATCGATGATAGATCGATATTAGATCGATACTAATACGAACGGCGCGATGCTGGATGGAGTTAACGGGTCTTAGTCTGGTAAGCGGGTTCTTCAGCCAATAGGTGCTAGTAGAACTCCATATGCGACTTAATTTTCGTTTTGTCAAATGCAAGTCTTTGCCATAGGGCGCAGTACTCGAACATCCGTGCTTTACAGTGTTCTTCTATTGTTTTCTAAATTATCAGCCAGAGAACCCTAAGCCCATAAACTCCTTAATCATTCCGCGAACGTTTGAAATTGATTTCGCAAGTCATATTAATGTATTGTTTTGTTGATCTGATAACTCGGACATGACAGTCAGCGAATAATTAACCTTCAAGTTTTAGCGTCTGTATGCACTTTTTGTAAGTATCTCGACTGATATCCATACTAATATATAAATGCGTACAGTGTTTGTTTGTTAACTTCTCACGAAGAATTGTAATGAACGTTGTAGGTATTGGGATTGTAGCAGTGAGAGGTAGAAGTTAAATTATACTTCGGATGGCAGAGAGTAAGTAGTAGTATTTATTGCCGAGTGCTGATGAGAACTGAACTTATTTATTTTATAAAAGGTAAACTTATTTACAAATGTTATACAGCTAGTGCAATACATAGCACAATATGTGGGCGGGATGGATGGTGTGCGAGCGAGCTAGGATTGTTTAGGATGTAGCCCTGAAGGCCTCTTTGAAAAATTCACCCTATAGATAAATTCAATTATTTCCCAGGAAATACCAAAATGGATCTACATTACTGAAACAAGTCGCGGGCCTTTAAACTCCGTTCATTACCAACTTCACGCAATTAAGGTAATTAAAAATAATTGAAAACAAACTTAGTAATTAACAAGTATCTATTAATATCTATTTAGAAAACTTTCGCCATTAGGCTTGGTACTATTACTCACATACTAACAACACCGGAAGTTAAATTTGGGCCTTTCATTAAAATTCGTATGTTGGGTATTATTAACTTGAGTATAGTCGCAAGGAACAAAAAAGATAAGGGCAACGACAGCAGAAGTAAATTGTACTATAACAATTGGCCATTGAAAAACGTGTGCGTCTCGGGACGTCCGACAGAAGTAATAACTTAAAGTAATCTAAGTTGAACTATTTATTATTGAAATTGCTTAACTTAAGAAAAGCTTAGGTAATTACCTAAATTTTATGCATATTTAAATGATAAAAGAATTTAACGTGGTGTAACTTTTAACCACTGTATCTAATTCATCAGTTTCAAAACTTAACCTATCCATCATTCGTATCCTTTTTAATTAAAGTTCACAGCTAGATGTTATCTTCACGCCAAAGCGTATAAAGGTCAGTTGACTCACACATTAGCGTGACGTCATGAACTTTATATTGCCAGGTCCTAAAAATCTCGACAATTAATTTAAGTGCTGGAATATAAAAGTATGAATCCAAATAACGGCTTCAGTTAGTTTATAATCTTCATTTTAATATACTTACTTAATAAATGTGTAGTGGATTCGAGTTTATTTACTGAGTTTTATAATGTGACAAAATATCAGAGGGGTCTACCTCGGAGCGGCAGATTCCGAAAATGCAACTCGTAGAATTTTTGTGTCTCTGTCTGTTAGAGCATCACGTAAAAACTACTAAACGGATTTTAAAAAAACTGTACATGGAGGCAGTTTATGTCTTAGGCCAACACTTAGGATTATTACACTATGTCGTTAGTTCTGTGTAATAGACAAATACCTAAATATGGCACTACGGTTGCGTATTTTAACGCTTCCGTTGGAATTCACTAACAAATTTGTCGTCATCATGACAACAGCGGAGGAATTTTCGCTGGCAGACGCTAGTCTTATATAAAATAAGGCAAAAATGAAAACCTTATAAGATTCTTTTCAACTTTTTAAATGGCTTGGTAGACTAAGTACTTCAGAAAGTAATATATTTTAATGTAAAGGTGCTCTTACACGGGCAATTTTTTGAGCAATTATTGCTTGGCAACGGTAATAGATCTATCTGGAGCAATTAAATGGAACAATTATTGCAATAAAATGCGACAATTTTTTGGGGGAATATTGCTTCTAATTGGTCCACAATTCCACATTTCTCAACATCGCCATATTAGTTGCCGAGTATATATATATATATATATATATATATATATATATATACACACACACACACACACACACATATATATATATATATATATATATATATATATATATTAATATTTGAAAATTGTTAGGCAATTCTCTTTCCATCTCGTTTGTACGTATTTAGCTTTATAAGTTGCTCCATAATTGCATGGTATTGTATAGCGGTATGTCAGCAACAGCTTGCTACATATTTCTATCGCCTTACATTGCTTGATGTAGTCGTAAATCCCGGCCAATTCTCGTCAACTGTCATAGTTTCTTTTGAGTTTTCTTTTTTAAATAAAAGTAACAGTTAAAAATATTAACAGTAACATAAATTACAAATTTCATTTCAGCTGGCAACACGCAGAACACAATAGTGTTATTGTTCCAACTATGGTAATTTATAGCGTGTGTATCAAAAGTGGGCTACGGCCAACGGTTGATGTATCAACATCAGCATTGAATGATATGTATTTTTAAATTTTTAAAACAATAGCCCATTTTACATTTAATTATTTCGAACTCTATAAACGGCATTGGTCGCTTTATGGTCTGTACGGGAATGAACTTGTTATAGAACGGATTTAAGTTTTGAAATATCAGTTTTATGTAAATCGTGCAAGTGCTAGTAGATTACAAGCTATAATTGATTCTGTAGAGATTTCGTTCTTGGGCTACAATCACAGCTAACTAAACTAACTCCGTTGGCTCAGCGACCCAAAGTGAGTCATGGCCTCTGAAACGAGAGCATGCCACTTCTCTCTGGACTGCGTAGTTTATTGCCAGTTGTGGGCTTGTAGTGCGGCCAGGTCAGCTTCCACTCTGTCCTTCCACCGATACTTCGGACGACTAACCGGTCGCCGACTAGCCAGTCGCCGACCGAGTGGCCGACCCAAGTATGCTTCCTTCACTACCGATACTACTCTATCCGAACTAATCGTTTTTCTCTCGTTTTCAGTTTCGTAACAATAAGTTTTTTCGTAAACGGTCTGCTAATCCGTTGCACAACTAACAAAATCATGGAGGACCACACCCGCCGTTGGTCAGCGAGTCCATCGGACTTAGCCGGACTTAGCTACATACATAATCATATAAAAACATTTAATTCGAAATACCTCATATTTTTAAAAGTGCCTACTTAACGTGTTCAAACTAACTTTACTTGAATTATTATAACCCTTTAATTTAGTATACGTAGTTTCTTCCGTCCAAAGGTTCTGAAAGAAATCGAACCAAGCAATAATGTAGTTATTAGACAGATCAACCAAATTGACTCGTTTAGATTGAAACGCATAAAGCGGAAAGAACATGAAAGCTATGAACTTAATGTTTATATGGATAACTTTGGTTGACTCATACAAATTTATTAAATTTATACGCGATTTACAACAGGAAGGTACACGCCGGTGCAGCCGAGTATGAAATCAGTACGCTCGCACCGGTTTGTACACGCAATATCAAAATTGCCTATGACAAATGCTGAATTGTCTACGGCCAACCGCCAATATTCGAAAATTCACTACGGAAAGACGACGAACAATTGTACGTGCAACAAAAATTATTGTAAAATCACATAATATTAAAATATACGCATATTTCAAGGAAAGGTGCTTCATTGAAGACTTCCTACGCTTCAGCACTATATTTATTTTCTTTATATTTATTAGATTATTTAATCCAATAGTCTAAATCTGGAAAGCGTGTGACAGACCACAAAGAAAGATAGTTTTTCGGAAATTTCTACTTCCAAAAGTTAAAGTAGACAAACGGGGAGACAGTTTCGCGACTTGTTTTAACAAAAAAAAATCTACATAACTCTAAAAAAGCCAAAGAAGAATAGATCATAATCAATTTCAATATAACTCAATACTCAAAATTCAGATAGGCATTTATTAGCATAGCCACAATATCTTCCCGAGTGTCAGGTTTCAAATTACGTTGAATTTAAATAAACATTACCAACAATTCATTATAATAACATAAAGCTCATTTCAAAGCTATTTTATTTCTTAGAAACTTTGTATAGGAAACGCTATAAATCGGTGTTCGACTGGCTTTTGAATAACCAGTGTAAAGAGACCTTCCTTTCACAATTCTTTGGTAGTCAGTTTAGAAAATTTGCGATTACTTTAAAATTGGTGATCATGTATTAAAATGTTTAAGTTATGCAAAAGATTTATACAAAAATGGTTAAAGAGTTCTGGTATCATTGCATAACTGTAATTAAAATTGGCTTGAATAATAAGAGATAACGAAGATTGTATTAATTGGGGACGAAAAAGTAGGAAAGCCAACCCCGAGATCAGAAGAGGACACTGTAAATTCAAGCACAATTTAATCATGAATATTCAATGTCGTGATTTGATTACAAGTTTCTCAATATGATTTACGTCAGCTGAGGATACTACGATGCGAATAATTATAAAAATTACTAAAACCTAATGCACCGCTTAACCAAAATTGTTTGGCCTAAAAATGAAATTATATATTCTGTTTCTTCAGCCAATCGATGTCCGTTGCTGAACGTATGCCTTCGAACTTCGCGCTACTTATCCTGATTCTCCGGTTTCTTATCTAGCCCCTGTTGGTGACCTTGTACGTACAGCTCCTTAGTCCACCGGGTTGAAAGGCCCTATACGCTACCTTTAACGAAAGGTCGTCTCCACTCAGACAAACTGTAGGTTCTTGAGAGACGCCAAACCAGGAACATCTAGGCAGGAACGGAAAAAGAATACTAATTAGTGAGCCCGGGCGTATAAGTAGACTAAACAACCTACAGCCAGATGATAAAGGTCTCTTAATGATTCTACCAATGAGTCTCTTAGCTTGAATTAGATCATCTGATTTTTTCACTTGTTTAATTACATTGTACAAATTTGATTCCTTTGCATATGCATTATATTAAAGATTGTATGAACATAAAATTGCCTATCAAAACATTAAATCAATTAGCCAAAAAATTCTGAAACAAAAATTATTTTCACAATAGGTACAATAAAATATATAAATCTTTTAGCTTTGGATTTTTAGAATATCCTACTTCTAATCGGGAAATTTGCAAAATCCAGTCAAGAACCATCGTATAACCTACTAAATCATCATCCGTTGTAACACTTTACAAGAGTTCTTAGTTAAATGGTACTAAACATCGATACATCGGTCTCTGCATAGTTATTAACCACGTATCGGAGAGTTCGACGCCCTCGTCGATTGTTGTCGGTGCCGATATAGTAGTCTTTTATAAGCTTGTAATTATTTAAATTGATGTCATTTGCAACTGCCAGTGAATCATTTCGTACAAGGTTTTCTTGAGTAGATCGAACTGCGAATAGGAACTTAAATGGGTTACTTATAAGTCTAATTTATTATATTTATACACCATGTCCGGAATCTTTTATTTATTTATCAATTCCGAAAACATCAAAAATTTCCTTGAGGAAACATTTATAAACCCTTATTGGAACGTAGTTCCTTATCGCGCGGTACGAATGGGGGCTAGACGGAAAAAATTCTTACGAAAAAGTTGTCACGACACTTTTTGAACTTGCCAAGAAAAAATGCAGCTTTATGCCCACGCAGTTAGAGTTTTAAATGTCATGATTCTTACGAAAAAGTTGTCACCGACACTTTTTGAACTTGCCAAGATAAAATGCAGCTTTATGCCCACGCAGTTAGAGTTTAATTTGGAGTACATTATTTTTAAATTTCATGGGTTGCTGACGTACAGATAGCATTTGCGGACATATAGAGTCTTAATGTCATTAAAATAAGGAGCTATATCGCGAATCTGGTTTAAAGTTAAATTTGTTTCAAGAGTCGAATTGCAGGATGTGATTCGATTTTTAAATTGTTTCTTATATTGAAGTAAGTAGGATTCAAACTTACTCATTTACTATTACACTTCGCATTGAACAGTGTGGTGTCGCGACGATTATTTTTGTTGAGTGTATACAGGTTTTTTGTAAATAATCGAAAGGAACTTCGTTCCATCCGGGTGTCCCTTGACACCTCTCAAGTTTTTTTTTATTGTTGAAGTATAAGAGACAAGATGACAGCCCGATGGAAAGTGGTTACAGTCGCCTAATTACCTTTGCATCATCAAAGGTGCTGCTACCATGTGCTGTCAGCCCCGATAGGAGGAGTAAAACCTGATCCTAATACCAACACAACTGAAGGTTATTATGGCAACATACTTTAGCCCAGGGTGGTGGCCATCCAGACTGCCTACGCTCTAACAGCTAACTGTGTGTTGTTTTCCTCTTGCCCCCAGGAGCTAGTGTTGTATTGTATTCCCGTTCTTTCTCTGATAAGTTACTAATATAACTGTCTCGTTTGACGTCAGTCAAAAACTTACAACTAAACTTAGGCTTCTCTTATATGGGTCCAGCTTTCGACTGGTAGGTGCCTATTTGCTTGAACATTATTCTATTAGGTCCAGCCATATACTTATAAGTTTTGCTAATTTAAACCTGTAAGGCTAGGCATGCCCGTCCAGCCAAAGAGGTTAAGATTAATCAGGACTGGACTCCCTGTGACAAGATAAGTCCGGTATTGATAAACCGTATTATGCGCTTAGCCCCTAGCCCTTACGTTAACAAAACTTACAGGTATAAGGCAAGTCTTGCGACTCTTAACACTTGATAATGAGTGAGTGATATAATACGGCCGGCGTAACTTGGCGAATGTGAACATAGGCTCTGCGAACTTTAGCGCAGTATACTCGTGAAGAAAATACAATGACCAACTAGTACAAAGCAATGAAAAAATACAGGGATGAAGGGCGACCAATTGTATTCACTGACGAGTCGTATGCCCACTCATCACACGAATGTACATGCTCTAAAGTTCGCAGAGCCTATGTTCACATTTGCCAAGTTACGCCGGCCGTACTATACTAACTATGCAGAACCATACTTAAATGTAATGAAATAAATCGTTCAGTCACATATATATGTGACTGAAGGATTTTTTCATCCATATGGTAAGAACCCTAATTTTAGTTGTCTCGCGGTTTTTAACCGACTTCAAAAAAAGGAGGAGGTTCTCAATTCGTCGGGATCTTTTTTTGTTGTTGTTGCTTTTTTATGTATGTTCGCCGATTACTCCGTGATTTATGATCCGATTTACGTGATTCTGTTTTTGTTCGATGCGGAATAGCTTCTAATTGGTCCGCTAAAAATTTTACATAGTTTGGCCCAGTAGTTTTCATTTTACGAACATTTTTTCGTTCCCGGTTCTTGGGACCTATATTTTTTAAGAAGCACGGCACCATTCGTAGGTCCACCTATACATAGCTAGACACTAAAAAGTAACAAATAAAAAATAAAAACTTCGTTTAAAAAAACCGACTTCAAAAACTAAAAAACTAAAATGTATAAAATAACTTATTTCTGAAGCTATTATTATTAATATATATTATCTAAAACATCTTGAAGTCGGTGCAAAGCAAAACATAAAAATTACTATATTTTGAAAATTACTAAGTACCGACTTTAAGATTTTTTAGATAATATATATTAATAATAATAGCTTTAGAAATAAGTTATTTTAGTTTTTTAGTTTTTGAAGTCGGTTTTTTTTTACGAAGTTTTTATTTTTTATACTATCACCCAATAGTTACCAAGCAACATGGTTGATGTACAAAGGTAGAAAGGACTGAGGGAGAGACGCGTAAAATGGATGGACATGACGATTCCATTAGTGTTACATTTTCTGAACCTTAAAAATAGAAAGAAGATTTTTAACGAAATTAGAAAACAATTTATCAATTAATTCGAAAGCAGCATTCAGCAGGACCACAAAGCGCATTGACGATAAGGCGTATATAAGTGCAATTTCTACCGATAACAAGGAGAGTAACGGCTTGTACAGCACTTCAGAGATAGCCGAGGTCAAATGTCAGCTGACTGATAGGGTACCGTTTGTTGACACTTATCGGGTAAAATTAAGTAATTCTTTGATAAATTTTAGATAATGCTGGTTGTGTTGCAAGAGATAAACCGAGGTTGCATTGAATAAATAAGATCAGTATTAAATATACGTTACCTACCCAAATGACAATACTTTCTTTGAAACGATATATTCTAAAAACTGGGAGTCGTGGTAGCGTTATATCTAACGCACGTGTCCCCAAACTCGAAGGGCGCGCGTTCGATCCTGGCCGGAACGCATGCGCCACTTAGGCAGTTTTCTGATCTAACGTACATACTGTTACATGCTAACGACGGTGAAGAAAAACATCGTGATGCAACCGGCACATTGTGATAATCAATGTGTCAAACCTGTCAAGCCGCCTTGGACAAGCGTGGCGGGTATATTGTCCATCCCTCTGTAGTAAGAGACCCAAGCTCCAGCAGTCGGTCATTTATGGGCTGTTGTAATTATATTCTAAAAACGGCATAGTCTATTCAATTATATATCTATCTGTAATATCATAAATCTGTAGAGTATAATAGAACAACTCGTATATTTTTTGTTTCTCTCTATGTTCATATTGTCTCTCTGTCTATCTGTCGTCAGTGCGTTAGACCATCACGTGAGAACTACTGAACGGAATTTTAATTTCATTGCAGGAGTTCAGCAGCCAGGCAGACGGACCACCTGATGGAAAACGGTTACCATCGCTTATGGTCACTTGTAACACCAAAGGTGCTACAAATGCGCTGCTACTCTCTAAAAGGAGACTGGAACATGGTCACTAATGCCGGAACGCAGCTCAAGGTTGTTATGGCCGCATACTCTAGACATCAGAACAGCAAATATCCTACCACCTCCGTGGATTGTTTTGTCGCCTCTTACGACAGGCCGCCTGGCCACAGAAAATTGTATTCTTTCTCCATTTCTGCACGGATGATATGAACTGAAACTCGACACAGCTAGCTTATACAAATACCGATTCAAGACTTAGGTTACTTTCTATCCCGATATATGACGAATATAATCAAGAAGCTGGCGCTGTGGTTGGTTTTTTTTAAGCGGCCGTTTAAAGCACTAGCAAACGTCTTCATGGCTACGCGAAAAAAGTTTCGCTGGTATAGCTAGTAAAGTAGTAGTGGCGGTATTAAAAGCAATAGAGAATTGATTTCCAGTTGCCTATATTTGTTGAACTAATCAATCTGTCTATAAACAGGCGCCAAATGTCACATCTATATTGAATTATTGCGAATCAATTGGTACGCGTTCTCGATGTGTCAGTACCAATTATAATTAGGGTCCATATTAGAAATAAATCAGGTATTTATGATTATTGCTCCATAATTTACAAAAAGCTATATAAAATATATAATATTGTATAGCTATTGATGATGCTATACACATATTTATTAACAATATACCAGAGCACTCGGAAAGTATTGCGAAAAATTGTTTTATGTATAATAAGACTGGCCAGTTATAATCTATTTAGAAAATATGATAATTTATAACTAAAAATAGGTACGTTCGAATTTCAAAATTTCTAACTAACTTTGGGGGATGAAGAAAGAAGCGTTCGCTCTTAGACGGCTGTAGGAACAAGATGCGCTAGCAGTGAAAAATTTAATCCAAGACAATAGAGGATTTACGAATCAAAAGATTCAGCACATACTGCAGATTGGATGACGTGAATCTTCGCGTAAGGAGGATAGTTTCACGCTAGGTGCTGCACAACCTCACCGATGCTCAGAAACATGCCCGGGTGGAATGGTGCTATGATATAATAAACAAATTTGTAGCAGGTTCGTCTCGGTGTGTTTAGGAGATCATTACAGGTGATGTGTTCTGGATTTATCAATACGATCCAGAAAGTAAGCGCCAATCGACGGTTTGGATGTTTAAAAACGTATCAACGCCTACCAAAGTGAAGCGATCTAGAAGCGGGGGACAGATTTCGATCGCAAGTTTTTAAAATTTGGCTGGCTATTTGGTTTCAATTCCTTTACGAAACTAAAGAAGCATCAACACCGAATCGTATACTACCAAATGCTTGACAGAAGTTCTCTCTGTTGTAAGCAACAAGCAATCAAACACAGGGCTCCCCAGACTTCCTGGACAGCACACCGGTCAAACTCCTGGGTCACCCAACTTGCAGCCCTGACCTAGCACCGTGTGACTTATTTTTGTTCCCGAAAGTAAAAAATCATCCCTAAGAGACACAATTTTCATACAATATAATACAACAGGTGTCTGCGGCGGAATGGAATAAGTGTTTCTAAAACCGGTTCAGACGTATGAAACTTTGTATAGAGGCTGGTGGAGAGATATAGAACATTGTTTTTATTTTCTTAATTTTCAGCCGTCTTCTAGTTTATTCGAGACAAATTTGCAAACCGAATGAGAGACAAAAATTCTAAAAATAGTAATTTATTATTAGGTATGGTATAAACGAAATTTTCACTTCATTTATTTAGAAATCGTAAACACTTAACTTGCATTATTAGTAGATTGCATGCATATTAGGAAGGATGCTTTTGGTTTCACCTAACAACTGACACTGTTTCTTTAAATGAATATCTGTGCATTTGTCTCCTAGACGTTTGCCGATGTATTGTCCTTACGAACATTGCAATATGGTTAATTACGGTATCGTCATAGTATATGATGTTTTTATTACAATGAGACGGGTGCCTCAGACACTGAACTAGTAATTCGTCGCCATCCAATCAAAAACAATCAACAATACTTTGAGTAGTCCAAACAAACAAGTATCGAAGAGCCCTTATCTCAACCAACTTGTAGTAATTCGTCAACAGTTGTCCAAGGTTTGTTGGTCGAGTCCAAGTTTACAGTTGACAGTTTGTTAATGGGTCGACTGGTTGCCACGATTAACTGTCTAATGGTCTGGCCAACTCAAAAGTTAACAAACTTCGCAGTTTGTCTTGATTTTTTAATATTAGATTACTCTAGGGTGACTATAACATTTTTCGTAATCACAACAATTTGCGGTTTGCACATAACTCAATAGGGTCTCCAAATTCAGTTTTAAAAATTATATTAATCTCATGAATTTATTACACCAGGCAATTATATTGCTATATTGGATGTTTCTCTTATGGATAAAATTAGAAATGAGGATATCCGTAAGAGAACAAAATTAACCGACATAGCTCGCAAAATTAGTAAGTTGAAGTGGCAGGGAGCCGGTCACGTCTGCCGCACGATCGATGGCCGATGGAGCAGATGACCTGTGCAAGGTCGCCGGTAGGCGCTGGATGAAGAAGTCAGAGGACAGGGATGACTGTCCAGCAGTAAACTGCGAATGGCTGACGACCACGTCGATTATGCCAGAAGTAATATGACATTCAAACCGTCATTAATATTAATAACAGTTTAGTGCCTGGCTCAAATTTTTTCATACCATGGACAAAATTTTATATCTACCATCCCTAATTTTTTTGAACCCAAACATATTTTGTACTAAATTTTAGTAGATAAATACTTTTTCGTCTTATGGAAGAAAATCTTAGGGAAACTGAGACTCAAAATATTTTTTTTATTTGTCAACAATCAGGCAATACAATATAGAATAATTCATGAAAGATTCGTTATTTTTAAGGTATATTTGGAATTCTAATTGTAACAACAATGCGTTCCAGATCTTGCCCTTCATGCCCTTCAAACGTGACCAGTACAATTAGATACGTTACGTTAATAGTAATTAACACAATCGGAAGGCTATTTATGGCTGGACAGTATCTTATCGATAAATTTATAGTGAGATAACAATCGATATTTTTTTAGTTTTATATTGAAAATGACTTGCATTGAAATGTTGAACACTAGATTCATTCACGGTGTTGCTGTCGTGGACAGTCTTTGAGTTTGAAGTAGAATATGCGGTATGCGTTTTATAATATAATTTATATTTTTTTGATTAATAATTTTGATATGTGTATTTTAAGTATAACTATGTTTTATAGTAATAATAATTTGTACTTTATGTGTTTGAAACTTTGTTTTTTGAGACGGTAGTTACATTTTTTTTGTCGTAACTATGATACGAACTGAATACCGCGAAACATATTCTATAGACTTATAGTCTTATTCATACAGAGTGAGAGTAAGTTTTAACGCTTCTTTATGGTTCTTAAAGAAGCGTTCAAACTTAATCTAACACTCTATGAATAAGACAGTTATAATTAGCACATATAAAAGAACAGCAGCCTAAAGCGGCCGCTTTCGCAGATGGTATAATAAATATAACAAGTGTCAAAATAATGCGGAATTTACTCTGTACTACCCTAACTAGTATATCTAGATACGTGTCAATGTCACTAAGCGATTCTCTAAACGCGGCCGCTTTAGGCACTTAGTTCAAATACTCATATAGATTTTCAGCTTTTGCTGAAGCTTGTTTACATATTTTTTTAATACTTGAGTTCAGCAGATAAGCAGACCTGATGGAAAGCGGTTACCCTCATCTATGGACATTTGTAACACCAAAGGCGCTACCAATTTGCTGCCGCTCTCTAAAAGGAGACTGGAATCTGGCCACTAATGGTGGAACTCAAGGTTGTTATGGCGGCATACCGTAGAGCACGGGTGGTAGCCATCCAGACGGGCAAAAGCCCTACCACCTGGCTGTGGGTTGTTTTGTCGCCTTTTATGACAGGCCTCCCAGCCGCAGGAGATTGTATTCTTTCTCCGTTCTTACAACAATAAGGAAAAAGATATATTATGGCTTTCAAATTTTCATCGATAAATTAATAGTCCATCACTAATATTCTAAACTAAGTATCGATCGAAATCCAATGCCTGTTAGCAATGCTGCTTGCATGTTAATATTTTTTTACCCAACAGTCTTTGTTTCAACGTCGGAGGTAGATTTTTTGTTTCATCGATACGCCACGCTGATTGCACTATATGACCTATTGTTTGATAGACCGTTTTAATTGATCACGTTTTTGGCGTTTAGTTATCTTTGATGAACTTTTTTCTGTATGAGAACTGTTGTATCACGGAACACATGCGATGGTCGTTGTACCTACAAATATAATTGTAAAATACCTAAGGTGACCATAGAAGAGTACTAAAAACATTTACGGCTCAGTAAATAACTTAATGGTAAAAAGCTGCTAAACTCTAAATGGCTAGAAGGCGCCACATGTTATTTATCTTTTTGCAAGTCATAATAAGTTGAAGAATTATCATTTCTAGTATTTCAATTTTTGATAAAATTATTCGTACTGTTACGAGCTACAGGACTCGAATTAAAATGCCGTTGGAATTACTATAGAATTTATTAGAACTATACAAACACGTATAACACAGATACAAGTACAACTGGACGCAACCAGTACAAACTGCACGATCAATAACACGCGCAAAGTACGTCACTATAATATAGCTTATCGAATGTACGTCTTGCTCGTATCGTAATCCTCGCTTGACTGCCGATCTCTCCAGTGGGCCATTGCTGCACTGATACAATATGGCTGTTAGCCCGCATAGATCGGATTTCTTAGAATCAGTTCGACACACCTGCCTAATGACTGCCATAAAAGATGACAATACACAATGGACTGTTTTTCTAATTACGAATTTTAGAAACATAAAGTAAACAAAAGAAGTCCAAATGCGGGAAGGTAATAAACTGTGCTTTATGACAGGTAAGTGTACATTTACCTTTGTCGCCATGTAACAGTACTTATATTAGATCCGTTTATTTCTACATGGAACAGTCCACTCAGATTCTTAAAACCGGAGCAAATCTCAAGGCTAAGTGTTCTCGACCGTAAATCTCGAGATCTTTAATTACAAGGCCAAAGAAAATTAATCTCGCAATTTATAACTAGATATCTTTGTATTTAATTCCAAAACTGTTAACGAACTTAGAAGAGTTGTTATCGCGAAACTTCTAAATTCAAATTGAATCACCCGTCCCAACAAAAATAGGGAAAATCGCTTAAAATAGGTTAAATCACTTAAAACGGGGTAATCTTGACTGAGTCATTCGGCCTTAACAAGATACCGGGGCACGCCCACGTCGGCCTTTTGTCCATTTGCTAATTTCTGCCTCGTCTAATTGCCAAGCCAGGGTTGCTATTAATTGGTAGGGTTACTTCTCTTTAATGAACCGACAATTTTTGATCGTATTTAAAAAAAATGTAAACTAACGTTTCCTTAAGTTTTCGCGACTAGTATAAAATTACGTTTCAACGGTTTTAAGCGCGGTAATTTATTTGATTTTTAATCTTCAACAATATACAACAACAAGCAACAAATATGCAACAATACGTCTATACGTATTGTTGGAATCTTCAACAAATAGTTTTTATTTATTTGGTGCGGTATAGTACTGGCCACCAAATATATATTAAATGTTTGAATTTAGAAAAATGATGTTCTTTTGGTTTTTTATCTGTATATTTCTTCCCCCACTAAAAAAAATCGTCATTATTTTACGCATGTGCAGATTTCTTTTATACCTAACTAGCTGTACACAGCAAACGTTGTCTTGCCCTTTAAAAAATAAAAATCTAGAAACCGATTGCAGCGCCATCAACCGGGACCAATTGTTATTCTAAACCATTCTCGAATCTACTTGAAAAAACAACAAACAAATCATCAAATCGGTCCCACCGTTAAAGAAGTGTTCGACGGCGACACCTACAGGGTCGAATCGTTTATCTAAACCACCCCGGGACCCACTTGAACACGCACAAAAATAATTCACCTAAATCAGAAAAATGAAAATGACTTTAAATGCAGTCACCATTGCTGAAATCGGCCGGAAAAGATCATAACAAATGCATAGCTAGACTGATGTTGTGACTGGTGTTTTTTTTTATCGATTAATAGCATATTTTAATACTTATTATCCTATTCCGGACGCAGACAATTCCAAAAACACAAAAATCATTTAAATTGGTCCAGCCGTTCTTGAGTTATAAATGGTGTAACTAACACGACTTTGTTTTATATATCTAAGATTAAAATAATTACAGTCCACAATAAATTAATATTTAAAGAAGTGTTTAACACGTATTATATATCTGGAATTATGTAGTGTCAAAATGAATATGTTTTTTACAATATTGAAATTGATAGTGATAAATTATAAACTATCTAGATAAAATTATAGACTATATTTCAACAATATCAGCAAGTGAGATATCAAACGGAAGTCTTTATTATTACAAAAGTGTTTTAATTTCCCTACATATGTAAATTTTCTTTATTTCTGTCTCCTAACTAATTACGCCGAAATCATTTTTACTTTAAGATTCTCTTCTACCAAGCACTTAACGCAATCTAAATTATTAGTTACATCGTCGCTTTTATTAGTAACTTCCATCACTCCTAAAGGATTAAGCCAGCGATGTATGAGGTTGTTTAAGACGTTCACACCACGGCTTGATCCTTTGTGGTACTAATTCAGAGGAAGGTCCTAATTGAAAGTCACCCGAAAGAGTGACAGGGGTTATTAGGCTGGATGTGTACTGTAGTCGTGATAAAGTAAATGACTTTAATAGGCAAGGTTTATATTAGTTTTTAATGAAAACTAAATTTTGTATCTGTTTGGGCTTAAGGTTCGATATTTAAAGGCAAGGCAGTATTGTGTTTTCACTCTATTGTCCGTATATATATATATATTTATGTGTGTGTATTTGCTAAAACTGCTTTTTTCAGGTACTACGATGGTCACTGATGAGAAATGTCTTGTATGACTATCAAAGTCTAACACATATGTGTTATTTTTATTAATATCTGAAATAGGAAGTTGTAATTTGAGCAATATAATAGAGTGAGGGTTCGAGTCTAATAGAAAGAAAGAAAAACTTTACTTGAAGAAATAGCGACGTAATTACATACTTTATACATTATTATGAACATAGCATATTTTGAAAATTTGTACGCCGCATGCAGCAAACAAGGTTTGCACAAAGCATATTGCTGTGCCGGAATTATATGCGACACAACGCTAATTTTCAGTGCAAACCTTACCTTTGGCGTTAGATCAAAACGACACAATTTTGTTAAATAATAAATAATAATAATAATTAATTAAACTAATTCTACTTACGTAATATTTAATTAGTAACATAAAACAAATTAATTAATTTTAATAAAACCAACAGTAAAATACTTTGTTACTTAAAATACTTGTTTGTAAAAAATTTGACCTTTTAAAAATTCAAATTTGAACTGAAACTTTAGAAACGTATAATATTTTGCTCTATAAAATTATACAGCAACGAGAAAAAAAAAATCGATTTTCAGAATCTTAAAAAATTGGAGCGACCTTTTAAATATTTTTTTGAGTTGTCCTTTGGAAGAAATTTTTAAAATTAATGCATAGCTGCTTAATTTCGGATACATTATGAATTTCTCTTTACAAAGCTGGCCATAACTAGCGTTAGTTGGATGTCGGATTAGCGCGTCTCCCTCGGCGCCTAACAAACCGGCATTGTCTAAAAGTCAGCCATTCTCACTTCACTGTCAGTAAACACGATAACTGTGCTGTTCCGAAGGATTTGTATGCCAATTACTACGTGAAATTCCAGATAAGTCCTTTTGTGTTACTAATAGAGGAACTTTATACGATAGCGGAATTTTCAACTGTGTTAGTAAACAATTATATATCGACAGACGAACGCACATTAGGTATATGTTATTTAATTACGCTAAGCAATTTACGCATGTGTTGGAATCGTATTTGTTATTGTAAAGTAACCATATGACAGAAGTAGTCAATAACCGGAAAGAGTATTCATTAATGTAGTAATCGGAAGTCGTATAACCGGATGTTAACGTAGAATCATTTAATATCAAACCAACGGATATCGATCATGGAGTAATCGGAAGTTGGAAGTTATATGGATGGCGGAAGTTGGTGTTATGATGGAATTGAAGTGGCGCCAAAGTATTACAGGATGGTGTCACTGCACACTCACTACGAGGATCTTATAAATACTCGGTGTTCGGGCAGAGGGGACGTAGTCTACAACCAGCAATCTACAAACGACAGTCTACAACTACCATTCTACGTTCATCGGTTGAACAGAGCGAAAGCTCTGTTGCACAAGAGGCGCATCGCATATTGTGGTGATGTATGTATGTGTGGTGGTGGTGTATGTTTATGGTGCTGTATTTAATATTGTAATTGTAATCATACTAGTGTAATAGACTTTATAATATTTCAGATAATTATTATTATTTTGCTATCACACGTATTATGGGCAAAGTACAGTAGATTACTATGTAGCGAATCTCAATAATGCTGATATTATGTAATAGACGGACCAATCAAACACAGAACTGAAACAAAGCTACGGTCTTCATAAACATTGAACGATTGCCCTTCCTGGTATTCTTATTTATGGTAATATAACAACATTCATAATTAATAACACGGCCACGAAAACAATTTGATAGTCAGTCTATTTATTGTAACTTCTAAAATTCTTATTAATTTTAAAAATAATACAGTCCTGAATTACTATCAAATTTAAACATAAATTAATAATTTCATTATACAGAAGACATCTCATTTTTAAAACTATCTTTGTAATACATACTGGTTTTTAACAGTGTAATAGAGAGAGAGAAAGAGAAAACACTTTATTGCACACCAAAATATACAATTACAAAAACAGACCACATTTACAATATTTTCTATACAATACAACAGGCGGCCTCATCGGTCAAAGCGATCTCTTCCAGGCAACCTAAAACAAAGAAATTTGATTCAGGCGATGTAGGTGGTGCAGTAAAAAGGCTATAATAGGGTAATGTTACGACAGCATAGGAGGGATTTGCAGTTAAAAATCTAAAGATAATCCAAAAACTTAACAACAACAATTTGAATCTGAAACACATTACAACATTTTGGTGTTGCCATAACAATAAAATAGTCCTGCTATTTCCATTTATTGCAACAAACTAATAATATTTTAAGACATCCATAAAATAAGTTGAAATCAATTTGAACACAACTTCGATCGGATATTTGCATTTGAACAGTTACAAGAGTAGATTGTCAGATATCTAGTAACTTTATTGGATAAATTCTATATTTGCTTCAAAGAATAGATATTATCATAAAGAAATCCATGTTATCTGTGCAGGAATGGAGAAAGAATACAATTTCTGTCGCCGGGCAGCCTGTCGTCAGAGCTTATATACATACATACATACATACATACATATATATATATATATATATATATATATATATATATATATATATATATATATATATTGTTACGACCTAGACGTCGACAAAAACAAATTCACACCTGCAGACCAGTAAAAACACATTTTATTACTTTTCGGCATTTGGACTTCTTTTATTTACTACTTTATATAATAAATAAGTATAATAGTCCATTGTTTTATTGTACTCGTTTATGGCCATTGCGGTCGACTCATTAGCCAGGTGTTTCGGATTATGATACGTCGACATTGTATTTGTGCAGTATAAAACAATGACCTGATGGAGGGGGGAGGCAGTCGAGCGATAACCACGACCGAAGCGAGACGTGTGTACTATAATCGGGAATCTAATAAGTGACGAACTTTGTGCGTTTTATAGAATTACGACCTTCTGCATTACGTTTGGATTTGTTGTGTTCGGTTATACTTTTATATTATATTAAACTCTATAATAATTCCAAAGGCATTTTAATTCCAGTCCCGCGACTCGTAACAATATATATGTAATGAAAATAATACCAAAGGAACGCATGTATAAACGTTAAATATTCAGTATATTACAATGTAAGTGGAACGCGACCTAAGTCGCACACTTAAAAATTACGAATGACGGTGGAAACAAATATAGGTTTTAACAAGTGTTTAGTTTTTAATAACAGTTTTAAACAATATTTCAACTAGAATTTAAGTGAATGGACTTTGAATGTCGTTTCTTTGTCCTTTCAGGTAAGCCTAGTGCATATAATGTTAGTTATTTATTGTATGTTTAGGTACCTACCTAATTGTAAGTACTAACAAATAAAACTTTGTCCTTTCAGAGAAACACATCGTTTTCATTCTTTAAATTGATTAATTTAAATAATAAAGAGTTTTATTATAAAACAATATTATAAAACGACATTCCTTGTCAAAATTACAAAAATGGAAAAATTAAGATTCAAATTTACAGTTTTGGGGACAGCAGATGGAAAAACTAATGTTATTTGCGTAACCTCAATTGAAACACCTAATGGACATATTTATGAAGTCCCAGATGATTTAAAACCTGCGAATAAACACACTGGCATAACAAATTTAGATATATATATGAAAATCAAAAACTCACTCAAAAAAAGACATCAAACACGAACGTTATGGATTCCTCTAACTACCGACTTGAGAAAAATATATTTAGATGAAGGGGAAAATGTACAATTTGGAGATCAATACTTAGAAGAAATTACAGAAGTAACCAGGTCTTCAGACATCATTGCCAATAATACTGTACCTGAAAATAAAAATCTGGGAAAAACAGCTGAAAGATTTTTAATGGAAAAGTTTTCTAGCAAAACCTCAAATGCAACTCAATGGATGACTGAATTTGAAAATGAATGTGAAAGATTCAATATACTACAGAATGAAGAAAAAATTGAGATTTTAAAGTACCTTCTAGAAAAACAGTGTTTAGACTGGTACAGCAGTATGCTAATAAAATTAACAGTGAATTCAGAATGGGCAATTTGGAAAAATAGTTTTTGTGAAACATATGGAAACAAAGGTTGGTCCCAAATTAAATATGCATTTACTTTTAAATTTCAAGCGGGTTCCTTACTGGAATACGCTACAAAAAAAGAAAGATTGTTATTAGAGGTCAACAAATTAATTGACACTCAAACAATGATAAACCTTATAGTGATGGGTTTACCAGACTATGTAATGGAAAAAATTGACAAAGAATCTGTTAACTCAACTGCAAGTCTTTATAATGAAATTGGTAAACATGAACATATGATAATGAAAAAGAGTATTGCTAGATATAAAAAAAATTATTATGATTATAAAGGAAAATTTGATAAAGTAAAACCATGTAAAATTTGTGAAAAGTTAAACAAAGGAGTTCGTTTACATTCTGAAGAAAAATGTTGGTTCAAACAAACAGAAGATTATGATAATAAAAGAAACCAAATAAAAAATGTTAATAACTCAGTAATAGATGTTGAGCTAAATTATAATGATCCAAAAAACGAATAATAATACCATTAATTAAAGTCAAACTGTTGTTAAATAATAAGCTAGAAATATTTGGAATATACGATTCAGGCTCGAATGTTTCTCTTATCAATTCGAGATTATGTAAAATAGAAAAAGAAGATAATCTTAATTTTAAATCAGCAAATCTAGTTACAATTAATGGTGTTAAAAAGACTAGGGGTTTGGCAACAATAAAAATTAAAATTTTTAATATCGAAAAAGAAACCGATGTTTATATTATAGATGGAAAAAGTTTTAAATATGATTTTCTAATTGGACTAGATATAATACAAAAATATAAACTGGTTCAAAATGAAAACTTGGAAATTACTCAAACAGTACAAGATACTCCTATAAATAAGGAAAGTTCAAATGAAAATTTTGAAAATTCTATTTCTACAGAATTTAAAAATAAAATAAATAAATATACAATCAACTTTAATGAACACGTACAAGAAAAAGATTTTAAAATAAATTTGAGTGATTTAAATACAAACCAAAAATCTGAAATAAATAAACTCATTAATAAATATAACTCAATCTTTGCAAAAGATAAATATGATATTGGGTCAGTCAGAGAATATGAGGCACGTATTGATTTACTTATAGATAAATATTGCAGTAAGCGTCCTTACAGATGTTCTGTGCAGGATAAAAAAGAAATAGAAGAACAAATAGCAAAGTTACTTAATAAAAATCTTATAGAGGAATCTTATAGCCCTTTCGCTGCACCAGTAACTTTGGTTTTCAAAAAGGAAGATAATAAAAAATCCAGATTATGTATAGACTTCAGAGATCTAAATAAAATAGTAGTACCACAGGCGCAACCATTTCCTTTGATTGAGGATATAATGATAAAAACAAGGGACGCCCAATATTTCTCAACGTTAGATATAAATTCTGCATTCTGGTCAATCCCATTGCGAGTTGAAGATCGAAAGAAAACTGCCTTTGTGACACAAGACGGTCACTTTCAATGGACATGCTTACCTTTTGGGTTAAAAACATCTCCAGCAATATTTCAAAGAATATTAAGTAATATATTACGGAAATATAAACTAACTGATTTCAGTGTTAATTACATAGATGACATATTAATATTTTCTAAATCATTCTCTGAACATATTAACCATTTAAAGCAATTATTAGATGCAATAAAAAACGAAGGTTTCAGACTAAAGTTTACGAAATGTACATTCGCATCGAGTTCAGTTAAATACCTTGGTCACATAATAGAGAATAATACTATTAGGCCAGTAAGAGACAATTTAATTTCAATCAGAAATTTTCCACAGCCAAAAACACAGAAAAATATCAGGCAGTTTTTGGGAAAATTAAATTTTTATCATGAATATATACCAAAAAGTGCTATAATTTTAGAACCACTTCATAAACTACTAAGGAAAAATCAAAATTTTGTTTGGACTTCTGAATGTCAAAGATCATTTGAAGAAGTAAAAAAATTATTATGCTCACAACCAATCTTAGAAATATTTGATCAAAATTTGCCGATTAACATTTACACTGATGCGTCTTTGAAAGGTATTGGAGCAGTATTAAAACAAACACAGAAAAACGGAAAAGAAAAACCGGTAGCATATTTCTCAAGAAAATTAAATGAAATCCAAAAAAAGAAAAAAGCAATATATTTAGAATGTTTGGCTATTAAAGAAGCGATACGATATTGGCAATACTGGCTCATAGGAAAATCATTTACAGTATATTCTGATCATAAACCATTAGAAAATATGAATATAAAATCCAGGACAGATGAAGAGTTAGGAGATTTAACCTTCTACTTATCACAATATGACTTTAAAATAAAATATGCTCCAGGAAAAGAAAACATTGAAGCTGATTGCTTAAGCAGAAATCCAGTATTAGATGCAGAAGAAGATAAAGATGAACAATTAAAAATAGTGAATTTAATAAAATTGGAAGACATTATCACAGATCAAGAAAGAAATCAAGATTTACACAATAAAAAGGACAGACTAATATCAAGACACAATGTATATTATAAAAAAGTCAGAAAGGTTGAAAAAATTATGTTATCGGAAAACTTCAGTAAAAAGCTTATTAAACAAGTACATGAAAACATGTGTCATATAGGTGTTAAACAAATGCAAAGGAAAATTGGATCAATATATACAGCAAACAATTTAACAAAAAACATTAAAACACTTTGTAGAAGTTGTGAAATATGTATAAAGAATAAAACAAGAGGTCAAGATAAGTATGGTTTGATGTCACATTTAGGTCCAGCTACAAAACCTTTTGAAATAGTTTCAATAGACACAATTGGAGGATTTGGAGGCTCACGATCAACAAAAAGATATTTACACCTTTTAGTAGACCATTTCACGCGCTTTGCATATATTATAACCTCAAAGACACAAAGTGCCAACGATTTTGTGAAGCTAGTTAATAAAGTAACAGATTCGGATGAAATTGGAATTATCCTCACTGACCAATACCCAGGAATTAACTCAAAAGAATTTAAAAGATTTTTAAATGAAAAATCAATACATATGGTATTTACGGCAGTGAATGCACCGTTTTCAAACGGATTGAATGAAAGACTAAATCAAACGTTGATAAACAAAATCAGATGTAAGATTAATGAAAAAAATAATAATTTAGCTTGGACCACAATTGCTCATAACTGTGTAAATAGCTATAATAATACAGAACACACAGTTACAGGGTTTGCCCCAAAATACTTGTTGGATGGAACAGATGTTTCTATTTTGCCAGAGGAATTAAAACAACAAATATCGGATTCTAACTGGATCAGGGACAGGGAAAAAGCATTTGAAAATTCAATAAAATCGCACAAGTACAATAAAGAATTATTTGATAAAAATAGAGTACACTATAATTTTGATGTGAGAGATATGGTATATGTAGAAAATGGGAATAAACTAAACCGGAAAAAGCTGGATGAACTAAAGATTGGACCATTTGAAATAGTTAAAAAAATATGAAATTCGATATACAAAATAAACACAGGTCATAGGAAATTTGAATCTAATCTATTTCATATCACAAAACTTATTCCTGTTCTTTCATAAGAGAAAATTTGAAAAAAATATTGAAAAGAAGAAGCAAAATAACATTCTTTTGAGCTGCCCAGTATAAAATTTTTAAGAAAAATTTCTTCCCTTTGGGGGGGAGATGTAATGAAAATAATACCAAAGGAACGCATGTATAAACGTTAAATACTCAGTATATTACAATGTAAGTGGAACGCGACCTAAGTCGCACACTTAAAAATTACGAATGACGGTGGAAACAAATATAGGTTTTAACAAGTGTTTAGTTTTTAATAACAGTTTTAAACAATATTTCAACTAGAATTTAAGTGAATGGACTTTGAATGTCGTTTCTTTGTCCTTTCAGGTAAGCCTAGTGCATATAATGTTAGTTATTTATTGTATGTTTAGGTACCTACCTAATTGTAAGTACTAACAAATAAAACTTTGTCCTTTCAGAGAAACACATCGTTTTCATTCTTTAAATTGATTAATTTAAATAATAAAGAGTTTTATTATAAAACAATATTATATATATATGTACGTTTTCGTAAACATCTCATTCATTGTATTACCTAAAATCAGGTTGGCTGCGACTTGCCTCTATGTTTCGCTGCGCAGTTAAGTATATGAGCTTAGTTTCTTTGTTATTGTAGTGAACTAAGAAACAAGAAGCAGTAAAGTTTTTGGCTTAACACCTCATTAAATTCATATATACGTAATATACAGCTTCGAAAACTAGTTACTGAATAAAATAATATATTTCAATTATAAGTGTTAAACTGTGTATGTTGCTATATATTTAAATGACATCCTTAAATTGCCTTTAGAAAATTTCGAGTTTATTTAATATTTGTTCAGGCGATAGTACCTTTATTTGACCAACACTCGAACGGGAGTGATCAGGTTTCTAAGAATAGAAAATTGACTCGGTACAAATACTTTTACAGCTTTTAAGGAGATTGTTTATTGATTCTATATTACATAATATTTTTATGTGGGGTACAAGAATGGATAAAGTGAGAAATGAGTACATAAGGGGATCTTTGAAAGTTGCACTTGTGATTAGAAAATTGAAAGGAAGATTAAGGTGTGAATGCGTAATGAGGGACGAAAGTCACGTGAAAAAAATTGTTAAATTTCAACATGGATGGGTACAAATGTAAAGGTATACAAAAAAGAAATAGATGGATTGTGTGACAGATGACGTATGTCAAAATACAAGAGTATGGAAGGAAATAACACATTCTGTCGACCACAAATAATTAGGAAAAGGTCTAAGAAAAGAGAGAATATATATTTTAAATAAAGGAGGAGCAGATTTCGTTAAGGTCGTTTTTATTTTTCAATAATAGTTAAATTTTGTCTGATTACTGTTTCTGAAACCTTTTACGTACAGCCGTGTTGTTGAAGTGATCATCAACCATTACAAACTTAAACTAATAAGACAGAAGTCTTAATTGATGCTATCGACTAATTGATTACCATGTTAACCTGATTAACCTTTTAGAATTTATGTTCAGTTGTAAAAGATTGTGGATAGTGTAATTTCGTTATGCTTCCTACCATCATCATACTCAGTAATTAATATACATTTATAATATGTAGATGGTATCATTGTTGAATAAACAGATATACAATGCAAAAGTGGATGAATGCAGAAGTCGCGGAAGGCCACAACACACCTTTCATGATCAAATTGATCGTGTACTAGCAGAAGATGATGTCAGGAGCCTTAAGAACGGACGAGCGTACATGACAAGAGCTATGAATGTCAAATAAGCAAGTGAGGTGTGTAAGAATAAGCCTAAATGGCGGTCTGTTGTCCGTGCCTACCCCCCCGCAAGGGACCTGGCGTGAAGTTATGTATGTATGTAAGTATGTATCATTGTCCTTAGCATGACCCCAGATACGGTTAAACATAATCACTATTATAGGGTCCTGCGTATATTTGATTAGATATATTACTGTTTTTAATAACTCTTGTATTGTCTTTGGAATAAGCTACCTATTGCTATATCAACGGTCAAGGCCTCTACAAATTTTTAAAAAGAGTTTCAGAAGCATTACTTTCCTCATTAGGTAAATGATGAATGATTTCTTAACCAATCACTCTTTATAAAACTGCACCATCGTCAGTATTTGTAATCTATGAATCCTAAAGCAATAAATCAGCTTGTTGTAAGATCTATTTTTTTTCTATTTCATCTATAGTTTAGTATATTTAATTTAATTTTTCAGTCAACCAATCAATTTATAAGCATATGCCCTCTTCTGATTTGATGACCCAAATCATCCGTCCGTAACCCGAATACGTCCACGGCCACACTTTCATATCGTCCAAACAACCAATCAACCAATTACAAACATTCACAAAGAGGATTTAGCCCATTAGTTCATCGGAGGAAATTAACAATTGCCTTCTCCAAATAAACTCGTCAAGTAATTCTGACATGTCAGTTATCATTTGTCTCCTTAAGAGTTGATTGACTTATTTATTGAGCATATTTAATGCGAGATTCAAATTAACTTTTATTAACATGAGGCTGTTTAGAAATTAAATGATTAATATTAACGTGAGGAACCGAAGATAACGTGGAGTGATCGTTTTACTAAACATGAATGAATACTATTATATTTTCCCTGGATTAAAAATTATATATTAATACTTGTTAGCCTTATTCTTCTTATTCAGCCAACCGATGTCCACATCTAAAAGTAAGCCAGCCAAGGTCTGTATTACTTACTATTTCCCCATAGATAGATAGATAGATAGATAGATAACACTTTATTGTACACCATTACAGAAAACTTACGGACTACTAGTAGGTAATAATTTAATTGTGTACAAAGGGCGGTCTTATCGCTAAAAAGCGATCTCTTCCAGACAACCCGTGGCAAGAATATTGTGATTGGGAGTGGCGATGGTGGTATACATAATTATTGTACGATTACATACATTTTAATAATAAATATATAACTATACTATATATACAAATATACACATAAGTTATATACATATACAAGATATTGTGATAATATGCAACTATTTTGCATAATCATAGTTGTATTGTTACAAGTTGCAGGACTCGAATTAAAATGCCGTTGGAATTATTATAGAGTTTATTAGAACTATACAAACACGTATAACACAGGTACATAAAATATACAGGTACACATACAGTAAATATAACTGAACACAAGTTATCGCTCGACTGCCTCGTCCATCAATCGAGGCATAGCTTTATATTGCACGGATGCAATATGTCTGCTCGGCTGCGTGACTGAATTTCTTAGAATCACACTTGGCTAATGACTGCAATAAAAGATTACAATACACAATGGGTTGTTTTTATAATCACAAATTTTAAATACAAAGTAAACAAAAAAATCCAAATGCCGAAAAGGTAATAAAATGTGATACTACAGCGCTTCAGGTGTGAATTTGCCTCTGTCGGCACCTCGGTCGTAACAGTATTTTATTTGTTTCTTTTTCAAGGCCTTTAGAGTGATTCGGTTTCGGTGAAATATATATACATTTTATGCTAGAAAATAAAACAGGATGGGCATCTGAAGATTATACGAACAATTCCGTGTGGAAAGACCTAGAATGTATATTATTACGACAAGACTGTATTAAAAATCTCACTTCGAATAGGAAATTGACAGTTGCATTCTAAAGTTGTGAGTACAAAAATATTGAGTAAGTTGGGTATAATTGTAATTAAACAATTTTATAGTTCCCTACAAGGGTCTGGGTAATTTCGTATGGACTAGTGTCGACATTTTTGTTTTTAGAGGCCACTAATTGTTGTAGTTTTATATTTCTATTTTTGTTATTAATATAACAGGTTTAATTTTTGCCTTAAGTAATATCGGAGCTGAGATATTTGCAAGTGAAGATTCGAAATACATAAATGTCAATTTGAGCACATTAATTACATTTTATGTCAAAAATAGGCTTATTTTGATGGTTTTATGCAACGATGATGAAACCGCGAGCTTTGATGGCATACGCAGGACGTGCGTAGGTTATGTCATCCAAGGTCCTAGAGCTCCAAATGATCAGCCTTATCAACGCAGACTTGCAGCAAGGCTGGCCTCCCCGGAAGTGTTACACGGGGAAGATGATCCTACTGCAAAAGGAGGGACACCAGGCAGACACACCATCCGCCTACCAGTGACAATTAACAACAATTTGTTGAGTAGCTCTCGAGATGGTTTAGATTCACAATTAGACTCAGTAGGTGGCCCTGGAATCGGATTCTAGATTTTTCAGGGCAGGACAACATCTGCGGAGACCGCTAATGTTGATATATACATGTAATAGGTGACAATTTCAGCGAAAAAAAATCATGTCAAAAAAATTATAAACTTTCAAGGTTCTGGAATGACGCCGACGTTATTTGTATAATGTATTCTTAAGCAATCAGATATTGTCAGTGTATCATGTAGGTCGAATGGAAAAATATATATTTCATATTTGTGGTACATATTTAATTACATTGATAAATAGTTAATCAATAAGAAACACATTAATTAATCAATCCAAACACACGTCCTTTCAACAACGAAATCGGCTCCCACTGGTACATTGTTTCATTAGTTTAAATAACAAACAGCCGGCACCAATCGTCGAATGATTGTTTGTTTTCAATTACAAATACAAATATCTTCATGTCATACTAATTCAAAGTTACATGCTTGTGTAACTCAAATATATATGGGACGTGAGATAGTTTACGAAAGGAATTGTATGTTTACTGTTATCGACATTGAAACTTGTCTTAAGTAAAGTACTCCTTAGACAGAGTCTCTGAATGGGGGAGACAAAACCTTGTCCATTTCAACCCCACGAAGAGACAGCTCTGCGTTTTGTCTGCCAAGAAATCTCCATTTAAGCAAGCGCTTCGGTTCCAAAGAACTTCTCTTACCACCTCCAAGAGTATTGGGATCATCGGTGTCTACTTCTTGAAGGCAACGCAAAACTTGCTTCCAAGAATCTGGGAGTGCTAAACTGATTAAAGCTTCACACCGCGGCAACGCCTTGTGTTTTTTAAAGCCCGGGTGAGGCCGCTTATGGAGTACTGCTCACACCTTTGAGTTGGAGCACTCGCCTACCTGTTTAACCCCCTGGATTGAATTCAACCAAGTTAATGATTCCATACTCACAGACGGATTAGACGGCCAGACCACTCCTGGAACGGTACTCTTGGAAATAATAATAATATAATAATAATCGGCAGACAAACACACACATTGTATATCCCCAAATTAAGCAAGTTACGCTTGTGTTATGGGTAACATACAACGGACCACTCTGGGGCCGATCCCAGACACCCAGACCATGGTAAATAACGGAGAAAATACGTTTCCGAAATTTACTATACCGGGAATCGAACCCGGAGCCCAGAGGGTTGCAGTGAGGTAGGCCGTCAAAGGCTTAGCCCGCTCAACCACAGAGGCCGTCAACAGCCGGAAAATGCGAATGATGCAATCAAGAGAAATTAAACAAGTTAAGTGCAGGCTGACATTATAACATTTATTTTATATAGCGGATAAGACACAGAGATAAACATAACTATACTATTTATAAGCAGCGATAAGGAAGTAGATACATAAAAATAATAAATAAATAAAATAAGGTTATATATACTAAATAAATAATCGGTTTTAATCTTTGATTAAAACGAGGGAAACAGCACTGCTAATTAGGCCCTATTAAAAAAAAACATGCATATACAATTATGAGGGGTTCTATATTTCTGTTATAAATACAGTGTATTATAACCAGGGTATACTATAACCTGACTTTTTTAATAAAACATTTACGATAGCGGTCGATGCGTACTAACCCGAGGCCTTGGAAGTTAGTGACATTATCGGAGCCTTAAAAGATCGTAAAGCCGTAATAACCGGGGCCCGGATAAAAGGTATTTCCGAATGGAACATACCAGGTTTTCGTTCTGTTAATTTTCGATGCTGGAATGAAAGCGGAATTGTACTTAATGCCGATTATTACAAAGGTTAATGTGAATTTAAATGTTCATTTAGAAATGGGTTGTACAATTAGCTTAGAGATGGCCGATTTCTTTGATCGAAGGTTATTTTAATTACATAGAAAGCCAAATCTTTGGTTTGACTTCGTTTAGCTAATCTGTGAATTACTGTATAAAAACATCTCATGGTGTAATAACTACATAATGTCTAATTGTTATACATGCTACTAAGGTTTGAAAAAGATTTGAATACATGGCGAGATATAGTTTCCAAAGGCGTCAAAATAGTGCCACCCCCCCCCCCCCGGCTAATTTTTAAATTGTGAAAAATTCTGAAATAGTGTAGGTGGTAAAGCTTAAAAATCCCTATCCTTATTAATATCATAAATCCGAAAGTAACTCTGTCTGTCTGTCTGTTCCGTTTTCACGGAAAACTACCGGATCGATTTAGCTGAAACTCAGTATGTATATATTTTCGATGCCGAGGATGAGCATAAGATACTTTTCATCCCGAAAAATGGGATAGTTTTCGAGATAAAAATATATTTGTCTCGGTGTGGTCAATGTGGTCGGCGTGGTCGATGTGATCGGTGTGGTCGATGTGGTCGATGTGGTCGGTGTGGTTGGTGTGGTCGGTGTGGTCGGTGTGGTCGATGTGGTCAGTGTGGTCGATGTGGTCGATGTGGTCGATGTGGTCGATTTGGTCGATTTGGTCATTATGGTACATAAAATATGTAGTTTCAATACCCAAAATTGGTACTTTTCATCCGGGAGATGGGGATAGGTTGCGATATAAAATGAAGCGAATCTTCTGGGGCATATAGCAGTAACATAAAACAATAATACAATGTAACCTGTGTTTTAACCTCTCTAAACAAGAGGCACGCACTAGAGGCTGACAACTGAGACAAGCTGAGGCAGTAATCTCTAGTATTTTAATAAAGATTATTTTGGACATTATTTAATTTTGTTGAGTTGCAGACGGACAAAAATTTTAAAATTTGTATTTTCCGAATTTGCGGGTTTTTTCTTTTTTAAATTCGTTGCGCAAACGAACCTGCTCCAGATTTATTATATTATAGATAAATATATGAGTGACATCTTTCAAGGTTCTGAATGTATAAAGTCCACAGCTAGTCTTTACATATATACTAAAGACAATAATAAAAGATATCCGATTTTATTAACTTTATTCATATTCTAGTGCTCACGTTTTCATTTCACTTACACAGTTAGGTCGTCATAAGAGTATATTCCAGGCACTTCTATACTCCGCTTCCATACTCAACAATAAAATATTCAGAAGCAACCATTCTAGGCTCCAGCGGGATAATAACAATCTTTTGAATATTTGAAAGCACAATGTTTGTTTATTCTACATTGCTTGTTCTCAACAACTTTCAATGTTTCATTATAGTACGGTTATATTAAAGGAATAAGAAAGCAAAATCTATACTAATAAACGATATTGACTGGTTTGCCTGCAGTTGCAAAATCAATGTAATAATTCAAAATCCAAAGTCAACAAAATTGTACCCACCTAAATCTTTGGAACTATGAAATGGAAAATTTTGAAAAAATTAAGGTAGCAACTTCCAAAACACTTTCAACGAAAGTTGATAAGTAAATAGAATATCCATTGGGTAGATTTTGTCATATTGAGTATTTTAGATTAGATGTAGTAGTATTGGAAGGAAACACTCTTCTTAAAAGCTTTTATTGACTTATGCAACGGTGCGTGATTCTGTAATGCGCGGACACTCGTTCACGTACAACTAACGCCCCACTATCTCAACAATATAACTTTTGCTCACAATACCGTCATCGATACCGCGTAGATAACTTCCAGCTACGTTGGTGCTCTCTTCTGAACTTACCTTTCACAGCTCTAAGGTCACCTCTTGCACTTTTGAAGTCCCTTAACTTCGACTCTACTCTTCTTGACTCTCAAACTCGTCACTATCTTCCACTAAACTTCTGTTGTAACTTTCTCTTACCGCAGTTGTCGCTTCTCGGGCTTCAACTGTACTCCACAAGAAGCACACCTTGCACAGCTTATATACCCGGTAGAATCTTCTAGAACCCATAATTTCGATCTTATTTTCGTTACTCTTTTATTTACTGTCTATTAAGTATTAAGATGCACCTATCTCTGTCATTCCCCTCCTGGATCTTCTAATTTACTACTGATTTTTTCATCATCTATCTCCTGAAATTTATCTGTTCCTGTCGCTTCTTTACAGGATCTTATGTTACCTGAAAGTACTACCCTCGTCGCCACAAGATAAAATTTGACATGTTTCTTGAGCTGGTGCTACCTTGTCACGCCCACTTGTGAACCGGATCTTTTTCAAAGTATGAAGTATACTTTTCGATTAAAGAGAAAAAACATGAGATTATCGATATGTCGATAAATCCCATCATATGGTATACAAGTTCCAGAAATCGTAGGACACTACTAGTATATTAGTACTACACTAAATAGAAGTAATTAATTTTACGTATAAGAGAATTAATAGCTCGAATTTAGCAATTAGATGTTGTCAGAATAAATACACGCAACTGTTCTTACGTATCAAGATATCTATATTAATTAATGTTGCCTAGTTCTGTTAATTACTCTTCTGTGCCAAGATTACCACATGTTTAAAATGCCTTTATATTTTTGAAAAACTACACATTTATTTAGGTTGAATTATAATATATCTAATATTATTTTTCTCTAATACATTACTTATACTATAAACAGATAGTTTATAAATAGGGTCGAAGATGTACAACTTTGGTACCGTCTTTGATAGATAAATGGTTTAGTGGTGTGTAGCAATAGAACTAAATATAAAATAGAAATACAAATAATATTGTCAAAAATGTTATTGCTAATTTTCGATGATAATAACGTGGGCATATGATGATATGATCATACATATACATTTTTGTTTATAATTTTAAAAAAATAGGTAAGATGTTTTGCCGAAAACTTATCACTATATCTATCTATCTATCTTCTATCTATCTATATATATATAATGAAAATGGTATTCGTTTGAGGCTCAATCACGCTTAAACCACTGATCGTATCGACATGAAACTACCACCATTCGATGCGAAATTTTTCCTAGATGGTTTATGGCTATCTATCTATCTATATATATATATAAGCAAAGTTTGTTTTCTTTGTCCGAGGTAAACTCGAAAACTACTGGACCGATCAGCATGAAACCACAACCATTCGACGTGGAATTAATCGTAGATGGTTATAGGCTATATATATTTTTCAAATTCTATGAGCCCTTTGCCATGTTTTCTCGATTTGTTTGTTTATTAATTTATTTGAATAAGGCGGTACGAAGTTCGCCGAGTCAGCTAGTATAGTACATAAATACAAGACTTCTAATACAAATGTACCTTATTTTATATAACTAGCCATAATACAGCTATAATACAGACAGATTGAAAACATTGTGTCTATTTGTACCTATTCTTAAAACCGAATATTATATATCTAATACAATAAAAGAAAACTTTACTTTACCTTACACTGAATTCTACCCATAGTCCATCAGGACCGTAAGTAGAATACTGAGCCTAAATCACCGTCTGCTATGGGTAAGGTACCCCAAAAGGCTGGGTATGTTTCCTCGCTTGATCGCCATACTAATCTGTAGGTAGGCACCAGCCCTCTGATCATATGAAGAGTCAATGAGTCGTTTTGATAAATTTTGGTGGAGGCTCATAGCCTTAGGGCCCCACAGTCGAAGCATTAATAGCTTTTTACTTTAGATATCAGTAGATAAGATTATCGTCTAGTATAGGGTAGATATGGGTAGTATTTTGTATACCTATATTTCATGATTTAAGACATTAAAACGTGGCACGAGGCATTGGTCTTTATTCGGCCTATTTCGCTCAAACGATAATTAAAACCTAAATAATTACATAAATTAATTGAAATTAGAAAGAAATTTAATTATAGCCACCTTTAATCACAAACGAAATATTTTCTTTGACTGATAAATTTTGTCAATGAAAATATTTTTAACTGTGACCTACTTTCCATCGAAACCAAGAACACAAAGGAAATAAAATTCGTCAGGTACCGAATGACGGAACCATCTGTTTCCATATTCTTGAATATTTTTCCCTGCCCGAGTGAAATAAACTCCCGAGAATTTCCATTCAAATTGTAGCCAGGATAATTCTGTGCGTGACAACCCTTTAGGATCTGTTTCCACCATGAGTAAGCTATAGCAAAGCTAAGCCAAGGCATTATTAAGATCTTTATAGCTTTCATGTTTTCATCTGCAAAGAACATTAATTGTTTAAAAGATTTACAACAAAATCGAAATAATTTTAACGGTTTTTTTTATATAATATTTGTAATCAAAGTATACAAGCGTGCCATCTTTAATGAGAAAACAATAGCTATCCCATTAAAGGTGTTAGTTTCAATAATCTAGTTGGTGATTCGTTAATATTACATCATCTTATATGTTACTAGAGTTTAACCCGCGGCTACGCCGCTTGTCAATCTCTAGTGCGTGGTTCTTGTTTAAAGAGCAAGCGTTAATACAGGTTATATTGTACTAAATTTTCATGTTAGTGATATTTGCACTCGGAAGATTAATTTCATTTTATATCGCAAACTATCCCAGCTTCCGGCATGAAAAGTGTTTATGTCCATTTTCCGTATTAAAACTACAGTTAAACAAAATTACAGCAAAACCGATCCAGTATTCCTAGTAGTTTTCCGCGAAAGCTTAACGGAAAGACATCGAGTTACTATCGCATTTTTTATAGACGACGTATTATTATATCTATAAACTTGAGAAATTATTGGTTTCATCCAAACTTTTCTTTATTTCAAACCGTCCTAGTTATACTTATCTATCCCCGTCTATGTGAACTACATAATAGACAAACATGACAATAATGACTATAGGACCAAAAAGAAGAAAAGGATAAAAAGGGCAAAAAGGAAAAAAAGGTCAAAAATGACAAATAGGACAAAAGGGGCAAAAATACAAAAGGGGCAAAAAGGACAAAAAGGGAAAAAATGACAAAAAGGTCAAAAATGACAAAAAGGGCAAAAATGACAAATAGGACAAAAGGGGTAAAAATATAAAGGGGCAAAAAGGACAAAAAGGGCAAAAAGGATACAAAGGGCAAAAAAGGTCAAAAATGACAAAAACGAAAAAAAGGACAAAAAGGGCAAAAAATACAAAAAGGGCAAAAAAATACAAAAAGGGCAAAAGGGATAAAAAGGGCAAAAAGGACAATAAGAACAATAAGGGCAAAAAGAGACAAAGGGCAAAAAGGACAAAAATACAAAAGGGCCAAAAGGGAAAAAATGACAAATAGGACAAAAGGGGTAAAAATATAAACGGGCAAAAAGGACAAAAAGGGTGCAAATGGCAAAAAGTTCAAAAATGACAAAAAGGAAAAAAAAGGACAAAAAGGGCAAAAAATAAAAAAAGGGCAAAAGGGATTTAAAAAAAAGGGCAAAAAGGACAATAAGGGCAAAAAGACACAAAGGGCAAAAAGGACAAAAATACAAAAGGGCCAAAAGGGCAAACATGACAAATAGGACAAAAGGGGTAAAAATATAAAGGGGCAAAAGGACAAAAAAGGTAAAAATAACAAAAAGGGCGAAAAGGACGAAAAGGGAAAAAGGATAAAAAGAGCAAAAAGACAAAAAGGGCAAAAATACAAAAGGGCAAAAGGGACAAATAGGACAAAAGGGTGTAAAAATACAAAAGGGGCAAAAGGACAAAAAGGGCAAAAAGGATACGAAGAACAAAAAGGACAAAAAAGGCAAAAAGGGCAAAAATGACAAATAGGACAAAAGAGCAAAAATACAAAAGGAACAAAAAGGAAAAAAAGGCAAAATGGCAAAAAGGACAAAATGAGAATAAGGGTAAAAAGGACAAAATGGTGAAAAGGACAGAAAGGACAAAAAATACAAAAAGGGTAAAAAGGACAAAAAGGGCAAGAAGTACAAAAAGGGCAAAAATACAAAAAGGGCCAAAAGGCACAAAAAGGACACAAAGGGCAAAAAGGTCGAAAAGGACAAAAATACAAAAAAGGCAAAAAGGGCAAAAAGGACAAAAAAAGGGCAAAAATACAAAAGGAGCAAAAAGTACAATAAGGGCAAAAAGGGCAAAAATTATAAAAAGGGCAAATAGGTCAAAAAGGACAATAAGGACAAATCGGACAAAGATGACCAAAATGATGAAAATGGATAATCACAAAAAAACCTATCCCACTTTTTGGGATAACCTTTACATTAATCTATCCCATTATCCAGGATAAAAGGTATCCCTTGTCCACCCTCGGTATTAAAATTACATGTATACCGAATTTCAACTAAATCGGTCTGATCGTTTTTCCGTAAAAGCATAACAAACAGAAAGACAAATATATTTTTATCCCGGAAACTATCCCGTTTTTCGGGATAAAAAGTATCCTATGTTCATTCTCGGTATCGAAAATATACTGAGGTTCAGCCAAATCGGTCTCGTAGTTTTTACGTGAAAACGGAACAGACAGACAGACAGACAGAGTTACTTTCGCATTTATAATATTAATAGGGATAGGGATGAATACTGGGTTCCTGTTTAAATCAGTCAAGCCAATTTCAGATCCGCAAGTCTCTCCAAGTGAATAATTAAGGTCCTATTCAACAATCAACTACCATACAGTTTGGATCGATCGCATGTTTATCACTGGAAAGTAAATTTCTACTAAAGTACTAAATCAAGTTACTGTTATCATGTAAATTTGTCTTCACGGTGTGGAAAAAATAGTAAATAAATGGAATTTTTTTCCAAAATCAAGCTCTGTAAGTGTAAGTCTGTAAGTCATAACATCTCTAAAACCATTCTTATGTTCTGATTTTTAATCGCTTTCTTCCAATCATTTGAGCTTGGCACAATATCACGAATTGTCTTTGTTGTATACTTTTCATTCTGGCATACGTGTTCTGTCACACTGTTGTATCCGTGCAGGAACGGAGAAACAATACAATGCGGCCGGGCGGCCTGTCGTAAGAGGCAACAAATAACCCACAGCCAGGTGGTAGGGCATTTGCCCGACTGGATGGCTACCACCTCTGGTCTAAAGTATGTCGCCATAATAATAACAACCTTGAGTTGAGTTCCAGCATTAGTGACCAGGTTCCTGTCTCCTTAAAGAGAGAAGCAGCGTATTTGTAGCACCTTTGGTGTTGCAAATGTCCATAGGCGATGGTAACCGCTTTCCATCAAGTGGGCCGTCTGCCTGTCTGCTAAGCTCCTGCAATAAAAAATAAAAAACACTGCAAAATTTTATGTCATCTGCCACATAACCCCTTCATTCCTTTTTTGATCTATCTTCAGTCTAATGTCCATCAGTTTTCTAGTTGAACATTTTTTTGTTTACATAATTTTAATTCATATTTATTTGACTCCTTGACACAGAACGCTGTTAATTGACAAATCTATCAAATAATAGTAAATGTAAGTAATAAGTTTTCTGGAGGCATGCCTTTATTGTCAGTGGTGCTTGGCACAATTGCCTCTTCACATATTCAACGGACGCTCGTAAGGTCACATCAATTATGCATTCCTTTCCTTGAATCGAAATCAATCCTAGTATAGTGTGCGGCACTTCGGTTTAGTTTCGTTATCAATTCTGTGGTTTCGGTTAGTTTCGGCTTGCGACTTTATACTCAGTGTTGTGACTACAACAGACTCGCTGTTTAAATCACTACTGGGCTAGTAATATTAAAATGGAGATAAGTTAAAATCTAGTCATGCATCAAAGCTTCTACTGCACGAAGAGGTACAGTTTCGGGGTCATCTGGAAGGCAAGGCAAAAATGGCCTTCAAAAAGCTTGGTGTGATGGTCTAAGCAGTATTTCACCCCGTGGCAAAGACTTGCGCTTCACAAAGCGAAAATTGGGGCACGCGCTTACGAGACTGACCCCGTTGACTCTATCCAGCATCGCGCAGTTCATATAGTTGACGATCCCATGCCAACAGGCGGCTTAGAATCGCTTAGCCTTTGGAGAGACTGTGCGTCCCTCTGCGTATTCTACCGCCTGTACACCAGAGAGTGTAACTATTTGATCTATTATTGCCAACGCGTCAGTTTTACAACGGCACCATCGACGGAATGTTCACTTCCATTTCCTGGAGTCCCACGCTTCACTACCTAACGGTTCTCTAAAACTTTTTTCCGCGTGTATTTGGAGGGAACGTCCCGCTGAGGTTTTTCCCTCTGCGCTACGACATAAGATCATTTAAGAAGAGCGTTATAAAATTTCTTAGAGACCGGCAAAGTGTTAGCCCCGCCCTTGGTGTTGCAAATGTCCATAAGCGACGGTAACCACCTTCCATCAGGTGGGCCTCCCGCCTCCTGCTTGCCTGCTTCAGGCAATACAATAGAACATTCACTTAATTTTGCAAATTTCAGCGAAATCTATTATTCCTAAACGTACTTACTAATGAAAAAAACACACACTAACAACAAAACAAAGAAACTAAATAATATTGCACCATACGATTTTTTTATGTACAATAAATAAACCTCATAAAATAATTTTGAAATCCTAATATTTTCCCAATCCTGGTCTAGAATATGCCGCCATAACAACCCTGAGTCCAGATTCCAGTCTCCCTTGAGAGAGAAGCAGCGCATTTGTAGCACCTTTGATGTTGCAAATGTCCATACGGGATGGTAACCGGTTTCCATCAAGTGGGCCTTCTGCCTCTCTGCTTAACTCATGCAATAAAACAATATATTGTTCTAGCTGAATGACTTGTTAATATTTGTACTTAAGGTTACCGTTTTCAAAATAATTTCACTTCAGTTGACATCTGCACGCGGCAGTGAATACCACTCTCTGCCATCTGAAGTATCATTACCTTAGATTGGCCAGCAGCAAAATAAGGTGTATCAATAAGCCGAAAATAAAGAGTACACCGAAATTCTCCCCGAAAATTCTGCCCACGCTTCTGCCTCTACTCAAGAATGTTCGGCATAACGCTATTGGGAAAAACAAAAAGTGCCTACGCAATGAAGGGCGGCGTATACAACTTGTCCTTATATTCTTTTGATGTTCCTTTGGTAATTGAAAACACTCGAAGACTTTTCGTAATGTATACCGAAATAATATAAATCGGCTCGTATTTTTTTCTCTATTGAGGTTGAAGGTATTGGAGGTCTTTGAAACGTTTTTGATGAAAGAATAAAAAAGGTTTTAATTCTTTCATTTCGATTCTTTAGTACAATAATTATTTTTCTTTTGTGCGTTCTCATTTTCGACGTTTTATTTTGTATAGGAGTTTTTATTTATAAGTTATGTCTTTATGTTTCTTTTGATTCGGTGTAGCTTATTGGTTGGTGCTCGCGTCTTAAACTTAAGTAATAATAATAATAAATCTTGATTGCCGAAAAATCTGATACAATAACTTACAGAAGTCCCTGACTCCCGAGCAAGGCATGAAGCCTCTGTTTCGGGAAACAGTGCCCTCTCACATTAGTATATAGTTTTAAACACAAATAATACAAATCGATATTCTATAATTTTATGTGTATAGTGTCTTGTCATCGCAGCGGGCAACGTACTACTGACTAGTAGAGGTGTGTAACTCCTGAGTGATTAACTCAAAAGATATAATATATCCGACGCGAAGAGTAATTAGATCTGTATATCACTTGCGTTTAAAATGTGTCTTTATATCTTTAACTCTTTAGTTCATTCCTGTTCCACGCGATGAAAAAGAATGATTAGCCCGCGCACTGCGCGTGCGTAGTAAGTCAACGAGGAAACCGAATATGATTGCAAGCCAAAATAAATCTAATTTTGTTTTTTCTTCACTGTTTGTTTATATTTTTTTGCGTTGCCACAGGTACGCGTGTCGGCTCTGCTAGTATATCACTCACAGATAATACTCATCTTGTCTGCAATTGACACTGACACTATTCACTGTAAAGATAAAGAGTTAAAGATATAAAAGAGTTATATATATCTTTGTATCAAAAAGATATATATCACTCTTTTCTTCTTGGTGAGTGACTTTTCCCATGACTACTGACTAGCATAAAACGGGTGCGCACATATTAATAGTTGCTCTATCTCACTCGCACATTATCCGACCCGCTCACAGACTGTGCTATACATTATACTAACAGTACGACTTGTTAGAGCCTGTCCGTGTCGTGCTGTGAAATATCGCTGTGCGGACAGGCCCTTAATATTTGTACTTAAGGTTACCGTTTCCAAAATAAATCAGTTCACATCAACACTCGACAGTGAATACTACTCTCTGCTATCCGAAGTATTATTTAACCTCTACCTCTCGCTGCTACATATTATAATGTAAGTTTTTGTGTACAATCAAGAATGAAGAGAACTCCATATAATCACATTTATTTCAATGTCGGTTGTATCGAGATCACTCGATTAAACCCTATAAATTCTCAAAATCCTTAAAAAGCTCCGGCGTTTTTTTAGCAGCGATTGGCAAATAGCGTCTAATCAGGCAACCCCTTCTTGTATAAACATAAAACCGGAGTATTATCAGGACTATCAGGAGCGTAAGCGATTCCACGATTAGCTGATGCTTGACGAAGCGTGTATAAGCTTCAGATAAACGTTTTGTGGAGCGGTTTGTGGATTACTTACATAAGGTAATGCTCATATGATGTAAATTTTTCTCGTTGAAAATGTATACAGCAAAACACATAGAACTCGGAGAATTGTTTCGACTTGTAAATAATTTTTTTTTATCTAATCTATATATATTGTTACGAGTTACGCAGGACTCGAATTAAAATGCCGTTGGAATTACTATAGAGTTTATTAGAACTATACAAACACGTATAAAACAGGTACAAATATAACTAGACACTACTAGAACAAACTGAACGATTGAATAAACACGCGCAAAGTCCGTCACTATATCGCTCATCGAATCTACGTCTTGCTCGTATAGTAATCCTCGCTTGACTGCCCCTCTCCGCATTGGGCCATTGCTTTATAATGCTCCGATCCATTCCTGGCAAGCTTCGACGCAATACAATAACAACAAGGATTAGTTCGACACTAATGACGGCCATAAAACAAGTACAATAACAGTAGAATGTTTTTCTTAATTACAAATTCTAAACACAAAGTAAACAAAGAAATTTATAAATCCGGGAAGGTAATAAACTGCGCTTTACGACAGGCAGGTGTGCGTTTACCTTTGTCGGCATGTAACAATATAAAACAAAGTCGTGTTAGTTACAACTCAAGAACGGCCGGACCAATTTTTATTATTTTTGTGTTTTTTTGTTGTCTTCGTGCGGAATAGATTAGTAAAATCAAAATATGGTATTCGTCTATAACAAAAATTATCATTAAAAATTATCAGTCACAACATCAGTCTAGCCATTCATTTGTTGTGAACTTTACCGATTTCGGTAATGGTGACTGCATTTAAACTTGTCTGATTTAGGTGAATGGTCCCGGGATTATTTACATTCACTATTGGACTCGGTAGGTGGCGCCGCTAAACACCTCTTTAACGATGGGACCGATTTTAATGAAATTTTTTGTGTTTTTCAAGTAGATTCGAGAATAGTTTAGATTAACAATTGGTCCCGGTTGATGGCACTGACTGTTTCTAGATTTTTATTTTTTAAGGGCAAGACAACGTCTGCCGGGTACAGTTAGGCCTTGTCCGCATAGCGATATTTCACCGCGAGATTTTTATTCTCGCGTATTAAATGCCGCGACCGGAATTACACCTAGTACGCACTGCGAATAAAATTTCGTACTATTTTTTTCAGCTTAATTCAGTTCTTGGCTGAGATGCACGTGTAAAATGGCCATCCGAACTAAAATTTTAATTTATCTAATGCTAAAGGCGGCGTAACAGACGTATCAAAAGATGTCATGAACATTGGATTTACCCACTTGGGGCATTGAGACCCATCAAAGGATTTTTCTACATCAAATATCAAGAGTTACGAAAATACAGCAAAAAGTTTTTTGGCGATTACAGAATGACAAAAAAAAACATTCGATAATTTACTACAACTTTCAATAGCGACGTTGCACGACTGAGCGAATCGCGCGAATTTTATTCCACTGTGCGAACATAGCTATACTTACTTTACACGGTACAAAATATTCGCGCGAAAATAAATCGGTGCGATTCGCGTTCAATTTGCATCAAGTCACAGATTTTTTTCCCGCGCGATTTTTTTATCGCCAGTGCGGCTACTCCTATAATATTCAATGTGTTACAGAATTACCAGAAATAAATCGTGCTGTGAAATATTGCTGTGCGGACAGGCTCTTAGTGTTAGTATATACATTTTAAGTTACGATTCTCGCACACTAATTAGACACCCTAGAACGCTACTATGAAAGCTTTTGGATTAAATTGATTGATTTTTATTTATTTAATTCAATTAGTAGTAATAAGGTCACTGATTACTATACTGGTATTGTAGTTATTATAGTTCTGTTTACTAATAGTAAACATAACTATTTTCTCTTCTTTTAATCTATCTATTAATTTAATTAATTTAATCGACATAAAACACATCTTACATCTAGATTACAGTAATATATTTACATAATTACACAAGCTTTTCATAGTTTATTATTGATACAAACTTATTTCATAATTAGGAAAAATTTTGTTTATATACAAGATCGTGAAGAAATAAACAAGCTCATTCGCCTTTTCTACGTAATTACAATTTCATCTGTCTATCAATTTTATCTGTTCGATTTTTTCTTCTGTCTGTCTTATATATCTTATATATCTATCTGTTCAATAATATTATAAAATTCTACGTATGCCATTTCTGTAGATGGAAGCTAAAACAAAACAACTGGAATAGACTATATAAACGATGGATAACATGATGCATTTTTTTTTCTTATCTGTTTGTCGTTTTGTTTGTTTGTTCAGGATTCACGTAAAAACTACTGGACCGATTGCTTTGCGATTGTCGCTGATCGACAGCAAATTCTTAAACTTAAAGTCTGTGCTACTCATTATTCTGGGAATCCCTCGGATATGAATTAACTGGACAAATAAAAAAAAATTAAGACGTTAAAAAGATGCAAGGAAAGCCGCGTGCAAACTTGGTCTTTACAACAAATAGAGAAAATTTTAACACTCCATCCTAACTTGCTAATATCTATTATTTAGACGCGAATAGACATGTGAAATTTTCAAAATTGATTTTGAGGTCAACTTCGCACTGTCGTGTAAATTTGGTTATTTTATTGGTCAAAAGTATTGACACATTATTATTCTGAGGTTTATGAATGACAAATGTTTAACAATGAAGTGATTGGTGAAATCGCTTGTGGAATTTGGTTAAAGGCCATTTTCGTTGAAATATGCGTCGTGTAAAAATATTTGTATGATTTGGTAGTTATTTGAATATACTTTTGAATGAAGGTAGTTACGACAATAAGAATGGGATTAGTAGTTACTTTAAAAGACATTTAAATTAAGGTATCTGCGACATCAGAGATGCGAATGGTAGTTACTTTAATACACTTTCAAATTAAGATAGTTACGTCAGTAGGAATTTAATTAGTAGTTACTTTAATAGACAATCAAATGAAGGTAGTTGTGACAATAGCGAGCAACATCTATATATATTTAAAAGAAAGTCGTGTTAGTTACTATTTATGACTCAAGAACGGCTGCTATACCGATTTGGCTGAAAATTGGTGGGGAGGTAGCTTAGAACCAGGAGACGGACATAGGATACTTTTTATCCCGTTGGAACCGGTAGGTGGCGCTGAGATCGGGTTCTTGAATCCTCCTAATCACCTGGAGCGATTTTGTTTTTGTGTGTTTGAGTGGGTTCCCGGATGGTTTAGATTCGCAATTAGAACTGGTAGGTGGCCCTGAGACCCGGTTCTAGAATCCTCCTAATCACCTGGAGCGATTTTGTTTTTGTGTGTTTGAGTGGGTTTCCGGACGGTTTAGATTCGCAATTAGAACTGGTAGGTGGCCCTGAGACCCGGTTCTAGAATCCTCCTAATCACCTGGAGCGATTTTGATGACTTTGTTTTTGTGTGTTTGAGTGGGTTCCCGGGTGGTTTAGATTCGCAATTGGAACCGGTAGGTGGCGCTGGGATCGGGTCCTAGATTTTTATTTTTTCAGAGCATGACAACGTCTGCCGGGGCCGCTAGTTTTACAATAAATTTCAAAGTTTTTTTTATATATAAACAAGCGTTAAAATCTGCTTCAGAAATTACAAAAATAGACAACATCCCCTTTTGCTCTAAATATTTCTGAAGACATATCACATCATTGCCTACTCTCTAAGACCTAGGTTAGCAAAACCATATTCAGACACGTACCCAATAATAACACAGAGTCGTCGTAAAAAAACACGAAATTCATATTAAAAGCAATAAAACAAAGCAAATAACTACTAAAGTACAACAATGAACCGTAATAGATGATTTAACGGCCATTACATGATACATAATACTAATACATCCTTTTCCGTCGGTGCCACTCGTCTATTGAAACAATGCGTTCAGTATTGTAATGTACTTTGAACTCTTTTTATTTTTAACACACGTTGCTTGTATTGTTATGGCGATTTTCATTATGGCGTATGCTGTAAACGAAAAGAAAGCAGCGGGTATATTTAGATTTAAGAAAGTCTGGAATCACTGACGGCCTTACTTATAATAATCTCGTTAAGAAACGAGTAGGCATCTCTTAAGCAAGAGATAAGCAAGAGAATCAGAATCAGATCCTAATCCATTAATATCTTTTTTTTCACTTATAAACGTGTATTACCTGTTGTTTACCTAAGGTAGATGAAGTGAAAGTTGTTTGGCAGGATCGTCGCAAGTGGAGATCTATAGTCTCTGCCCATGGGAAAAAGGCGTGATAATATTTATGTATGTATGTATGTAAATACGTGAGACCCAATATAGACGGCGTGATAGACGTATACGTCCTTACTTATAATAACCCGTTAAGAAACGATTAGGCATCTCTTTAGTAAGAGAATCAGAATCAGACCCTAATCCATTAATATCTTTTTTTCACTTTTAAACCTGTATTACCTGTTGTTTACCTAATAGGAGCGCAGATATACGAAATTTGCATGATTAACGTAGGTTGTACTCAAATTATAGGGTAAAGAGGAGTTTATAGGTAAGTTTTTTACTAATCAGTTGCTGAATAGTTTCTTCAAATTTAAGAAACGATTATAAGTAAGGTCCTAAATGTTGATATAAACTTCATATACGTATTTTTTATTGCTGAAGCACAGTAGACAGGTTGGCTCAACTGTGATGGAAAGTGGTTACCATCCCCTAGGGACATTAGCAATGCCAGAGGTGCTGCTGGCCTTGAAGGAGATACTAGAACCTATCCACTGCTGCCAGGACACAACTCAAAGTTCATATGGCGGCAAACTCTAGACCAGGGGTGGTAGTCATCCATTCGGGCAAATGCCTTACCACCTGGCTGTATAATACTTCTTTTCTATTAATGGTAATGCAAATTAATTAATAAGTATGATATCTATATAAATTACAAAATCCTACACATGCTGTATAAACAGTACAATTTTATTTAGATTTCTTGTTTGTTCGGGGTTCGGGGTTGTTCGACAGCAAAATCTTAGACTTAAAATATGCGCTACATTTTATCCTGGGAATCCCACGGTAATTTTTCTGGGAATGATTTAAAAGGGCCGGATTAGAAAAAACGATTTCCAATGTGATTTTTCTCATTGTCTTGTAATCGTTTGAGTCAAATTGTGTGTTAAGTTATTTCTTATTGGAAACATGATTGATATTAATTTTGTATTTTATATTTAAGAATATTAATTAGTGTATGCTTCCTGAATAAATAAAATAAATAAAATAGTCGCTTGCACCCCATAACTCGGGTTGTCCTAAGCGGATGCTTTGTTATAGCGATTTTTATTGTTAAACATTCAATGAGCGTAGTTTTTTGAATCGATTCATTTCAAGTGCCCAACGCAATGAATGATTTATTTTGTCCTCACTATGTTTATACTGTAGACCACTTTGAGTGTTTAATACTGTGAGGTATGCATGTTTAAATTGAACGACAAAATGACAGATAGATCAACATCAACACTTTATTGTACACCATTACAGAAAATACAGAAAAACTTATAGCCTAAAAATATTCTAAATTAGCACAATGGGCGGTCTTATCGCTAAGAAGCGATCACATTAAAGAAAACCCGTGACAGGATTAAAACAGATTACATTTGTCAAAGGTGGTATACATAAATATTGTACATGCATACATTATATTTTATTTATTAATAAACATATAAGTATGTAAAATAGTATATAAGTAAGAGTTATACTTACTAGACACATATAAATACACCTATTAATAATACATACATAAATATATACATATACGCATAACTATACATAGAAAAATATCAAACATCACTATGCTGCAGATAGTGCTTATAATATATTAATTATAAGCACTAATAATTACAATTAAATATTTTAATGTGATCTTTTTTATTCTAAAAGCTATATAGTGACTTAGGAATAAATATGTATATACATAATACATATATTAAAGAATGTTTCAACCTGTTGCAATTTGAATTTTATCAGTTCAACAAGTTTTCATTTCTTAACGCAAAAACTATTCACTTATATAACATGTAAGTCACTGTTTTACATGTTCTCATGTTCTTCTATTATAATTTTAACACATGTGTTATCAGTTACATGAATGTATAATAAAATGGAGGAGTTATCGTGAGGCGCAAGATTTATATTTTGAATAAAAATAACGAAAATTTGATTTGCAAGTCTAATGATATTTTAATTTATTAGAAATTTTCAGTATTACGACCAAGTAATAATTATACATATATGTATTTGATTTGTCCTTAGTAGTTATCCGATTTTACACCTTGAGTTATGCAGATATCGTTTAATCAGGGTCGTGTATAAAATAAAACAAATCTGTTATCTATAAGCCTATCACACCCACCGTCTATATTGGGTCTTACGTATTTACAGTGTAATATAATAAAGGTTTTAGTTAAGTCTAAGTCAGTATTCAAAGTATGCCACAGCATAAATAAAGTATAATAAAAAAGCATTGTCATCTGCAGTACACGTTGTATACTCTCCACACGTACTCAAAAGCTTGGCCATTCGTGCACTCGTGTATTCATTCGATTCGCGTTCAAACACGTGTCCCGGTGTCAAAATGTTTTCAAAAAAGATTAACGACGACTTCCTTTGGCGATTTATGGAATCGAGAAAACTGTTTGAATATGTATCAAAAAACCTCTATTGCGTTAACTTTATACACTTGAATAAATTGGCTTTATATCTCCGACAAAAAAACAAATCGATCTAAGGGTTGAGTATTATTTCACATAGAAAGGGTTCTGCAAAAATGAGAAGCGTTTAATCCAAATTATCCCATAGTTCAAGAAATATTCAATAGGTCTCATGTAGGCCAACTTCTGTTGAAACTATTAGCTCTATTAGTAGAGTGGAGTACAGTAATCCCACTTAAACAGGCCCTCCTCGTGGAATGTGCTTACCATCGCCTATGGACTTCTTCAACACCAAACGTGCTACTAATGTGCTACCAGCTTTGAAGGAGAGGCTGGAGCTTGGCCACTGATACCAAAACCCAACGCAAGGTTGTCTTGAATATAATAGGTCTGATTTAATCCAATATAAAACATGAATAAATCTATTCTTAAATAAAACAAGGAATTTCAAAAGCAGAACGATAGAAAGTACTTACGTATTAATAAAATCCTATTTTCTTATACTTTTATTACCAGTTGAATGGTTTTATTTTTAACATAGAACATTATCCGACAAATGATTGTTGTTTAAAATGTACAGACATTAGTTAAAACTTTAAAAGGGTTAAACGGGATATTGATTAAGCTATCAATAGCTGTCACTGCGTAGATAGGAATGCCATACTATGAAGAATTTGCGGATAAAATTAAAACTACGTATTTTAATTTTATATATACCATGCAATAAAATATGCTGAATTCTACGGAAATGAATTACTTCAGTCAGCGGCTGCTTTTCTTTCGCCTCTTGACTTTTTATTTTTTTTAATAAATTCTTCACTTTTAATATACTTACTTATTAAATGGGTAGTGGGTTCGAGTTTATTCACTGAGTTTAAATATGTGAGAAAATATCAGAGAAGTCTAAGATCAGCAGATTCCGAAAGTGCAGCTTTTAGATTTTTTGCATCTCTCTCTGTTAGAGCATCACGTAAAACTACTAAACTAATTTAAATAAAACTGGAACTAGCTAATGTCTCAAGTCAACACTTAGGATTATTACACTTATAATCCTGGTTTATGTCGTTATTTCTGTGGAATAGACAAATACAGCTAAAAATATGGCGCTGCGGTTGTGTATTTTAACACTTCCGTTACAATTCACTAACAAATGTGTCGTCGTGATGGCAACAGCGGACAAATTTTCACTTAAATTTATCCTTTTTTGCCTTATCTATACTAATATTATAAAGAGGAAAGATTTGTTTCTTTGTTTGTTTGCATTGAATAGTCTACAAAACTACTGAACCGATTTGAAAAATTCTTTCACTGTTGGCAAGCTACGCTATTACCCAGTGACATAGACTATATTCTATTTTTTATTTTTTTTTGAAATTTTTATTAAATACCCGTACGAAGCTGGGGCGGGCCACTACGTTTATATAAATAAAATAAGGCAAAAATGAAGACTTAATAAGATTCTTTTCTACTTTTAGAATGGCTTGGCAGAGTAAGTACTTCAGAAAGTAATATATTTTAAACGTCAAAATGCAAAAGATTAATAACAGTGAAATTATCATAGTGCCCAAAAAATGCAAGGAATAATACATATTAATGGGTAAAACTCAACTCTTTTCGCAATACTTTTAATGTAAGTTGAATTCGAAGAACGACAATATTCGTTGAAGTTTTTGTTTCTAATGGATGTAATGAAAGAATGTGGTCTGAGAATGTAAGCTTCCAATTAATTCAATGGGAGTTGCAGCAAAGTAATGCGCTCAATGAAACCGACATAACTTAGATGCTTGTATTGATTTCTTGCTTTTTGTTTCATAAACCATTTTATAAATCATATTCTGTTTCATTGTAGAGTAACATTTAAAAAATGTTTACTATCATTTGAGTATAGCCGCTAAAAAGTGCATTTATCATACTACTGCAAGTACTCCATATCTCAAAAGGTACCCAGGGGATCTTACATACATACATACATAACATCACGCCAGGTCCCTTGCGGGGTAGGTACGAACAACAGAGCGCCATTCAGGCTTATTTTTACACAGCTCACTTGCTTCTTTGACATTCATAGCTCTTGTCATGCACGCTCGTCTGTTCTTAAGGCTCCTGACATCACCTTCTGCTAGCACACGATCAATTTGATCATGGAAAGTGTGTTGTGGCCTTCCGCGACTTCTGCATCCATCCACTTTTGCATTGTTTAGTCATTCTTTCGTCATACATTCTTTCCACATGCCCGAACCACCGGAGCATTCCTTTCCGTACCTTCACCCCGACACTCTCTTTCAGACCAACTCTCTTTCTTACTTCGGTATTACGAACGCGGTCCGCGAGTGTCACTCCGCAGATTTTGCGTAGTGCTCGCATCTCGACAGCGTTTACTCTACTTTCATGCTCTCTGTTCCATACCCAGGGGATCCTGTATAAATTAAATTCATTTAAAAATAATTGCTTGATTTTTACCCAGTTTTCCACCACATAGGACAAACTTTAGAGGGATAGGCACGTTTTTTACAACTTTGAAAGCGATTTCATTATTTATGAAATTAAATAAAAAAAGTCACTTTGAAATATTCCAATGTATACTATTTTTTTATTTCTAGCACTTTCATCACACTTATTTACTAATATGTTTTAATTTTCTCATAACAATATAATTATTATAATTGTTAGCCTACATCAGATAAAATTTCAAAAAAGCTGGTCAAGTTTGTTCACAATTTTTTTTAAATAAGTTTCTTTTAGACATATATAAGTTTTTTCTTCAGCAACCTAAGAAGGAACCAGTTTCCTGTAAAATAAAATAGGAGATGCATCCGAAGATTATACGAGTAATTCCGTGTGGAAAAAAACCCTACTATATTACTATGACAAGACTATATTAACGATCTGAATTATAGACGCGACTTCATCTGCGTTAATGTATAAGATTAACAATCTTATTCACATTGAGTTCAAGTAACTTTGTAACCTTCTTTAAAGTTCTTAAAAAAGCCTACAAACTTACTATAACTCAATATAAATAAGACCGTAAATCGTCCAAATGTGTGAGATGTAACTGCATTTATGTCTTCAGATTTTTGTATTCATAGTCATCCTACGATGGCTATTAACGCGTCACTAATCGATTTGAACCCAGACCTATTGTAAGAGATCGGAACTATCCGACCGTTTTATTTTATTGTACTAACCCTAACCTATTATGAATTAAAAGCATTGTGAACACATTAACAAACATCACGCGTTAATTTATTTTATTAACAACCTTATTCTAAAGTTGAAAGGTTTGATTTTGTTTGAGAATCGATTTTTATACAAATTATATTTTTTATTTTTACAATTTTTAACTTGCAATGTATGTATGTATAAAGTTCGGGTGGAATATTGCAAGTTAAATTTGACCGTAAGTTGGTCAAATTCCCGGTTCCCGATTGAGTTGAAAATTTGCACGCATCCGTATATAGCGTGACAATGCCATAATATGGTACCATGGAGCTGATCTGATGATATAGTCGGAAGGTGGCCATAGGAACTCCTAAACTAAACAAGATAGACCCGTCGTGTTTGGCCTCGTTTTACTTGTCTTGGCTTGCACTCTGCTACATGATATCCAGGATCTCAAAAGCTTGTCTTTAAAAACCTTTTTAAAAAGATTACTGTATAGCTCTTCATGCAGCTTCGCTTATATACACTTCGGAGTCATATTCCGCGGGACCAAGGTTTCTAGATTGAATTGTGGAAATTTTCCAATTTCGATGAATTTACGAGTATCGTGCCAGAAGTGAGCAAGCTTACATTTTAATGTTAGACAAACTTTTTTTTACTTACTGCCCAAGTAACACTTTTTTACTAACCAGGTGGTAGGGTATTTGCCCGTCTGGATGGTTACCAGCCCTGGTCCAGAGTATACAATAAGAAGCTTAAGTCGTGTTCCGGCATTAGTGGCCAGGTTCCAGTCTCGCTTAAGAGAGCAGCAGTGCATTTGTAGCACCTTAGGTGTTACAAATATCCATAGACGATGGAAACCACTTTCCATAAAGTGGCCGCCTGCCTGGAAAAAATAAACTTACACCAAAATTATTTAACCCAAAACAATTTTTTGGGGCAAATACTCCAATCTGCTGACACAAGGTCTGCAGATTGAGGAATTAGCTAAATCATGAAATACCTAATATTTCTGGGATGAAAGTGTTATGTTTCATGGTATGGGTACATGTATAATATCCGAATAATTAGAAGTTTTTACAATCTACTAGTAAAAAGACGTAACTTTAAACATATGCTAAATTGTATATAACCATATGCTGCCAGAGATAAGAACGATATCTCGCTTTTCGAAGTTTTGAATTAATTATTTTAGTTTCCATTTTTTTTGGTTTGAAAAATATTTTCGTTTGACTTTTGCTTATTAAAAATTCACTTTCGCTCCTACAATATAGAGTTCAATTTCGTAGAGTAACTTAAATGTTAGAGGGCGTTATGATAGTAATATTTATTCCAGAGGAATGAAGCATGTTTTTGATTTGCATTAAAATTACAGGCTATGTGTACTTTCTCATGAAGGACTATAATTATTTTAGGGCACTGGTGTCGACTTGATTATTAAATAGCTGTGAAATTTTATCAGGCTATTGTGATATATATAGGGTTAGTAAAATTAAGCATGTCATTGTATTTGTACGGAAAAATATTCTGGTAAATACCCTACATATTTGAATTTTTTGCCGGTAGTTGAAGGGTGTTATTTTGCTGTGCATTATATTTAAAAAGAAATCGGGTAAGTTCGTGACAGTCAATGAAGTATGGAATTATATTAAACATACTTATAAATCTTCTGGGTGTAAATTAACAATATTCTTAGGATTGGTTAGTCTGCTTTTTATAATTATTCGTTTTTTTAATCTTTGGCACAAGTCGCATGACACATGTATTTTAGGAGGTGGGCACTAAAAATCAGCGCTGTGTCGAACTACGTTCCGGCACAGCAAAATGCTGAGTGCCAGCCTCATTTCCAAATTGCGGCATACAATTTCTTTATATTTTATATTTACTTTCTTATGTTAGTACTATTTTGTGTTGTATGTCACCACTACAAATAAAGATTTTTCTTTCTTTCTAATATTTTGAACCGACTTCAACAAAAGGAGGAGGTTCTCAATTCGTCGAGATCCTTTTTTTTCTTTTTTTAATTACGTTCACCGATTACTCCGAGATTTATGATCCGATTTACGTGGTTCTTTTTTTGTTTCGACGCGAAAAAGCTATCATTTGGTCCCCTAAAAATTTGACATAGTTTGGCCCATTAGTTTTTATTTAATGAACATTTTTTATGAAAAAAATTCCATTCCGTTCCATATGTACACCGATTACTCTGAGATTTATGATCCGATTTACGTGATTCTTGTTTAGTTTGATGCGGAATAGTTGCCATTTGGTCCCATAAAAATTTAACATAGTTTGGCCCAGTAGTTTTCATTTTACGAACATTTTTTTGTTCGCGATTCTTGGGACCTATATTTTTTAAGGATCGCGGCATCTTTCGTAGGTCTACATATACATAGCTAGACACTAAAAAGTAACAAATAAAATATAAAAACTTCGTTTAAAAAAACAGACTTCAAAAACTAAAAAGTATAAAATTACTTATTTCTAAATGTATTATTATTAATATATATTATCTAAAACATCTGGAAGTCGGTGCAAAGTAAAACATAAAAATTACTAAATTATGAAAATTACTAAGCACCGACTTTAAGATGTTTTAGATAATATATATTAATAATAATAGCTTTAGAAATAAGTTATTTTATACTTTGTAGATTTTTAGTTTTTGAAGTTGGTTTTTTTCGTCTAAAATGTTATTTTTTGAGGTGATAAATAAACTTAATTTTTTGCTGTCTCCCACAGACTTTTGAATTTGACGAGTTTGGGAGGAAGCCTTTCCAAATACCGCTAACAGAATAGATAAAGAAATTTCCAAAAAAACGACAGACGAATCAGCTGACGCATCATCTAGTTTAGTACGACTTAGTGTATCAGAATTCCATAAGAATATTTACTGAGCAAGTGTCATTAGAAATTTAAAGTTAAAAAACAAAGTAAAGCATTAATAAAAAAAAAACTACTGAGCCAAACTATGTTAAATTTTTAGGGGACCAAATGACAACTATTCCGCATCAAACTAAAGAAGGATCACGTAAATCGGATAATAAATCACAGCGCAATCGGTGTACATATATTTAAAAAAATATCAAATTGAGAACCTCCTCCTTTTTGAAGTCCGTTAAAAAGACTTCCAATCAAACCGGACATTTAAAAATCCGTATAAATTGAAAACAAAAACCATGTGTTCATAATTAATGACGACTGCATTAGACAATAGTGCAGGGGTCAAAATAATATATCGGCAATTAAAATGCATCAACAAAAGACCCCCGCCGAGATTTCCCGATATGAGAATTAAAACTTTTTAGCTTTAAAATTGATAGAAGATTTGTGTCTGTCCATAACGTGCAGTCTTTTAATGAGAAAAGGTTCGTCACAAAAAATTAGACTATACTATACTCTGTTAGCTTAGTAGCTAAGCTACACGCGTCCCATTCGGAGGATATGAGTTCGAATCCAGGCGTCGAATTCTGCTATTTCAATATTTATTGGCGTTGCGAAAATGTCCAAAGTACAATTCCATTGCGATAGTGCCATTAATTCGTATTCTACTAAATCTACAATATCTTCTCGATATGGTCGCGGCAGAATAATAGTAGAAAAGAAAGGTATTATTAATGGCGTTAAACGAAATAAAAATGGAGAAGCTAACTAAAAAATTAAATAGTTATACATTGGATTGGAATTAATAGAATACCGAAGTCAAGAAAACCTTCGATTGAGACGATAGTGTCCGGTCATTTTGACAAGATTGTAATAGCAAAATTGGGCTCCTGACTGAATAACATGCATGCAAAGCAGCTAAATTAACGAACATAATAAACGAACGACGACATAGTAATAATACATTGAAAATAGATTTAGATAATCATAACTTTAGACGTGCTTTTGAGCCCAACAAAACCAGACACCCAGACCGTAGTAAATAATTAATGTTAATTACAATATTTAAGTTTTTAATTAATCGTACTTTAGAAGGAACATTACATTTTTGTTCAATTTGGAAACTCAAATCTATTCGTTTATATTGTAATACCTGAAATTATTAATTTCATCAACCTAAACAACTCATTGGATCAAATAATACGGTATGTTTAGGTACCTTTTATGTTTTGAACAGCAATTTTCTTACGTATACTCGGGTGTACTCGTCGGCAGCAGTTAGTTTTTAATAAAACCTACTGTGCGTCACTAGCAGAGGAAAAAATCCACCAATAATAAAATTATCGGGGAACCAGCGAGCTATTAAATGCAGACCGCCCGTGAAATATACCGACAGACCCAAGCGTTTAACGTAGGGCAGACTGATGCCTTGGACATGAGAGGAGCGGGTTATATGGCGATTAATTTGATAAAATAAGCAGAACAGCACCTAATTCTTGAGCCAAAGTTATAAGTCGTATGCAAGAATTGAATACAAAGTGGAAGAATAATATTATAAAATGTATTTCACACATAAACTATCTTATATCAAATATTTTTTTAGCTAACATTAGCGCAGGTAATATGTTTTCTAATGTTTTTATATAAACAGAAAGTCATAATTTCTAAGGATATTGAAATTGTTCTAAAATAACAGTCAAAAAAAATGTTCTACGATTTTAGTTGGTATATTATAAAATTAAAAAGTGTAAATGTTACTGATTTTAAGACACATAATGACAATTAACAACACTAATTTAAATTAACAGTCTAATATATAACAAGCTAATTTAATTTTTCAACTCGCAAATATTTCTTAATAGTACCTACTTGTATTTTCTTGATACGCCTTTCTGATAATAATGAAATCGCCATGAAAATATCAATAATTTTAATCCCTAATTCAAGTCGCTATTCTCCTGCACTAAAAAATGCGCCTTATCTATAGAACGCATAATATTTATGCTTACTTTATGCAGAGAGCCTGTAGTATATTCTGGGTGTTGGAATTTACCAAGTTTAATTCATTTGCTGTTCAAAAAACCAAACTAGGAATACACCATCTATGCAGGAACAGAGTAAGGATACTAATTACTGCAACCGAACGGCCTATCGTAAGATGCTACAAAACAGCCCACAGCCAAGCTGTAGGATATTTGTCCGTCAATTCGCCGGGTGGATGGCTACCGCCTCTCGCCTAGGACATGCCGCCAAACCACCTGGAGTTTGGTTCTGGTTTACCAATGACCAGGTTCCAGTCCCCCGTTCAAAGCCAGCAGCACATTCGTTGCATCTTTGTTGTTATAAATTTCCATAAACAATGGTACCACTTCCCATCTCATAGGCCGTTAGTCTGATGTGGTCCAGCAAAAAGAAACAAACATTTGGGATCCCAAACTTTGTAACAATGATGCATTAAATATTGTTTTAAATATCACAATTAAAAACATTATTTTCTCATCTGATGAAGCTGAAATATTATTGGTATTAAATAACCGAACTCATTTCCACCCAAATAATTGAAAGTCGATATGAAAGATTAAACTGGGAGTGAACTTTCAAATTCCAACTAGCTGATGAAGACTTATTTTAAAGGATTCGTGCAAAAATTTTCCAATAATTCTATCTTCGGGAGAACTCGAAAGCTTAATGAACTCATTATAAAGTTGCTAAGGGTGGTTTCGATTACTCTTTTAAGTCATAAGGGATAACGTTTAGCTAGATTGTCTATACTGTAACATGGATTTGATTTAAGAACATCGGGAATAAGGAACAAAGAAGACCAGGATTGAATTTTGTGAAGGATGTGATAATAACAATTATTGTTCATTTTCATTTTCTTGTAATGTTTCTTATTATTTATTGTCTTCACCGCCGCCTTTGTCTTAATATTTTCCTTAGTTTAGGGGATTGCCTGGAAGAGATTGCTTTAAGCGATAAGGCCGTCGTTTGTTCAACATTTACTATCCTTAGTTTTAAGAAAATTGTTTTAATTTTTGGTGAACAAGAAAGTGTTTTCATTCATTTATAATTTGTGGTGTGACAGATCATGTTTGCTCAGAATGGAGTGGTATGAAAGGAAAAACCATTTTGTGCCGACTCCAAATAATTGGGAGAAGATGAAAGAAAAGAAAGTAATTTTTAAGAATCAAAGGTAGATATATAACACTTTATTGCTCACCAATATAAAAACATACAATGCATACTTACAATAATACTTCTTGGCAAAACAATAGGCGGCTTTATCACTAAAACTATCTTCCAGGCATCCTGGTTTAAAACAATTTCTAAATGAACATATCTATACTTATAATAAAATTAGAAGAAAAAAGAAAAGAAAAGAGGTCGAATTTCTGTACAATAAAAAAATTTGCTAAAAACCGAGTAAGGGGGGATGTAAGAAGTGAAATAGAACTAATTTAGATTTTTTTTGAATTTTTTGTTTCTCTGTTTGTCTGTCTGTTTGTACCGGCTAATCAAGAAACGACTGGACCGATTTACATGAAATTTTGTATGGTGATAGCTTATATCCCTGGTCAACATATAGAATACTTTTGAACCCGAAAAATTAAATAGTTCCCGTGGAATAGTTAAAAAGCTTTAATTACTTAATCAGCTTATAACAGACTGAGTGTAACTTCTCTTCAACGTAACATAATAGAAGCGGATAATTTGACAGGGTGTGGTGTCAGTGAGAGAGTTTTATCTTATATATATAATATATAAAGCAGATAAGTTTGTTTCTTTGTTTGTTTGCTTGAACGCGCTAATCTCAGGAACTTCTGGTCGGATTTGAAAAAAAATTTCAGTGCCAGATAGCTGATTTATTGATGAAAGTTACAGGCTATAAACCATCACGCTAAGAGCAATAGGAGCGGAGCACCAATGAAGAATGTTTCAAAATCGCGGGTGTTTTTTAACTTCCTTTCCACGCATACGAAGACACGGGCAGAAGCTAATCTTATATATAAAAACGAATCGCAAAATGTGTTGGTAAGCGCATAACTTGAGAACGACTTTACCGATTTTGATGAAATATTGTGTGTATGTTTGAGTGGGTCCCGGGATAGTTTGAATCCAGAATTGGAACCGATAGATGGCGCTGAGATCGGGTTGTAGAATCCTCCTAATCACCGGGAGCGATTTTGGTGACTTTGTTTTTGTGTGTTTGAGTGGGTTCCCGGATGATTTGGATTCGCAATTAGAACCGGTAGGTGGCGCTGAGATCGGGTTCTAGAATCCTCCTAATCACCTGGACCGATTATGGTGATTTTGTTTTTGTGTCATGAAACAAAGTCTTTTAGGAATTCAGAAAATATGGCGGTACGAAGTTCGCCGGGTCAGCTAGTAGAAAATAAGACAGGAATGTACAATTTAAATATAAATACACTAATTTATAAAAGATACTATGATAACTAAACTTCAGTAGGATTCAATGAATGCTATGAGGAGTATGCCATGTCTAATGATTTGTACCACACAAGTCAGTTTCTCACGGTCCATCGCCGCAAGGGTTCCGTCTCTAATTAATCGTCGGCGACTTTTCATTTGTCGTTGGAAGTAAGCTCTCGAAAGGAGTGGTTGGGTTAGATATGTGTACGATTGTGTGGTGGAATTCTAACACTTGAGTGGTATTAATTAATCTGTTCGTAGCTGAAGAGCAGCACTGGTTACTACAGTAACTGTATTTATATCGTCTTCATCGAAATTATTTTTGAAACCTAGAGTAACTATGTCATTGTAGGCGCCAGCTCTACCCTTACTCCAATGATTGGCATCCTATGAAAATCGACAAATAAATCAAATGTAATAAATATGTAAGGTATTAATAACTCTTATATAGAGAGATTGAGCGAGAGAGAAATGGGGCAGTCAAAGTGATAACACAAGCGAGGCAAGACTTGTGAACATTTTAGTGACGGACCTTGCGCATGTTATTGAATTGTGCAATTACATGTGGACTTTTGCGTCCGGTGATATTTGGACGTAGTTACGCAAAAAGAACCCAACCCACAAAATGTTACTTTTGAATTATTAAAGCTGTATTTCCTCATTAATAAACTTGTTTGTGTCTATGGGTTCTTAGGAAAATATAAGCGTAAATGTTTTATTTTTCATACAAATAAGTTAAACTGCATCAATGTGGAAATATAGCTAAAACTTTAATCTATAATTCAAAAGAAACATTTTGTGTGTTGGATCCTTTTTGCGTAACTACGTCCATTTCTACCTGTGTTATACGTGTTTGTATATATAAAGTGCTCTCTCTCTCTCAGATATGGCGATTTTGTAAAGGCTCATTTATCATTAAAAAACGAAACCCTAACAGAAAAATTGTGATAAATAACTTCGTCCCTAGTTTATTTAACCGATTTTTGCTAAAGCGATAATTTTCGACGTTAACAATTTAATTAAACCACCAAATTTCGCATATCAATCGCTTTACTTGTTTATTGAACCATATCTGTTGTATGATTAATGATAAGTTTCAAATGAGGGTAGAATAGTGATTGTTAAATGTACTTTAATTACCGACATATAAAGTTCATTTTATCACTTCCGGTGATAGTTACGTAATAGAAAAAGAACGTAAGTGCCTGATTCTAAAATTGAATTATAATATTTTCTACTATAGTAATAAGGATAATATTTGTTTGAATGTACTAATTATGCACCACATGAGTCTTTATTAGTGATATCAAAAATATATAAATTTTATCTTTATTCTAAACACCATAAAGTATAATTTCATTTAGCAAATATGAATGTTTTTCGTGAAAATGTGAAGGTCAATTTGCACAGGCTTTCCTATAAAAGTTTGTAAACGATATCACTTGTAATGTTTTATATGCTAACGGTAGTTATATGATTAGATAAAAGCTTTATCTGAATTAATATATTAAAATTACGACAGTTATTACGTCTTTTTATTATGATAACATAACATACATTAACGGTGATTTGTATGTGTTTTTCAGGGTTTCGTAGCCATTTTGGAAAAAATTAAGCTCGTACAAACCATCGCTTACCTGCGTCAATCTGTTACACTATTTTTGTATGAGTATCTTAGAGTTATTTTCTTAAAAACTACGGATTCTAGATATATGGAAGAAAGACAAAATTTGTAATTTATATGGTGCTACACTATTGTGTGGTACAACCCGCAAGAGTTTACTTAAGACTTCGCTCGGATGACGTAAGCGTGACGTACTGACGCGTAGATGGCGAGAGCGGCAAGAAGACGGGGGTCGGGAGTGGAGCGCACATTCCCCTCAGGTCTCAAGTTAACTCTTGCGGATAGTGAGATCGTAAAAAAAAAACAAAATTAGGGGTGACGCCACAATCTGAGTACCGCAGACTTTCTTTAGTAGACTAACAAATATATATATATATACTAGCGGCGCCGGCAGACGTTGTCCTGCTCTGAAAAAATAAAAATCTATGACTCGATCCCAGCGCCACCTACCGCTTCCAATTGTGGATTTAAACCATCCGGAGACCCAGTCAAACACACAAAAACAAAATCGCTCCCGGTGGTTAGGAGGATTCTAGAACCCGATCTCAGCGCCACCTACCGGTTCCAACGGTATAAAAAGTATCCTATCTTTCAAGTTGGATCAATCCGCACACGGTGTGCAAATTTGATTGGAATCGGTTCAGTAGTTTTGGAGTTTATTGGCAACATACATCGTGACACAAAATTTTTATATATATAAAGATATATATATACATATATATATATCCACAAGCTAAGTGAGTTGCGCTTGTTTATATCGGACTACTTGGGTCAATCTCAAACACCTAAATCATAGTAAATATCGGTATCGTTCATTTACAATATTTACCATGCCAAGAATCAAACTTGTAGCCTCTGCAATAGATACATATTTTTGAAGTTCTTTAGAATCGTTGTGATTTGAAAATGGATGAAACGAAAAATGGCACTAAAAAGAGATAAACACATAACATTCAACCTTATTTATTTCAGAATAAAACACATTTCTCTTTAACCGCTTAGTATCTATTTACTATATAAAAATACCCGTTGGGTATATAAGTATGTATTGCCTTTTTCCTGCACCACCTACATCGCCTGATTCAAATTTCTTTCATTTAGGTTGCCTGGAAGAGATTGCTTTAAGTGATAAGGCCGTCTATTGTATTGCCTAGAGAATATTGTAAATATGGTTTGTTTTTGTAATTGTATATTTTGGTGTGGAATAAAGTGTTATCTCTCTATCTATACTTTTTCCTTGGGTTATTTTTGTTTTTAAATTTTAGTAACTTCAACCAAACAACAAAGCAAGCTTCCAAATTAAAACTGCGCTGACACATGGCTTCCATTTGGCACTGCATTTAAGGGGAGAGCTTGTTAAGGCGATGTCGCGTCATGTCACGTGGATACAATCGAGCGACACGCGTCGTTCTGACGAACGTGACAATTTGGAAAACATAGTTTTTGTTGGGAAGAGTTCATTTATATACACATACTTATCTATATAGTAATAAAAACCTACCGCGGGTTGGTGCAAATGCCCTACATATATACCGCTTCGGGGGGCCTTTAGCTATCAAGGGAGCAAAGGATTCATCACCCCCGTCGACGAAGTGGATGTGTTCTGATTCCCGGGGCACATTCAGGCACTTTTTTGCACTGGATCGGACTGGGCGTAACTACGTTCTAAGTCTCAGCCTTTCCTACACAAAAAAGCGCGGGGCACATGGCAGGAGGGTGGTTTTAGTGGGTATTGGTTGCTGCCCGTGCAACTTCTCGGAGCTTCCACATAAGCTGATCGATTGCGAGCGGGTTACCACGAGAAATCGAGTAACCATGAGATAACGGTCTAATCCCTTGCATAGGACCCAGTATTGTGCGTAAATAGCATTTCCCCCGCCTTAAAAAAAGAAAAATGCCCTACATATACTTCAATTCCATATTTTGTTATTTTACCATGTTCTACCATATGATGCATGTAGTTTATATATACACTATAGGGCCTAGCAGAGATTTTCCTGTAGTAAAAAAATATAAAATTTAGAACCCGATTATAGCGCCACCGAGTTCAATTGTGAATCTAAACTATCCCTGCACCCAATTGAATCACATTCTTTTTGTATCAAAATCGGTCCAACCATTTAGAAGAAGTTCAGTAACATACACAAGAACAGAATAATCATTAAAATAAAAATCACATCAGACAAACGTACATGTAATCTTAATTTCATTTTGGATAGTTCATTTATATCTTTCAATTTTGATGAATCAATAAAAGTGATTCATCTATACAATACAGATAAATAAAATTGAGGACTCTGTTTATAATGTCAAAATAACACCTTTTTACTAAATGCATATGAAAGTATATACGGTACAAATATCAAACAAATTTTTGAAGTGAAACTTCTATATAGAGGGGGTCTTACGGATTTTTGGCTCACGAAATGGTGTCACAGTCACGTGGTCACCGTCACTAATTCTTACATTTTTAAACTCGTGATATCTTTCGAATGGAATGTCCGAATTGAATAATTCAAAAAGTTGTATAAAGGTATTGAAGCAGTCTTGAATATGAAGTAATTTATTTTGATAAGGATTAATACCAAGATACAAATAAAGAGCCTTTTCTAGCGGCGGCATTTTAATTAATTTTTTAAAATAAAAGAACACTTATTGTGGCATAACTATAATAGTTAGACATATGTTGTTGCGACACTTTTTGTAGATAATGTGTTCTACAAAGTCGTCGTACATTATTTTATTCTATCATCAATAGTTTTCGCAGTGCACGCGATTTTAGGTATTTTTTACACCTTGCGTTACATTATTGGAGTTTTAATAAGGATCCCTAATTTTTTTGTAAATATAATATAGCCTTTGTCACCCGGGAATAGTGTAGCTTGCCAACAGTGAAAGAATTTTTAAAATCGGTTCAGTAGTTTCAGAGCTTCTTCAATGCAAACAAACAATCTAATCTTTCCTCTTAATAATATTAGTCCAGATATTCATATATTTACTTTAAAATTAATTCGATATGTGCATACATTGATATATAAAAAAACTTCAAGTCAAAAAAATTTTTCGATTCATTTTATCACTTGTCAGTTGAAGATTTTCCACTTGTCCATTGCGATTCGTTTTCCACTTGTACGTTGCGATTCGTTTTTCCACTTGTCCGTTGCGATTCGTTTTTCCACTTATCCGTTGCCATTCGTTTTTCCACTTGTCCGTTGCGATTCGTTTTGCCACTTATCCGTTGCTATTCGATTTTCCACTTGTCCGTTGCGATTCGTTTTTCGATTCGATTCGTCCATTGAAGTTTTTTTTTTAATTTATATGTCTGTCTGTTTGTTCCGACTAATCTTTGATACGGCTAGACCGATTTTGATAGCACTTTCACTGGCAGATAGCTAATATTACAAGGAGTGACTTAGGCTTACTTACTTTTAAAAATTATTTTCCGCGAAAAAACTTCCAAGTGGACGAAGTCGCGGGTACAGCTAGTATAAATATAAATTTTAATCATTCAATATCATTAAATGCCGTCAACCGTAAGTACTCACCTATCCACAAAACTGAATATTTTTTGGTTGATTCGTCTAATATCAACACATGAAGATGACACTTTCTAATCATTAGTGGCCTTACTTATAATAATCTCGTAAAGGAACGATTAGGCATCTCTTAAGTAAGAGAATCAGAATCAGACCCTAATCAATTAATATCTTTTTTTCACTTATAAATGTATATTACCTGTTGTTTACCTAAGAGGAGCACAGACAAACGACATTTGAATGATTAACGTAGTTTGTACCCAAAATATTCGACTAACGACGAGTTTATGAGTAAGATTTTCACTAATCAGTTGCTGAGCAGCTTCTTTAAATTTAAGAAACGATTATAAGTAAGGCCCTAGATATCAAAACGAAATAAGAAGAGAAACATTTAAAGTTATTTTAGCATTTTAAAATATAGCCGTCCATAGTTGTGTCTTTATTATAATATCCTTTTCATTTTTCATATTCTGAAAGTACGCTTGGAGTTGCCTAGTCACAGAGATGAAAACAGCACTTTTCGTCCCTGGAAAACAATTCACCGTTCTGTCAAAAAATTTAGTTAAACTATGCGAACCATAAATGATACATGCGACTCATTTTTTTTTTTTTTTTTTTTTTTTTTTTTTTTTTTTTTTTTTTTTTTTTTTTTGAGGCGAGGGAAAATGCTAACCGATTTACGCACTCTCTGGGCCGTCACTAGGAAACGGCACGCATCCATCGGGGGCGATAACGCTAGCAATAGTATGCTTTATTTGCGCTCCGCCCGCGATGGATTACACAGAGGAGTGTGGCGACTCCGAGCGATGTTACACGAGCGAACAACCTCAATACCCACTAAAAAACCTCTCCTCCCGTCGACCCTGCGCTTTGTTGTGAAGGAAAGACTGAGATATAGAACATAGTTACGCAACAGTCGATCCAGCGCAATAAAGTGCCTGGAGTGTGCCCTGGGAGAACACACCCCACTTCGAAACGGGGGCTGAATCCCTTGCGTTGCCTAGTAGCAAGGGGCCCCTCGTACCGGAACCTAACTCAGGGAGGGAAGTAACGCGCGTACCTGCCTCGTCGAGTGCCAGCTGAAGGCCGGCGGCCTCGGGTGACATTAGCGGCACGCGCTGAAGGGCTTCGCTCCCTATCCCTTTCTGCGGCCTCTTTTAGAGACATTACAGCCTCACAGAAAGAAACCGCAGACTCCCAGCGGTCGTCGCTGTGCAACATGGCCGTTACCAAGTCGCCAAGCGATCGGACGGCTCCTACGTGTGTCTCGAGCTCGAAACGCTGAGGCGTCCATGCAGCGCACTCAACAAGCGTGTGTAACGCCGTATCGGGTGCGCCGCATTGGCGGCAGTCCGGGGAAGGCAAGCAGCCCACAATGCGAAACAGATACTGGTCGAAACAACCGTGTCCGGTCAGTATCTGAGTCGTCCTGAAGGTCAGGGTTCCGCTGGTGCGGGTCACCCATCTCTCCAGCTGCGGCCTGATTGCATCCACCGTATAGCCGCCGGCCACAGGGTGTTCGAGGTCACGAGACCAGGCGACGAGGCAGGAATGGGTTTCCCGCTTCCTGACCGTCTCTAATTCGACTTGACAGAAGGTCAGTCCTCTAGCTAGGGCATCCTGCTGGGCGCGACGAACTCTGGACAGGACGTCTGCCTGGAGAGGCCAGGGCAGCTCGCCTGCCAAGAGAGTCGCCGCCGACCACGACACTGTGCGGTACCCCCGTATGGTCCTCACGGCCAGAACCCGCTGCGCGCGGTGCAGCAGGGTTCGGTTGTGGCGGTGAAGCGCATCGGACCAGACGGGCGCACCGTAGAGTGCCATACTCCTCAGGATGCCGGAATAAAGCTTCCGCGTCGCACCCCCCGGCCCCCCCACGTTAGGAAGAAGCCTGGAGAGTGCGCCCGCGGAATTCAGAAGTTTGGGAACTAGCTGCTCAAAGTGCGCTTTGAACAGCCATTTCCCGTCTAGGACTAGCCCAAGATATTTCATCGTGGGCCCTACTCTAATCGCCACCCCCTGAACTGTAACGGACAAGTCCGGGGGAGGATTCCGGAATTTCCTATGGAACATGACGGCCTCCGTTTTCGCGGGGGAGACCTTCAAGCCCAGCCTAGCTATTCGATCTACGACGATCGCCAGCCCGTCGTTGGCGACGTCCACGGATAACGCAAAAGACGCGGCGCGTGCCGTGAGTAGGGTGTCGTCCGCAAAGCAGATCAGCCCTACTCCGGGCCGGACCGTCACCCGAAGGATCCAGTCATAGCCTACGTTCCAAAGGATAGGCCCGAGGACCGATCCCTGTGGAACGCCGCACGCGACACGTCGCCGACCTAGCACGTGGTTGGCGGACTCACCACCCTCCCAAAGGACGTGCCGATCTCGCAGGTACTCGCCCAACAGCCTTGTGAGGTACGGGGGGACTCCGTGCGCGCGGAGCCCTTCCCTGATCGTCTCATGAGGGAGGCTGTTAAAGGCGTTCGCTATGTCTAGCGACACTGCAAGAACGACGTCCTTTGCTTGGACGGCTTCGTCCGTCAATGTTCGCAGCGTCTCGAAGGCGTCCATCGTGGAGCGCCTCCGCCGAAACCCGAACTGCGTATCTGATAGCCCCGGCTCCACAGTGTCTAGATGCTTCACAAGCCGCTCCGCCAAGATCTTCTCGAAGACCTTGGCGACCTCGTTCAGCAGCACTATGGGCCTGTAGGCGGACGGATCGTTGGGAGGCCGACCTCCCTTGGGAAGTAGGCACAAACGCCCCTCTTTCCATTGCGACGGGAACCTACCTGCGCGAATACAGGCTTCAAAGAGGTCCCGCAGCTGGCTGCGTAGGTGTTTTGCAGCCAGGAAGAGGAGTCGACCTGGAACCCCGTCGGGTCCCGGTGCCGTCTTCCTGCCCCGGAGCCGGTCCAGGGCGACGTCTAGCTCCCCCTCGGAGATGGAGTGAGGCTCCTCGTCCGTGGGGGTGTCGGGAATGGGTGGACCCATACTGGGGGGAGTGAAGTTCCCCGGATCCGGGAAGAGCCCATCGATAACCGACCGGAGCACCTCGGGTTCGAGCGTTTCCGTGACCGTGGATGTGCAAGGCCGCAACTTGTTGCGGGCCCCACGGTACGGGCGCCCCCAAGGGTCCCGATCGAGCGTCTCGAGGAGCTCGGCCCGAGCCCGGGCTTTCGATCGCAATATTGCAATCGAAAGGGCCTTTCTGGCCTCTCTAAACTCGCCCACGAGTCCATTTTCCGCGACGAAGTCCGGAGGACGGCGCGCCCTGCAGCGTTTGAGCCTGTGGCTGATGATGCGAACTGCCTTTCGCATCTCGCCCAGCTCCTCGGTCCACCAGTGGACCGATTGCTTGCACGGAGGCTGCCGCTTGGAGACGCGTGGCATCGCAGCGTCGCAAACCCTCGTCAGGGTCTTGCGCATGTGCTCTGCCTGTGTATCCAGATTCGCGAAGTCGGCTGGGTAGGCCCAGCTTTCCGAGAGTGCCCGCTCCTCGGCCTGCTCCGGATCGAGCTTGGTAAGGGCCCAACGCGGGAGGAGAGGGGGGCGACGGTGAACAGGGCTCGGACCGGAGGAGGGGGTCGTGAGCTCAAATCTGATGTACCGATGATCAGAGAGCGACTCCACCTCCTCCAGCACCCTCCATCCGGTCACTCTGCGGGCGGCCGCATGAGTGACGAATGACAGGTCGATGATCGATCCACCCCGCGCGCGCACGCAGGTCTGGACCGACCCCTGGTTCAGTATGGTCAGGCCGGCTTGAAGAGCCCAATCCTCGACCGCCCGACCCCTAGCGTCCGTGAGTACGTTTCCCCAGGAGAGGTGCTTTGCATTAAAGTCGCCCATCACGAAGATCGTTTTGGGCGACAGTCTGCGTACGGCAGCCCCGACGGCGTCCAAGTGAAGCTCGAACTCCGCCAGGGGGCGGTTGCGCGAAAAGTAAACGCCTATGACGACGATACTTCCGCTCTCCGCCACAGCATAGCCCTTTCCTCTTTCGAGACATGTAAGCGGTGTGCCGGACCCGGCTCTGGCCACCACCGCTACCATGTCATCGAGATCGCCCACCCAGTTCCCTGAAGGAGGGACGTAATAAGGTTCACTTATTACGGCTAAATTCGCTTGCCACTCCGCCATCGCCTGCAGGCACAAGTCCTGAGCGGTGGGGGAGTGGTTTACGTTAGCTTGAAAGAACGTCGTTACGGGTGTACTAGGCATTGGAGGTGTCCATTGTCTGTACTCCCGATTTGCCGGTACGTGGTCTCGCCCGCGAGTGGACGAATTGGCCCCTCACGTAGGGAGGTTGGCAGAACCTCGCCAACGTGGGGTGGGCCGCGTTCAGTCCCCACGCCGCGCACGCCGCGCAGTGGGGTTTCCGTGCCGTGCAGTCCGGCATCTTGTGTCCGCTTTTACCGCAGCGGAGACACAAGTTAGTCCGGTCCGGGCACGTGTCCGGACAAGTTTGGGTGCCATGACCGACGTTGAAACATCTGTAACAACGTATCGGTCTGGCTTCCAGTGCTTCGACCTTCGCCGAGGTGAAGCCGACCAGAAGGTAGCCCAACCCGACGATGGTCTTGGCGGCAGCGACGGGGCACAGCACGTATGATGCGCCCAATCCGCCCGGTCCTGCACCGATGTGCTTCGTGAGCACGTCGTCGCGCCGGCAGTTGCCTGCGCGCGCGATCGCGTCACGAAGCCCATCGACCGTGACTGAGTCGTCCAGCCCTGAGACGTAAAGCTCCCCACGCTTTACGGGGCGGACGACCTCAGCCATCCCTTCTAGGGCCCCGCGCAGGGCTTCGGCGACGCGGTCCGCCTTGGCCGCGCTCTCGGGTCCCGGCTGGAACTCGAGGAGACGCGCGTCCCTGGCGGTCCGCACCACCTTCAGCCCCTCGCGGAGGCCCATGGCGGTGATGTCGACCACCGTCGAGGCCTTTGCGAAGACCTCGCGATAGCCGACACCCTTCGCGGCCGCTGCCGGCAGCAGTCTAATAATGACTGCGGCCGACTTCGGCTCGCGGAGAACGACGGCAGGCCTCGCGGCCTGCTTCCGCGGTTGCTGCCTCCACCCCGTCGGTGGGGCAGCAGCTTGCGCCTGGGGGGGGGGAGGGGGCCCGTTGGCCCTCGCCCCCTTACCCTTTTTCCGCCCTACGACCGTGGACCACGCCCCCCCCTCGGGTACGGGGGCGGGGGCGGGGGCCACGGGCGCCGGCGGTGGCGCGACGTACGGGGCGACGCGGCGGGCGCACGCCACGGGCGCCGGCGATGGTGCCACACACGGGGTGGCACGACGGGCGCGCGGGACGGGCGCCACTGATGGCGCGGACGCGGGGGCCATTTGTCGCCCAGAGGCCGAAATTATTGGGGCGGGCGCCGAAGCGAAGGCCGCCGAGGCAGCGGCGGCGGCGCGGGCCGCCTTTCTCCGCTTTCGGAGCGTCCGCTTCACGCCCCCCCTGTGTTTTTTCCTCGCGGGGGGGGTCGGTGGCAGTGGGGAGTCTGCCACCCCGGCGGCCGGGGCCGCCACCACCTCCATCGGGACCGGGGTACTTGCTTCCCCCAGACCCCGGCGGACTGCAGCGGCAGCCGTGGCCGGTTTGGGCCCTCCGGTGGGCTTCGCGACGGACGCGCGGGGAGTCGGCCTGGGCGCCGGCGCCTTGCCTCCGTCGGCCGCAAGTGGTGGACGGAGGGTCGGCGCGGGGCCCAGCCTGTCCTCTATGGCGGCGAACCTCGCGTTGATAAGTGGCGCCACGGCATCGAGCACGACGCGCACGAACGCATCGTACTCAACGCCGCCGCGCCCGAGTGGGACGGACGGCGGCGCCGCCCCGTCGGCGGGCGCCGCGGCCGGCTCCGCCCCGTCGGCGGGAACCGGTATCGACCCCGCCACCGCGGCGGGGGTCGGACGCGATTTTTTAGTCGCGACGGGCGCGGCGGGCGATTCCGAAATCGCCGCCACCTCCACCGCGACCGCCCGTGCCTTCCGCTTGACGGGCACGGGGGGCGGCGCCGCCACGACGGCAGGCGCCGGCTCCACGGCCGGAGCGGAGGCCTTAAGGGCCTTGCGCATTTCTTCAAACTCTTTGCGATAGGAGAGATTTTCCTCCCGCAAAGAGTTTACTTCCATGCGCAAACGCGCATTCTCGTTGCCGAGCTTCCACGCCTCGGTTTCCGGATTCCGCGTGACCAGCGTGTCGACAATGTCCGACACTCTGTTCGCGGCATCCTTCAGCCGACGCACGTAGCCACCCTTCAGATTGCCCGACGTCTGGGCGATCTGAAGGATCTCGGCGACCTGGGCGCTCGCCGCTAGGCGCAGTTCCCCGGGGCCGAGGGCCGTGATGTCTTCTACGAGGGCGGCGCACTGGCTAGCCGCGGCCAATTTGGCGTTGGTTGCCTTGCGCGCCTTGCGCCCCTTTTCCCCCCCCTCAGTGCGGAGGAAGGCCTCCGCACCCGCGAGAACCGACGCGGCCGACGCGGTCGATTCGGTTGCGCCCCACGTGGGGCGCAAAGGCGAGCGCGCGCGCGCTGGGGTGGACGCACCCGACGTAGGGGCCGAATCGGCGTCGCTGCTCCGGGACCGGTCCCAGAACCGTGACCTCGATCCGGCCGCAAATACCGGAGCACACGATACAGGGGGCACAAATGTCCCCGAAGACGTAGCCCGCTTCGCCGAGCCCGCCGCAGAAGACGACGAACCTGTGGACGCGAACGCGTACGAAGTTGTTGCCGCCGCCGAAGACGAAGACGTGGACGTGGACGCCGCCGCCGTCGCCGCCGTCGCCGCAGTCGCTGCACACGCAGGCGCCGACGCCGCGACAGCGACTCCCATCCCAGTAGGGAAGGAAGACGAAGGGGTCGCCGCTGCCGCGCCTACAAACTCCCTATTCGCGACCTCGGTCGATAGCGCGAGTGAAGCTCGCGCGACGACCGGGGTCGTGGGACGGCCGTCCCCGACGTTGCGAACCGCTAGGTCGCAAGCCAGTGGCAGAGGCGCAAGTGAGGCCTGCGCGCTATAGGCCACCGTCGTCGTGGGGCGACCGCCCCCCACCGTCGCTGTTCCGGCCGCCGTGTAGACGATTTGTCCACAGGCAGGCGAAGCAGGGCGGGAATAATCGAACGCGCGAACGGCACCGTCAAGCGCACTATCCAGAGACTCTGGAGTGCTACCTGACAGCGGCGTACGAAAGCCGCCTTCGTGCCCGTCGCTCCCCTGCACAGGTGAGGCCCATGCAGAGGTCGACGGCGTCCCGAAGGCACCTACGTCTATGTCGCTCGCGTCGCTCACGGCCAGGTAGATAGCCGAGTGCGACCCGAGCGACGAGCTCCTAGCTATATCCAGGTGTGCGGCCCTACTTGCCGCACGGCTGAATGGGGGCCTACGCGTCACGGGACCTTCCGGTGGCCCCATAACGTTAGTCCTACGAGCGGGGGCATCCACGGTGAGATCCACCACGGACGCCGCCCTGCCTAACAAGACAGGCGCCTCAGGTGCCGCCGTGATAACGGCAGCAGCCGGGCAGCCTGGACGTGGCCCGGCGGCAGATTTGCTGCGCCGGGCGAACGATGCTGACGGGACCTTCTTCCTACGCGTCTCGCCGATCTCCGCAGCCTGCCAACCGTCCTTGGCCTCCAGGTGGCCTCTCTTACAAGGCGCACCTGAAAGCCCAGGGGGTGGTTTTGGGTCCTGGGCATCCATTGCTGGATGCCCGCTCCCCGTGCGAAACCAGCGACGCGCGCGGGTGTACTTAATGTACAAAATAAGTCGTTAAATGTTGCGCAATATGCGCCAAAGCGCGCGAAAGCAAGCGAAGAGAGTAAATCACTCACCCGAGCCAAAAAACTGCGATTCGCGCCGGAATCGAACTAGATATCACTGTACACTGACACTACACAACTATATTCGCAATTTATCGCCTTTTTGGAAAGAAAAGGCGCGACAAAAACTGCAAAATCCAGGAGAACAGGGCATCTGCGACCGCCTCGCACCAATGCCTGGCCGGAACTCGATACATGCGACTCATGTCCCAACTTTTTACAGCCACTGTTAAATCGCGATATAAAAATTGTAACATAATTTTATACTTAACTAGCTGTGCCCGCGACGTCGTCCGCGTGAAATTTGTATTAAAAACCCCCCGATTTTAAAACATTCTTCATTAGTGCTCCGCTCCTATTAGTCTTAGCATGATGATTTCTAAATCGATAAAAGGCTATCTAACACTGAAAGAATTTTTCAAATCAGACCAGTATTTCCTGAGATTAGCGCGGTCAATCAAACAAACAAACAAACACTTCAGCTTTATATATTAGTATGAGATTAAGATTGACGGATAAAGTGTCAATTACACAATTTAGAAACATTGTTTGACTATTTAGTAAAGACATTGTTTTTTTATCCACACCTGACACTGGCAGTAATGGTGGTTCGATAAAGAACGAGCCAATTGCCATTCAATTAAAAAGTCAACTCAAGTCAATTTTTTTTATAACCTCCGTTCCTACGCCAACAGGTATCTTTGGATTTAGAAAAAGATTCAATATAATATTGAACGAAAAAAATATTAATAATAATCAGCCTTAACTCACAATCCAATCCGAGTAAAAAGTAACAAAAAGAGCCACAAATTTTCATAACTTTATAAGCCTTCGTTTTCGCCTCAGACGGATTAAACTAATCTCATCTTCCGACGTGACATTTCTAAGAATGAGATTAACATCTAAACAATATTACTCGGGACCGAGAAAGCTAGTTAATGAAATGTCACGTCGCTAATCAGCCGCCTGTCACGCTTCATATTATATCACGTCTTCGTTCAACGTAACATAGAAGCACTATTTTTTCTTTCGTAATCCATAACTTTTAATTTGTTTGTGCAACGACCCACTTTTCTAAATTAACATCAGGTATTTTAATCTTAATGAGATATTACAATGTTCGGGTTTCATCTGGGATGATGATAAAGGTATTGACTGCGGCCAAATACGTTTTATTTGTAGCGTTATAAAATAGCTACACGAGTGTATACACATAGGGTATTTGTCAATACTTAAAGTCGTTAACAATTACTAACAATATCACATCAAAAATTACGCGTTAACCCATCGGTACATCTGCGGGACACGGCGTATAACATTATCCCAGATGAAGCAGTAAGATAACGTTTAAAACAGGAGATGAGTATAGCATAAATACATACACACATACATACATAACTTCACGCCAGGTCCCTTGCGGGGTAGGCACGAACAACAGAGCGCCATTCAGGCTTATTCTTACACACCTCACTGAGTATAGCAGTGCGTATTAAATAAATAAATATAAGCATTCACACATTTTTATACTATTGTTTTTAGAACAGATATTTATCTGTACTGAAAAACATATGTTTTTCAGTAAAATTTTAGTAAAACTTGCGGTTTTAATATATTTGTAAGATTATTATAGCAAAAATCTTATGATCCTATATACATTTTAACATTATATTTATCTTTTACTTGTATGACTTCTTTTACTACTATTATTCTGTCCATCCAAAGATTATATACCTACGAGTAGTTATTGTATAGAATAAGACTAACCTTGTGAAACGGCAGACAGAGCATTTTGGACGTTGTGAGATACTAAAGGAACGCGTCCGTGTTACAACATGTCATAAGGTCAAACACTTTCGGAAATTCAAATGTTACATTTTACAACAACCGCCAAATTAACGACTATAACACCGTTCATCACAATACTTTATCTGATTTGTAGAAAGATACAATTTTCCCAACATTCGATACACATCGTGTGTTATTGAAGCGTTACTGTAATGGTTTTTCGAGCGTGATAGAAGGGTTACTAGAGTGCGTCTGACGTGTAGCTGTCAGGTAAATTGTGTGGAAATATATTTGTTAAGAAAAAGTAAATATAAAAAGTACTTTCAATCAGTTGACGATGGATGCTTCTGACAGATACTTTAACGGATCTCAGAGTAGGGTTTATTTATAATGATTTGACAACTTGACTGTTTTGTTTAGAAAGGTAAGATGAGTCATATAATAAAAAGCACGTTACTTTATGGATCGATCAATTGTCTCAAATAAAATGAATAATCAACGCATAATTATGTCAAGAAAAAAAAATATCTTAGATCATTTTGGTCATGTTGGCGGTTATAAACACATTTAACACGTGGATCAATAAGTCCCGGAACTGACACATGGATGGCGTTGCCAACAAAAGTTCCGGATGATTTTTCATGAGTACCAACCTTCAAAAGATATCTGTCAAAATTTCATGACATTCTGATGTTTGGTCCACGAGTTAGAGTGATTTAGGTGACGCTAGTCTTGGTATATCCAAAACAATGCATTCGAAACAATTTCGTGTGTTGATTCATCATTGCTTTTTGATGAAAAAAACAATGCAAGCTCAGCAATGGCTTGAAAAGTGTTACGGGGACTCTGCTCCATCAAATCAACCATTTGTCGGTGGTATGCTGACTTTAAACGTGGTCGTACAGACACTGAAGATGATGGACGCTCCGGCCGGCCAAATGAGGTAGTTCAACCGGGAACCATCAAAAAACTCCGACAAATCGTTTTTGCAAACCGTAATTACAATTGCCTGAGATAGCTGACATCTTAAAGACGTTATACGGCCGTGTGTACGTTATTTTGCATGAATATTTGTCTATGAGGAAGCTGTGGTCAAAGAGGGTGCCGCGTTTGCTCACGGCGGATCAAGAACGACAACGTGTCCTTGATTCCGATCGCTTTTTGGAGCTAAGAATTAGGCTTTGAATTGCTTCCGCATCCACCATATACACCGGATCTGGCCCCCAGCGACTACTACCTGTTTGCAGACCTCAAAAAATGCTCTAAGGAAAGAGATTCTACTCCAACGAAGAAGTCATCGCCGAAACGAATGCTTATTTCGAGGCCAAAGATGAATCGTTCTACAAGAAAGGTATTGAAATGTTGGAGAAGCGCTGGACTGACTGTGTTGCTCTTGAAGGAGACTATGTTGATGAATAAAGTGGAATTTTGCCAAAAAAATGTTTTTTTCTTGGTTAGTCCCGGGACTTATTGATCCACGTAATATAGTAACTTTGCAAATTATTAACACTGTATTTGTAATTGTTTTCTTAGATTTTATATCCGAGTAAAATCATGATTAATATGAAATACTGTCAGTTGCCAATTGACTTATATTTTTAACCTCTGTTTTTATTTGGATACGAAAGATATTGCGATCCATTATAATCATTAAATACAATGTTAGCATTATAAACTTCGCTCATCATACAATTCCTTTTATCAACTCTTTAAAAAAATATGATTATTTATTTACAGAGAAAAATAACAAATTTTATATAACTCGGTTGAATTTTTAGCTCGAAAAATAATGACGATAAAATGAAACTTAATTTATAGTTAGGTTTCTTCAAGGCCGGTACACAATGAAATAAAAAACACACAAGTTTGAATCGTTTCTCGCACAAATTGGCGTGTCACGTGAACGGTGTGACACCCGATTTGATATACGGCACGTGACAGCGTTTTCCGAACGTGACGTGACGCTAACACGCTGTTGATTATACAATCTTTTTTCCTATTTATTTATAATAACATTGGAATAGCGATTCTGCGTTAATAAAAACAAACCTTTCGAGACTATTCTTATTTAAATATGTTGAAAGTAGTTTCAGTGTATTCTGAAAAATCTGATATATTTTTAAGAAAGCTTTTGTACAACATTTCAGCGTTATATTTAATATTTTAAGTGTTTTAATAGTTTATCTCAGACAACTCGTGTCTACTCTATTTTTTGTTGGTTCTAAATGAATTGAAGAACTAGTTTTAAGGGTAAGTTTAAAAGAGTATATATGCGTGTATGTGTCAAAAACATGGTAGAGTGTGTAATGTTTTTTTTATTGATTTAATGTATTTTCATGCATAATTTAAAATAAATATAGGTGTAAACTAGGGGTTCAAAGTTTTTGCTCACGTATTAAAATATAGATAATAATATTTATCTTTCCGTTTATTGTGTATTTGTCTTGCTGAGTACGCACTGCTTGCTAAAACTTCAATTTTCGAAAAGTAATTACAAGTAACATATTTCTGTATAAAATTTATTTAAAAAAAAAAGAGTTTGAGCCAGATAAATAAGAATAAAATAAAATTTTAGCTAGACGTGTTGCTGGGGAGTTTCTTACCGTGTTTTTCGGTAATAATAAAACTTTTGAATTTGAATGAATGTAACAATTTTTGATAGACCATACAAAATAATTTTACATGCCGGCAAAGGTAAAGGCACACCTGCCTGTCATAAAACGCAGTTTATTACCTTTCCCGCATTCGGAGTTCTTTTGTTTACTTTGTGTTTTAAATAATTGCAATTACACAATAGCTTATTGTTGTTGTTTCCGACTTTGTTGGCCGTTCGCAGGAATAATTATTCCTGCTGGTTAATTAACCAGGTGTGCAAATTACGGTTTATCGCAAACCCCATTTGACGATTTTTGTACTGTATAGTTAGTATAAAACAATGCCCCAACGGAGGGGAGCAATCAAGCGAGGATAACGACACGAGTAAAACATACATTCGATGAGCGATATAGTGGCGGACTTTGCGCGTGTTATTGGATCGTGCAGTTTGTACTGGTTGTATCTAGTTATATTTGTATCTGTTTTATTCGTGTTTGTACAGTTCTAATAAATTCTATAGTAATTCCAGCGGCATTTTAATTCGAGTCCTGCGTAACTCAGTAACAATAAACAGAAATTTTTAGCACCTTTCAACTTTAATACAAGCAGACAAAATACATCCAAATCAAATATTCCCTCTGTATCTCTACGTATATCATATCCTTTTTCTCTGTGACACATGTGTGTCCATTCTCCATATGCAAATTTCGCGCCCCCCTAGGTTTTAAGTGCGCTGTTTGTTTTGTAGATAGGTGAAGGTTTAGGGGGATTTTGCACTAATTTATGGCAGGGCGATTCCATTAGTGGGGTTTGGATTGTTTTTATATTTGCCGAATTTGGGAAAGAAGTTTTGGATATAGCGTTGGAAGGTGAGTCTAAAGTATTATTAGTCCGCAGAATATTGATTTTTAAAACTGTAGTATGTTGGACGAACTGATGGCATACCTGACGGAGTTTTACTGAAAGAAATTATGAAACCCTTTTTGAAAACCAAATCGTAATGCCCAGGGGAAAATATCAGCTAACAGCATCAAGAGAACCGTGTTCCGTTTTCCATGCAGGAACGGAGAAAGAATACATTTTCCTGCGGCCGGGCGGCCTGTCGTAAGAGGCGACTAAACAACCCACTGCCAGGTGGTAGGGCATTTGCCCGACTGGATGGCTACCACCCCTGGTCTAAAGTATGTCCCCATAACAACCTTGAGTTATGTTCCGGCATTAGTGACCAGGTTCCAGTCTCCCTTAAGAGTGCAGCAGCGCATTTGTAGCACTTTTGGTGTTGCAAATGTACATAGGTGATGGTAACCGCTCTCCATCAAGTGGGCCGTCTGCCTGTCTGCTGAACTCCTGCAATAAATAAAAAATAGAGATATTTTAGAAAACAGCTCTAAGTCTTGACTCTTATTGGACAAGAAGAATGATACTGTTACAACTCAGGCCCCGAGAAAAACAAAATCCACCTACATATCTGAAACAAAACACATTTTATTACCTGCCGGCATTAAAACTAATCATAACTTTTTTATGATCGTCTGCTTTTGTTTACTTTGTGTTTAAAATTTGTGATTAGAAAACAGCCCACTGATTTACTGTACTCTTGTATGGAAGTCATTAGTCAGGTGCGGTGGATTAAGTCGACTTAGATACGGGGACATTGCATTTGTGCCATATAAAACGATGTCCTGATGGAGGTGGAGGCAGTTGAGCGAAAACTACGAGCGAAGCGAAACGTGTGTAGTACAATCGGGAACCTAATAAGTGACGGACTTTGCGCGTTTTATGAAATTACAACCTTCTGCATTACGTTTGGACTTGTTGTGTTCTGTTATATTTGTACCTGTGTTATACGTGTTTGTATAGTTCTAATAAACTCTATAGTATTTCTATGGGCATTTCAATTCGAGTCTCACCACTCGTAACAATGCAATTAAATTAAGGCTTCTGTTGCTGCAAAAAAAAGAATTTGAGGTGCAACACGCTTTTACACTCGCAAGCTCTAAAATCACGTCACCGAAATTTATATTTTGTGTTGTTTCATGTCGTTAAAATACCTAGATTGTTTAATCTGGTTTCAGTCATTGTAAACCGCAAGTAATTTTTAAGTACGTATTTTTACAGGTGGCACTATAACTGATGTTCATGGTCATGTGTCGCCCCTAAATGGGTGACACCCGGTACCCCCCACGCTACTGGTGGCAGATATAATGTTCGTTCCCCGATAGAGGAAAGCTCAAGTCCAATAGTGGGACGTTTACGGGCTGTTATTATTATTATATGTATGAAGAATCAATAAGTACGAGTGCAACAATCAACCGCGCTTTGCAATTAGAATTCCCTGACGACGCCCCGTCAAATCGGGGGTAGGCACAAAGGCAACACTTCATATTTGTTGCCTCGCAGGAGGGCGCTATTCATATTCAAATCACATTTAAATATACCTATTATTATACGGCCATTGTTGTCCTTTGGGACCTATATCATTACTACACGTCCTTCAAATTGGTGAAATTAGGGCCGGCACATACGTAGACACATTATCCGGACAACAACTGTACGGCAACGTAAATGTTGCTAACAATTTACTACGTTTCTTCGCTTGTCGGTCTTGGGTATAAACCAATTTTTATTAGATTGAAGAAAATAGTTAGTAGGACAAAGATGGTACATGTTTATTAGTAAAATAAGTCATTCCGCAATTAATTATATCATAAAATATTATTAAGCCGTTGCATCTTAGAACTGAGTTAATAAACATGAATTGCTAAAAAAAATAAGCATAGTATGATTTGATACAGTTGATTAATATAAACAGATTTATTATAATCAAACAATTAAAATTTTAAAATCGTCTTCAAGTAAATAAGCACCAGCCGCCGGAAAAAGCCGGATTCAGTCAAACTAAGGGCCTTTGTAGACGTTACCGCCGACCACCGCCACCACGCCCTCGCAGCCGCTGCGCTAACACTGCGGCTGCTATTTAGTCATTTTTTATCGCTGGATGAAATGCGGTAGTGGTGAAGCGGCGGCGGCGCGGTCTTAGTGTCGTGTACACGCACGCTAAGCAATTCAGTTTTGGTTGCAACTTCACAAAACATTTTGTTATAAAATGGAGGTTTAAATACAAACACTCAATTCTTGCTTAAAACATTGCCCTGCAAGTCTCAACAAATATTATCTATTTTATAATCCACATTTAAATGTATATCCTCGTATGTATACAGCCTTACATGAGTCAACCCTGATCGCAGCGTGGGCCGTGCATTTGTAGCGAGGGTTATTCGAAAACACTCTGTATCAATTTACAAGGCATACCCCATTCATAATACATTGTTTAAGTATATTTTACAGGCTATAAGGACGCGTTTATTAATTTACCATTGCCGTTCTAAGATTAACTATATTTCGTGTTTGGTGCCGGGTTAAAAAAATCTAATACTCTAAGGTGTATCACTCAATCATTTAATTTATTCACGAATTCTTATCCCAAGGGTCAATCAGTACAAGCTAAACATGCAGAAATCCCACTAGATGAAAGTAGTTTCTTTAATTTTATTATTGCCTGAAGCAGGCAAACTGGCGGTCGGTCCACTTGGTGGAAGGTGGTTACCGTTGCCTATGGACGTTTGCAACACCAGGGGCGTTGCCAACGCGTTGTCGGCCTCTAAAAAATGTTATAACGCCCTTCTTAAACAACCTCATGTCGTAGCGCAGAGGGAAAACCTCAGCGGGAAGTTCTCTCCATACATCGTTCATCGTTTCTGTTGCCTATTGACGTGTGTACATCAGAGACGTCGCCCACATGTTGCCTGCTTCTAAGAAGGGGCATTGATGGTCACTGATGTCGGGTTACAACGCTAAGTTATTGTAGCGGCATGCTTTAGACCAGAGCTGGTGGCCAGTTAGACGGGTAAATGCCCTTCTACCAGGCTCTGGGTTTTTCATCGTCTGGTCGCAAGAATAAGTGTTCTTGCTCCCTTCCTGCACGGATATAACACATCCGAACTGCAAGCAGTTTCTGCATAGATTACTAAGCCACTTTAAACCGGTGGCTCAACGTACCGAACTATCAAGATTTCTTCTAATCGTCTACTCGTATTCTACTGCTGGATATAGCAGCCATTTTATTATTACAATAAGTCCCGGCTTCCATCGGCGGCCTTGCGTAAATCGTCAAACCAGCAGGGTATTGGAGGTCCTACGCTACCTCTACAAAACTACAAGCTTTCCTTTAATTACACTCTTACCTTGAAAAGAGAGCTAGTATCTTAAAATGTTGTAAGCATTTACCCTATTAATACATCATTCGCCCCTACTGCCTCAGGCGCCTGAATTCCGTCGGACGCGCGACCGACATACGTCCCCGGTAATAAAATTTGGTCCCAAATAAACACAGCGTTTTTGTTTTAAAGTCGTTTTTGTCAAGATTAAAAGGTAAAATGGATATTGGTTTCAAAATATTATGGAGCTTTTTGTTAACCTTGCACATAAAAGCGACGAAATTGACAGATTATGTGGTCTGGTCTACCTCACTGCTGCCCAGTGGCTATGGATTTGATTATTCACACTTAAAAAATACGTTTTCCTGACTGGCAAAAATAAATATCTAGAATCTGATTCTGTTGCCACCTACTGGGTCTAATTGTGAATCTAAACCACCCGCTCAAACACACCTAAAATTTCATCAAAGTCGTGTGACGCAATTCCAGCACCAAGTATTTTTTTTATTTAGATTATTGAAGTTTTAGTAGGATCCCTACTTTTATGGACCTTACATAAATCAGGAATAGCGTAGCATTTGAATGGTGAAAGAACTTTCAAAATCGGTCTAGTAATTTTCGAGTTTATTCGTTACAAAAGTACAAATCTTTCCTCATTAGTATAGAAAGGTAAATAAATAAAAAAAACTTTTCGAGAGTTACTATGGTCTGGATGTCTGCAATCAATCTAAGTGATCTGTTATATATTACCGATTATACAAGCGAAACTTGCTCAGCTTACGGATATACAATTGTCTACCGATTATTATTGAAATAAATATGAAAATAATCTATAACCTCTCATTTTAGCTATACCTATTTCCAGGACAGCAAATGGGAAAGTGCCGAGGGTAGTGGCCTACGCAATTATAGTATTCAAAGAAATTGCATTTACATATTATTATTATATTCACTGACAGTCAGACAAACAGAACAAATATAATGTAAACGAAGCACAACAGCAAATGCTCTAAGGTAGACTACTTTCTAAATTAACTACTTTCCAATGTCCACGCTTGAGTATATTCAGGAACTGAACTTAAGCCTTCTGATCTCCAGTGAACTAAGCGGACCAACTCTGAGACTACACCACAGATGCAGTCAAAATCGTGGTCAATTCCAAGCACGTACCCCGCTTACATCATCGACATGCTTCTTAAAATGTTAAAATAGAATGATTCCATATTATAAACACATAGAGCCTTTTCCGTCGATGGTGTCAGAATGATGAATTCCGGATACTAAGCCCATTGTCTCGTAACAATGATGGCACACAAAAAGGTGGTGAATAAATCTCAATCGCATTTGAAACTGGTCTAGGGATTCTTGTTCTTTTAGTTTTATTGCTTGTGGATGAAGAAGATTTACAATATTAATATTAAGTAACTGTTAATCTTGGAGACCAAAGCCTTACTTAGCAGTACGTCCTACTGATTATATCATGCGATGGCGAGATGTGGACACTGAAAATGAAATTAAATTTAAATGGAGTTATGGAGCAAGCTATGTTGGATGATTCTCTTATGGATAGAATCGGAAATGAGGACATCCGTAAGAGAACCCAGGTAACCGACATAGTTCATAAAATAGCAAATTGTGGCAGTGGGCCGGTCACGTCTGTCGCAGGACCGACGGGCGATAGAGCAAACGTGTCCTAGAGTGGAGACCGCGTCTTGCTAGGCGTAACGTAGGACGCCCGGCGGCCCGTTAGACGACAACCTACGTAAAGTCGCGGTCTACCAGGTTAAGTGAGACAGGCAAGAGACCGGGATATGTGATACAGACTTGGGGAGCCCCAGCAGTGGACATTGATCTGTTAGTAAATATTTGTATTTAAACTTTCTTAAATCTGTAATACATTAACATTTACACGAACATTTACTATCAAATTCCCGTTTAAAATTACAAAGTTTTTATTAAAGTCAAGAGCAAATTTTGATATTAGTTTAGTTAGTTATTAGGATGATCTAAATAAAATCTACTATTAAAGGGTTTGTATCAAATATTCCTCGGTCTAATAAATTATATACAATGGTGGTGGTCATGTAATTCTCTTGTATTATTAATTCATTCTCTTGTAATTGTTTGAGCCAAATGTTTATCTAAATTATTTTTCAGTGAAGATTTAATTTGTGTAAATTATAAATTTTATTCCGCAAGATTATTGATTATTGTATAAAATAATCCAAAAGAAATAATATGTATAAATAAATTAATAATAAAAGTATTTTATTTTTTCATTTTAAAATATCGAAATAAAATCTTGTTTTAAATTAAACTAAAAATAAACTATATATACAAACTAAAATTAAACCATAAAATCTAGTTCCAGACCGCTGTCAGTCGGAAACGTGCCCAAAAGACTGGCCACATTGCCTCGCTGAATGGCAATGCTGATGCGTTGCCCGAGGTACAAACCAGTCTTTTGGTCACGTGAGACATCCACCAGACGTTTGGCTATGTCTCGATAAAGTTTGTGCGCCTCAGGCCCCCATGGTCCTAGGGTCTCGACCCCAAAAGCCGCAAATATGTAGCCATTCCCGATGGCTGAGTATTTACGGCGTTTTAGGGCCTCCTGTTGTGCAGCAGCTGTACCGGCAGATATGCTAGTAGCTGGAAGATGGGACGCTGCCAAAGTATCAACGCAAGACGCGTCCCATACTAAGGGGCGACCCATCTTCCAGGGCACCAATGACATACCATCGGGTCTCTTGCCATCGTCGCGACACAGGCCGTTCGGTTCTAGGACGGCAGGTAACCCGGCGGTGACAAGAGCCCGACGGATTATGTCATTAAGATTTGCATGACGTGAAATTCTACCGGCATTAAAAGTATTTATTTCAATTAATCATAATTGAAATAAATACTTTTATTTCAATTATGATTAATTGATGTTATTGTGTTCCGTGTCATTTAGTTGCAATTTAATACAACCTAATATAATACAAATAAGTTACGTTTTCTTTTATTGTATTAGAATAAAATATTTGTTCTAAAACAAAACCTTTCCTACCCAAAAATTGTTTGGGTAGAACAGGCTTGGAAAAATGAAAGTTATAATTTTGTTCCATATTTCTCTATAAGCAACCAAATAACTGAGGTCGCATGTTGAAGAATAAATTTAACATTTTGACCATCAGATATTGAAGCAATTTGATGCGGTTTTCAAATTGAGGCACACAACATACTAATTACAGAACATGATAATCTTGAATGCATTATTAAGTTGCGATAACCTGGTCCTCCACTGACACCCAGACATTGACGTCACGAGACCAGCATCCCGATAACTCCGGCGCCCATTACTGACCCGTTCGTTACATTTGTGCCTGTCAAATCTTTTATCAGTGGTTTTTGGTTGATTTTAATTAAATTCGCACAGTGTCAGTGTTGTTCCGACACCCTTTTACCGAGATTTATCAAAAGGAAATGTCAGGTTTGACATTATCGACGGAGATGAATCGGCGGGAGCGCTTTCAATTACGCCGCGCACTAAAATCATTTTTGGTCTCACTTGCAGTTGTGTATGGTGCAAGATAGTATCTTGATAATATCGTCAAAGTCATGGGGTATTTTTTAACTTTTTATGTATTAAAATCTAGCTATAAGCCACGACTTTGTCTTTGTTGTTGACTATTTAAGGGGAGAACCTTTTCTTATTGCGATCAAGCAGACGGCCCATCTTATAGAAATTGGCTACCGTTGCCTATAGCCGTTTGAAATACCAGAGAAGAAGCTAATACGTTGCCAGCCTTTATAAAGTGTGGGGTTAACGGGACGGATTAAAGGATTGGAGAGATGGGATAGAGGGGGTGAGATAGGCGAATGCAACCTGGACATTGGATAGGAAAGATGTATACGCAGCGTAGAACTATATAATAATATCAGCCCATGAATGTCTCACTTCTGGGATTGGGCCTGCCATTATAGAGGAAACGGACAGTATACCCACCTCGCTTGTCCAAGGTGACTTGGCAGGTTTGACACACCGGTTATCTCGATGTGCAGGATGCATCACGATGTTTTCCTTCACCGTTGTTAGCACGTGGTAATAACAATATACAAATTAGCTCAGAATACTAAGTGGTACAAGCGTTCTGGCTAGGATCAAACCTTTCGGCGGGCAAGTCGAAGCCGCATTATCCTTTTGGGATAATGACTTTTGAACTATTAAATTATAAAGATGGACTCTGGACTCTTTTCAAGATCTTATGTACACAACAAAATAAGTTTAAACCACAAGTTACAAGTATGGCTGCTACCGGCTAGCACTAATCTTAGTTTTTTTTCCATTTCTCTTTAGCATTGAGTAACGATGACATTATAAATACCTAGTGCTTACCGATGCAAATTACTGTGATACACAAAGAGAAATGGACAAACGAATGCACAGATATATAGTTTACATAAAGGAATCTATATATTATAATACGTGAACCAAAAACTTTGTTCCCCTTTTCATTAAAATTGCGTGGACGGATGAGAATGAATATTCACACACTTACGGCTTTACTTATAATAATCTCGTTAAGAAACGATTAGGTATCCCTTAAGTAAGAGAATCAGAATCTGCTCCTAATCAATGAATATATTTTTCTTCACTTATAAACGTGTATTACCTGTTACTAATATTATTTAACTAAGCACAGATAAAACAAATTTGAATGATTAACCCAAAATATTCGACTAAAGAAGAGTTTATGGGTAAAATTTTCACTAATCAGTTGATGAGCAGTTTCTTTAAATTTAAGAAACGATTATAAGTATGGCCCTTATATATAGGGAAGAAGCGACGAACGCTAATCTTTTTTTATAATTATGCATAAAAAATACATTAAATCAATAAAAATACATTACACACACTACCGTGTATTTACACACACACGCATAATATACTCTTTTGTTTATTGTTAAAGTCAAATTAACAGTCTAGACTTAGCAAAATCTGTGCTTACAGAAGTATATTCTTTGACGACAAATTATTATGGTCGAATTTTCAACACGGGCGACCACTAGTCCTAATAAACTCTCGTAATTACTTCGGCATCAAGGTAATAAATTATTTTAAAAGCCAATAAACATATCGGAAGTCTGTAACAGCTCTTTTTTCAATAAACTAAATTAAAATGAATATAAAAAGTCAAATGCAACTGACAAAGGATGAACACCAGAACTACATATCTACAGCTATGGACCACCCACGATAGTGGATAGTAATAAATTAATAGTTATTTTAACCCGGCCTTACATTTGTCGAATATTTTTATGGGCTAGAACGATCGGATCTTCTTCGTGCGTCTGCCAGAGCTATGCATTATAAAGCCAGTTCTGAATGTTACAGATAATCCACTGAGTAGTCCTTTGAAGATTCAGAATCTTAGCTTGTGTAATTCATTTAGTATTGTTACGAGCCGCTAGTCTAGAATTAAAATGCCGTTAGAATTACTATAGATTTTATTAGTACTATACAAACACGTATAAAACAGGTACAAATATAAGCGAACACAACAAGTCCAAACGTAATGCAGAAGGTCCTAATTCAATCAAACGCGCAAAGTCCATCACTTATTAGATTATGGATTGTAGTACACACGTCTCGCTTAGCTCGTGGTTTTCACTCGACTGACTGGTTTCACTATCGGACCCTGGTTTTATACTTCACAAATACAAATGTGATTGTATTGTAATCCGTACCACCTGGCTAATGATTTGACCGCAACGGCCATAAACGAGTACAATAAAACAATGGACTGTTTGCGAGAATAATTAGTAAACACATGCCAATAAATAGGTAAAGAAAAGAAGATCATAAAAGAATTACTTCAAAGGCCGAAAGATGTCTTTACCGATATGCAGGTGTGAATTTCTGTTTGTCAGCGCCTAGATTGTTGCAGTATTGATAACACTTTACTATAGTTTGGTTCGAAGCATTATGCTTGTGTTATCTGGTCACCTTATTATTCTGTACATTGTAAAACTCTCGAAAACCTTTAAAGAAAATATTTTAGGATCTAAGTTATAAAAGTGGTAAACGGTGGTAGTCTAACAAGCTACACAGAAAGACTCGCAAAATTTAAAGTTACTCCATTAAACGTTCGTCGCACACAATTTGACCTCGTCTATTTGCATAAATTAGTACATGGTAAATTAGATTCATCTTATTTATTAAGTATCTTGACCCTAACACGAAACGCAATAAACGTGTAACAAAATATCATCTTGGAAGTGTGTAAAAAAACACATCATACTATAATCCGTTGACAAGAATGTGTCGTGTCTACAACGAACTCTCTATAAATAACAAAAAATTAGATATTGTTACATGCCAACAAAAGCGAATGCACACCTGCCTGCCATAAAGCACATTTTATTACTTTTGGACTTCTTTTGTTTACTTTGTGTTTAAATTTTGTAATTATAAAAACAGGCCATTGTGTATTGTAATATTTATGATAGTCATTAGCCAGGTGTGATTCTTGTAAATAATTGTTATGCGGTCGAGTTTTGTGCCGAGACATATTGCATTGGTGCAGTATAAAACAATGCTCCAACTGAGAGATGAGGCAGTCTAGTGAAAGGCACAAGCGAAACAAAACGTGTGTACATTCGATAAGCTATATAGTGACTATTGTGTTAGTGTTATTGAATCGTGTATTATGTTTGTACTGGTTGCGTCCAGTTATATTTGTACCTGTGTTATGCGTGTTTGTATAGTTCTTATAAATTCTATAGTAATTCCAACGGCATTTTAATTCGAATCCCGTAACTCGTAACAATATATTTAATTCAAAACCTTTAGCTCCTAAAAAAATGGTAATTTCCATGTTGAAAGGTCACAACACCTCTTCACTTATTTAGGAATTTGTTTAATGCTATCGTTTTCTTCGTTTATTGTCCTAGATTTAAGTATTTATTTAATCATTATTGGTTTTCAATCTATACGTAGTAATTTACAAACTAAATCATATAAATAAATTACTGATTGTTATCGGTTGTTTTCTCCAAATACATAAATAAATAATAAACAATCTAGAACTAAGAGAAAAACGCCGTGAAAGCTTTGTGGTTAGTGTGTGCAGCTCGTCGCATATATAGTATTTTTTGTTCTACGCTGATGGTGTGGGCGATATCCTGGTCGTTGTAGATATAGAAGTTAAACACTGTTAGTGGTGGAAACTTATAATAAATCAGTTTTACACAAGAAATACGTGTGCCCTCGGCTACAACCAAAATGGAAGAAGAAAGAAAAAACAACGACAGTGTTGCAAGTTTAAGAATAATATTATGTTGGTGCTGCCAACAGTTAGCGCACTCGTGTCCCAAGCGTACATCAGATTTGAGCTCACGACCCCCTCCTCCGGTCCGAGCCCTGTTCACCGTCGCCCCCCTCTCCTCCCGCGTTGGGCCCTTACCAAGCTCGATCCGGAGCAGGCCGAGGAGCGGGCACTCTCGGAAAGCTGGGCCTACCCAGCCGACTTCGCGAATCTGGATACGCAGGCAGAGCACATGCGCAAGACCCTGACGAGGGTTTGCGACGCTGCGATGCCACGCGTCTCCAAGCGGCAGCCTCCGTGCAAGCAATCGGTCCACTGGTGGACCGAGGAGCTGGGCGAGATGCGAAAGGCAGTTCGCATCATCAGCCACAGGCTCAAACGCTGCAGGGCGCGCCGTCCTCCGGACTTCGTCGCGGAAAATGGACTCGTGGGCGAGTTTAGAGAGGCCAGAAAGGCCCTTTCGATTGCAATATTGCGATCGAAAGCCCGGGCTCGGGCCGAGCTCCTCGAGACGCTCGATCGGGACCCTTGGGGGCACCCGTACCGTGGGGCCCGCAACAAGTTGCGGCCTTGCACATCCACGGTCACGGAAACGCTCGAACCCGAGGTGCTCCGGTCGGTTATCGATGGGCTCTTCCCGGATCCGGGGAACTTCACTCCCCCCAGTATGGGTCCACCCATTCCCGACACCCCCACGGACGAGGAGCCTCACTCCATCTCCGAGGGGGAGCTAGACGTCGCCCTGGACCGGCTCCGGGGCAGGAAGACGGCACCGGGACCCGACGGGGTTCCAGGTCGACTCCTCTTCCTGGCTGCAAAACACCTACGCAGCCAGCTGCGGGACCTCTTCGAAGCCTGTATTCGCGCAGGTAGGTTCCCGTCGCAATGGAAAGAGGGGCGTTTGTGCCTACTTCCCAAGGGAGGTCGGCCTCCCAACGATCCGTCCGCCTACAGGCCCATAGTGCTGCTGAACGAGGTCGCCAAGGTCTTCGAGAAGATCTTGGCGGAGCGGCTTCTGAAGCATCTAGACACTGTGGAGCCGGGGCTATCAGATACGCAGTTCGGGTTTCGGCGGAGGCGCTCCACGATGGACGCCTTCGAGACGCTGCGAACATTGACGGACGATGCCGTCCAAGCAAAGGACGTCGTTCTTGCAGTGTCGCTAGACATAGCGAACGCCTTTAACAGCCTCCCTCATGAGACGATCAGGGAAGGGCTCCGCGCGCACGGAGTCCCCCCGTACCTCACGAGGCTGTTGGGCGAGTACCTGCGAGATCGGCACATCCTTTGGGAGGGTGGTGAGTCCGCCAACCACGTGCTAGGTCGGCGACGTGTCGCGTGCGGCGTTCCACAGGGATCGGTCCTCGGGCCTATCCTTTGGAACGTAGGCTATGACTGGATCCTTCGGGTGACGGTCCTTCCCGGAGTAGGGCTGATCTGCTTTGCGGACGACACCCTACTCACGGCACGCGCCGCGTCTTTTGCGGAATCCGTGGACGTCGCCAACGACGGGCTGGCGATCGTCGTAGATCGAATAGCTAGGCTGGGCTTGAAGGTCTCCCCCGCGAAAACGGAGGCCGTCATGTTCCATAGGAAATTCCGGAATCCTCCCCCGGACTTGTCCGTTACAGTTCAGGGGGTGGCGATTAGAGTAGGGCCCACGATGAAATATCTTGGGCTAGTCCTAGACGGGAAATGGCTGTTCAAAGCGCACTTTGAGCAGCTAGTTCCCAAACTTCTGAATTCCGCGGGCGCACTCTCCAGGCTTCTTCCTAACGTGGGGGGGCCGGGGGGTGCGACGCGGAAGCTTTATTCCGGCATCCTGAGGAGTATGGCACTCTACGGTGCGCCCGTCTGGTCCGATGCGCTTCACCGCCACAACCGAACCCTGCTGCACCGCGCGCAGCGGGTTCTGGCCGTGAGGACCATACGGGGGTACCGCACAGTGTCGTGGTCGGCGGCGACTCTCTTGGCAGGCGAGCTGCCCTGGCCTCTCCAGGCAGACGTCCTGTCCAGAGTTCGTCGCGCCCAGCAGGATGCCCTAGCTAGAGGACTGACCTTCTGTCAAGTCGAATTAGAGACGGTCAGGAAGCGGGAAACCGCCTCCTGCCTCGTCGCCTGGTCTCGTGACCTCGAACACCCTGTGGCCGGCGGCTATACGGTGGATGCAATCAGGCCGCAGCTGGAGAGATGGGTGACCCGCACCAGCGGAACCCTGACCTTCAGGACGACTCAGATACTGACCGGACACGGTTGTTTCGACCAGTATCTGTTTCGCATTGTGGGCTGCTTGCCTTCCCCGGACTGCCGCCAATGCGGCGCACCCGATACGGCGTTACACACGCTTGTTGAGTGCGCTGCATGGACGCCTCAGCGTTTCGAGCTCGAGACACACGTAGGAGCCGTCCGATCGCTTGGCGACTTGGTAACGGCCATGTTGCACAGCGACGACCGCTGGGAGTCTGCGGTCTCTTTCTGTGAGGCGGTTATGTCTCTAAAAGAGGCCGCAGAAAGGGATAGGGAGCGAAGTCCTGCAGCGCGTGCTAATGTCTCCACCCGAGGTCGCCGGCCTTCAGCTAGCACCCGGAGAGGCAGGTACGCGCATTACTTCCCTCCCTGAGTTAGGTTCCGGTACGAGGGGCCCCTTGCTACTAGGCAACGCAAGGGATTCAGCCCCCGTTTCGAAGTGGGGTGTGTTCTCCCAGGGCACACTCCAGGCACTTTATTGCGCTGGATCGACTGTTGCGTAACTATGTTCTATATCTCAGTCTTTCCTTCACAACAAAGCGCAGGGTCGACGGGAGGAGAGGTTTTTTAGTGGGTATTGAGGTTGCTCGCCCGTGCGGCATCGCTCTGAGTCTTCCACACTCCTCAGTGTCAAGCCATCGCGGACGAAGCGCAAAAAAGCATACTATTGCTAGCGTTATCGCCCCCGATGGATGCGCGCCGTTTCCTAGTGACGGCCCTGAGAGTGCGTAAATCGGTCAGCATTTTTCCTCGCCTCAAACAAAAAAAAAAAAAACTCGTGTCCCAAGCTCAGAGGTCGGTCATCTGCCAATCACAGTCCAATGCTGCACGTAGGCCTCCCCAAGTCACTCATCCCGGTCCTCCGCCTTCCTCATCCAGCGCCTACCGGCGACCTTGCACAGATCGTCAGTCCATCGGGCTGGAGGGTGTCCAACACTACGTTTACCGAGACACGATAATTTATTTTAGGTTATATGTATTGGGTGATATTTATATATACGCCCATTGTTCCTACTGTTACTGTTTGACGTGACTACTGTAAATTGTTTTTTTCATGTGTATGTGGTGAACAATAAAGTATTGTTACGAGCTACACAGGACTCGAATTAAAATGCCGTTGGAATTACTATAGAGTTTATTAGATTAGATCTGTACAAACACGTATAAAACAGGCACACATATGACTGGATACAGCCTGTACAAACTGCATGGTTCATAATACGCGCAAAGTCCGTCACTATATCGCTCATCAAATGTACGTCTTATTCATATCGTAGTCGTACTAAACTGTACAATACATCAAAGGACCGCGTTCACTGAGTTAGTCCGCACACCTGGCAAGCTTCGAAGCAATGCAATAACAACAAGGATTAGTTCGATACTAATGACGGCCATAAAACAAGTACGATAAAAATAGGATGTTTTTCTTAATTGCAAATTTTAAACACGGAGTAAACAAAAGAACTCCGAATGCAAGAGGGGTAATAAACTGTGTTTTTACGACAGGCAGGTGTGCGCATTTCTTTGACGGCATGTAATAGTATATTCTATTCTATTCTACACTATATAGGACCGAGACCTATAACCCTTTATTTTGAAAGACCATGTTACTTCGGAAGTATCGCCCCTATAATCTATTATATCGGACTTTGACTGATACAGCCATATGTCATCTGGCTACGTGAGAAGCAAACAATTAGCGCCCTAACGAGTACCGTCCTCCGGAAGTAATTACACCATAAAATTGTGGTAAAGATGTTAACAGTAACATTAATGATTAATTGATGCATGTATACAAATTATCACGCCTATTTCTCATAAAGGTAGGTTCGCATCATTCACATTATTATCACATACGTATCGCTTGATTATAAATAATGAAAGCACAGTATTAAATCATTATGACTGTTACACCACGTCCATGGAATGGTTTATTGCCAATTAATTAGCAAGGTTATAAATTAGTAGTCATCTACGTGCCAAAATCTGTCAATACAGAAAACCTTCGGAGATGCATCTACGAATATGTGGACTATGGACATTTGTAACACCAAAGGTGTTACCGATGTGCTGCTGCTCTCGTAAGAGGGACTGGAACCTAGCCACTGGTGCCGGAACATAATTCAAGGTTGTTTAGGGTGCATACTCTAGACCAGGGGTGGCAGCCATCCCGATAAAAAGTAAATTAAAAATAAGAAAATATTTAGAAAATTAGTTTCAACAAACCAACTAAACAATGTTTTAGTTTAGAAAATCATTTTTATACATTACAAACAGGTTTTGTGTTATGTATTACAATATTTAACGATGATTAAATGTTTTAGATAACTTCAGCCACATCTAAAGTCATATATTACAATAGAAAATGTTGCATATTAATCATCTTAAGACACAATTTTAACTAAAACTTCATTAAAAAAATTATAAGAAAAAAAACACAGTGTATACTTTATGTATGTATATACATCTACCTACAGGTTTTAAAGATTTCATCGCTATATTGACATTGCCTTACTGACCTCAGCCCTTGACTGCCGACGGAGTCGTGTCAAGTTGTTCCACGTTCAAAGTAGACAGGTCACATGTTTGATTAGGGTGACGGCATGGGAAGATAAACATGTACGCCCTTTAGATATTTTTACCTACATTGTTTGAATATTGTCTTCTGTACTACCAATAATGGTTTGTTGTGATACGCACGCAGCCCGGTTAATGGAGTGTTGAATACGCGTGGGCGTTTGAAGTTTATTAGGCCGACGGGTTGCCTCATGGAGACTGTTCGCTTAATGTCAGCTAATAATGCTGATAGACTTGAAAATTCTCGTGAGTCTTGTTCAGACACACGGGAATTTTTCAAAAGGTATGTTAGAAGATATTCTTTCAAAAGTAAATGTATAACATATATTTTATAAAATTCTAAACATGCCGTTTCTGCTTGTTGAACCAAAAAAAAAAACAACTGAGAACTAAGAAAACACGATGCATTTTTTTTAGATTACTTGTCTGTTTGTCGGTTTCCCTGTTTGTTCGGGATTCACGTGAAAATTACGGGGCCGAATTCGTTGCGGTTTTCACTGTTCTACAGCTGATTCCTAGACTTAAAGTCTGTGCTACTTTATAGCCTGGGAATCCCGCGGGATTTTTTCTGTAAATGAATGAAAACGCTCAGATTCAAAAAATTCGAACTCCAATGTGTTTTTACTTCTCCAAGGCTACACTATTAATTTGACTTCAAAAATAAACAAAAGAGTGCGTAGGTCTGTGTGTCAAATACATGGTGGTGTGTAATGTTTTTTTATTGATTTAATGTATGTCTTATGCATAATTAAAAAAAAAAATATCATTATGCATTCTACTCTATATAAACTATAAGTGTGCGAAATTTCATACTTCTCCGTCCGCGCAATTTTCGTAAAAAAGAGTACAAAGTATATGCTTCACGTATATAAATTACCTTATCCTTCATACAGAGTATATTTACATAGTTTCTTTATACGTTTTAGTTTATCTTTAATACTTATATTATAACCAATAAACAGCTATTTAAATTCGAAACTGGGAATTAAATTATATTCATAGGCACGATAGTCGCTGTGGTGTCCCATACAAATGGTTACAAACCAACTTCAAAACAACTGAAGCGCATCTTAAAGACAGTTTCTGTGAATATATTAAGCCTGATTTTCTTATCATTGGATCTCGAGCGCCGAGGGATCTTTTTGTGGGGCCTATCTCGTATTCATCGTCATTGTTCGTTCGCTGATTGGATCTAAGTATTTTTAGATATCGCTACTATGATTTCTATCTCACCGTGTTACTGCGACCTCTATTTGTAATATTGTATTTGGGTTATGTGTTGAAGTTTGTATTGTTTTGTGCCTTCCTTCTCAATGATTTTCATATAAATATTGTTACGAGTCGCGAGACTCGAATTAAAATGCCGTTAGAATTACAATAGAGTTTATTAGAACTATACAAACACGTATAACACAAGTACAAATATAACCGAACACAACAAGTCCAAACGTAATGCAGAAGGTCGAAATTCAATAAAACGCGCAAAGTCCCTCTCTTATTAGATTCCCGATTGTAGTACATACGTTTCGCTTCGCTCGTGGTTATCGCTCGACTGACTCCCCCCCTCTATCAGGTTATCGTTTTATACTGTACAACTGCAATGTTCCCGTATCGAAGTTGACTTAATCCGACACGCCTGGCTAATGACTGCCATAAATGATTGCAAAACAACAATAGGCTGTTTTCTAATCACAAATTTTAAACACAAAGTAAACAAAAGAAGACGACCACAAAAGAATTTAAATGTTATTAGTTCAAATGCCGACGGGTAATAAATGTGCTTTGTTTCAGATATGCAGGTGGATCTTGTTTTTGTCGGGACCAGAGTTGTAACAATATACTCAAATACCGTTTATAGATAAATATTGAAAATGGTCCATCCATCCATCAAATCCATCATTCGAGCTATCTTTTTGTATGGTAATGAAGCGTGGCCTGTACTTGAGTGGAATAAGTGAGAGATGCGTGTCACGGAAATAAATATGCTGTGGTGGATTTGTAGAGTCACGCGGAGGGATCGTCAGGATCTCCCGCATCCACGGCAGACTCCATGTTCGTAACATAGCAGACAAACTGCAAGACACTCGCTTATGCTGGGACTGCAACGTTTAACGAAAACCAGATAGTTATATGGTCACCAGGTCCCGGTTGAAGGGGTAAGTGCAAGAAATGCTGACTACACGTTGTGAAGGAAGACATGCGTACCAATGGTCTCAATACAAGGGATTCCCAAGACCGCGCGATGTAGAGAAAAAAAGTAGGGTAGCGGACATTGGACATCTAAGTAAACGGGCATTGAACGCTAGGACGATGTTAATAAGGTCCATTTTTATCCATACAGAAAAAGAGAAAGTATACTAATCCTCGCAACTATTTTTTTTATCCGTGCAGGAACGGAAAAATGAATACAATTTCAGTCTCCCTTAAGAGAGCAGCAGCGCATTTGTAACACCTTTGGCGTTTAAAATGTCCATAGGCGATGATAACCGCTTTTTTTACCGATGATACCGCTTTGCTTGTGGGAACAAATGTCTAGCCATACCTCCGCCAGGTCCCGGTCGAAGGGGTAGGCCCAAGAAATGCTGGCTTGACGTTGTGAGGGATGACATGCGTACCAACGGTCTTAACATAAGGAATGCCGAAGATCGCGCGAAGTGGAGAAGAAAAAGTAGGAAAGCGGACCCTGGGCGTCGAAGTGATCGCTCCGAACGCAACCGGGATTTAACGCTCGGATGATGATGATGAGGCGATGATAACCGCTATACATCAAGTGGACTGTCTGTCTGTCTGCTGAACTCATGCAATAACATTTAAAAAAAACAGACGACCTGTCTTAAAGGCTACAAAAAACTAACAGCCAAGTAGTAGGACATTTGCATTTCTTGATAGCTGTTTCGGCATCATTGACCAAATTTCCATCGCGATATTTTGAAGCCGAATGTATCGCAAGGCGGTGACTATTCGATACAATACTAGTAAATACGATGAATTGATATTAGTGATATTTAGCGAACAAAGTACAAGTAATCGACTGGAATTTGTTAGCAACAGATGAATCACCATAGCAAGAGGAAAACCACTCAGAAATAATGATGGCGATTTATAAATCGCTTTTTATGAGATTGCCAAAGTTTTGCGAATGTGAAAATTTGAAAGTATAATAGACAAAAATCAAATCGAGTCGACGGCCTGCCATATTTGGTTATGTTGACGCGACAAGCGAATCCCAATTTGGGTTTATAAGGGAGAGTTTATAAGACGCTGTAGGATTCATTTCTCACGTCCTTTATATCAGAGGAGTAGGCAGAGACTTATCTTCCTCCCTTATTTGTTATTGTGAAGCTAACGAACTGGCGGACGGCTTAGCTCATGGAAAGTGGTTACTAACAGCTATAGGCTACACTAATGGCGAAGCCAACCCGTTGCCAACCTTTAGAATGGGATTAAGTGCATGGTATAGATGAATCAAAAAGAGGGATTAGACGGGAGGACTAGGATAGATTGAGTGGGATATAGGATTGAAATAGGAGGGGGGAGTTTAGGTAGTAGGAGAGGGAAGCTTACACTGTAAGTCTCACATATTGCATGTGATGAAAGATTCCTGCACGGCAATATCACGTCAGAACTCATTCTAAGAATTCAACTCCAATGCCTTCTTTGCGTCTTTCTTTCTTTAAAGACGAATTATTTCTTTAACTATCTCGTTCAGCGTCTTAGTTCTACTAAGTTTCTTGTTCAGGGCTTCAGACTAATCGCAAAACTGCCATCCTTGCCATTTAGACCAATCCATTCATCTGTCTGTTTGTTTTTTATTGCTGTAGTACAGCAGACAGGCTGACGGCCCAACTGTGATGGAAAGTGGTTACCATTGCATATAAACATTTGTAACACTAAGTATTACCAATGTGCTGCCATACTCGTAGATGGGACTGGAACTTGGCCTCTAATGCCGGAACACAACTCAAGGTTGTTATGGGAGCATACTTAAGACCAGGGGCCAGGGGTGGTAGCCATCCAGACGGGAAAATGCCCTACCACCGGACTTTGGGTTGTTTTGTCGTCTCTTTCGAGAGGCAGCCCGGCCATTCTTTCTGCATTCCTGCAAATTTTATTTTCTATTATAATCGATTTACGTACATCGCTATTCTCATTAGTTTTTAAATGCTTTATATGCAGTACCTATCTATGCAGAAATGGAGAAATAATACTAATTCCTGTGACCAGGAGCCCAATTCTGCTATTATTATTTCGTTAAAATCGCCAGACACTATCGTCACAATTATAGGTTTTCCTGAACTCAGGATTCTACTAATTCCAATCTCTTTATGAATATTTATAAGCGAAATCTTGCGATATACATATTTAAAATCTTTGGTAGGTTATCAATGTTTATTTCGGCTAACCAACCATCAATAATCAGCTATCAATCAATTGTTTTCTACTATCAATACGCCGTGACAACATCGAAAATATATTGTGGATTTAGTCGAATATAAATTTTTGACACTATTGCAATTGTATCGAACTTTGCATATCTTTGTAACACTAAGACATTGAAATATCAGAATTGTGCCCCAGACGGTCAGCCAAGTGTTTCGGGTTTTTGCCTATCTGGATGGCTAGATTATGCCGCCATAACAATCCTATATGTTCTGCCATCCTGAAAGTGAAGTGGATGGAAGTCACCTGACAAAAATAATGTTAATCTACAAGATGGATGAGTACAATGGTAAAGGTAGATTAAAAAAGAGATGAATGGATTGTGTGAAGCATGATATGATGTTTTGTGGTGTGACAGAAGATGTATGCAGAATAAAGGAGTGTGGAAGGAAAAGACATATTGTGCCGATCCCTAATAATTGGGATATGGTGAATAAAAATAGAGATGTTCTGCCATCCTGGCCAAATTCTATACCCCAGAGGTCAATAGTTTTTTTAGATGCCTTGCAAATAATCAAGTAAATAAGTAGCAAATTGTATGTACATCAAAAAGAACCACATTATACATATAATACACGACTGTAGATAGATGTGTTTTGTATTTGGTCTTGAATCTGTATTAGACTAATCGAGCAGACGAAACCGCATCGACAAGTCAGGAACCGACCCAAGTAAAGGAAACGTTTGTCAGAACTTTCAGCGTATATGTGTTAATTGTTACAATTATCACATTTTGGGTAAGCGATGGAGGTGGCCCTGGTAGTGCTGAGCATAAAATATTAAAAAAATTTGAAATAGAACTTATAGTCTTGGAAATATCAATTTGTAGTAGCGTTTTGTATTTTAGGGCACGTCGTCCTATTCGTTATGTCATTTTTCTCGAATTAAAAAAAACCAGGGTACATAGAAATGTGGTATTAAATCGGATAGAAAATTCATAGCCATGTTTAAGAAAGGTTATTTTTTCATCGCCTTCATGCTCCGTCTTGTGACATGACAGAGGGTTTTCTATATTCTTTTTTTTATTTCTTTTTCTATTCTTTTGAATGCAACTCCAACAAGGGAAAGGGAATTAGGATCTTTTTTTATTTTATTATTCTCTTATTCTTCTTTCAAAAACTCTTATTTCCAATACAATGTATTCTATACTCATTTCGTTTTACTATAATATTTACTATGTAATATAAACTATTTTTGTTTTTACTATTTTACTTACTGTATTTTATATTTATTTAACTATTTTTACACTTGTCTACTTTACACGATTTTATAATAATTAATTTATACTATACATTTAAATTTCAACACCTACATGGCTATTTACAAATCGTCTTTGCTTCGTATATAGGTTTTTACTGCCGAATATTTATTATAATTGTAGATGGATTTACACTACGTTTTGTACGATCCTGTAGGTATATTATTTATGTATGAAGGATAGGCATCGACCAACTAAAGATTGCAGTTCTCGTTTTGTTATGGCATTGTGAAACAAAAGAAATAACTTCAGTATACTTCATATTGGAATAATCTAATTGTCTAAATGTGAACTGTCCCTAACCAAGCTGAGGCAGTAAAAGCATGGGTCCCCCAAACGAAGCCGTTGGCTGGTTTAGTGGATTCCAAACTTGAAGCAGGTAGCAGCAGAGAAAACGATAAAAATGTTCGCCTCGCACGTTATAAATATTCATTCGCTGAATGAGAATCCTCAGAGAGGATACACGATCGATATATGTTAAGTTTGATACTTAAAAAAACTTTTTGGAAATAGGAAGTTTTGGGCTTTATTAGCTTTAATATTTTCCATGGTTCATTTTATTACACATTTTATTTTCTCGTAATACGAGGATACATGTTATAACCGCTTTTCATGATAAATTTATTAATTAAACAGTAACAAGACCAAAGGTAAAGAAACTAAAAAAAATCTTTCGCATCTATTTTCTACATAAAGCCTCTTATAGGATACCGGGACCTTATTGCAACTAAAAGAATCCTTATAATGTGAAAATATCCATTTATTTATCTGTCCGCTTATTTGTTGATACAAAATATATCAGATTTTTATGTACATAAAAGTATTTTTTTAACTAGCAATGAATATTTTACTAAATCGGCAAACTAATGAACATTATACAAACAGCAACTTTGGGAGCAAACCTAGACCAGAAATAATTAAGTGGATTTTGTTTTTGATATAAAAAATTACCTTACCGAGAACTAACCTAAACCACTGGTCAATAGTTCCAACTTTCACTTTAGGTATTATTATATTACTGGAAGTATTATTATTTAGATTCTTAACATTTATATCGAGTATATTGTTAATTATAATTATATAGATTAAATCTAAAATTAATTTAAGGACATTTCACACCTCAGGAAGAATTTAAATTTTTACTCCATAAAAAAAATACCTTACCTAGAACTAAACTAACTATTCCAAGTTTCTTTTGTTTAACAACTCTACGGACTCGAGTTTCGTATCCTTTTTTACAACTTAATTTCCAGATTTAATTTTCAGAGTTTATAGTAGTTGTTGTTATTTACTGTTCCAAATTAAAAACTTCACTTTTAGTATTATTATATAACTGGGGATATTATTATTTAGATTCATAACATTTACATCGAGTATATTGTTAATTATAATTATATAGATTAAATCTAAAATTAATTTAAGTCCATTTCACGTCTCAGGAATAACTTACAACAACAAAAAAATCAAAGAATCTTCTTATAAAACACCGTCTTTATGAAAGCATCTCTTAACAGCTAGAAATATGGGCACTGTCAAAGTGAGGCGTAATCATAATTTTTATTACGGCGTTTCATGGGTTGAAATAGGGTGAATGGTGTAGGATGAATTAGGTTGGGCAACGTGAATGATGGCAGGTGTTGCGGTGTTATCTTGCGGATGCTATATCTGTGAATGCGTGCATATCATTCGAGAAGATTGAAGATACCCACTGCTACATTTGTTCCTCTCTACTCCTATATTTTATAAGCTTTTATTTAACTTGCAATGTTTGTTTGTTTAGGTCAAATCTCGAAGGCTGAATTTTTTTCGCCTCCTCTGTCATAGATGAAGGAAACGGTTGTTTTTGTTTTCTTATTATATCTTTATTATATTTTCTTTTTCTTTATTCTTATACACAAAAAGTTACATACAAAATTATACAATAGTGGTGATGTAGAAAGGCGAGCTTAACCCTAAAGGGTTTTCTTTCAGAAAACATAAGAGTCTAACGAGAAGGGGAGAAGCAAAAGGCAGGGTTGTGTACACTTAAATATTTCATGATTTAACTATGTAATATAGAATTCTTATTTTCTCTTTCCCAATTTTAGAAGATACTCAAATTTTAAGACTTATTATATAATACTACATTTCATACAATTTAGAAACAATTACCAAAATTCAAAATTTAAAAAAAAATATCTAAGAACCTGTTATTTACATATTTGGCTACCTAGATATCTAATTATGAGCTAGTTTTGTAAGCTGATTTAAAACCAGTTTCTCTCCACTTACGATTGTACTACTTTGTATTCTTGGAGCAAGCATGCCAGTACACAAAAATGTGTAATAAAAAAAATATGTAATATAAAACTTTCAAATTTTTTTTTTATAAAAAAAGCATGTTTAAAAACAATCTTTTAAATAATACTGCAAGATTTGTTTACCTAGTCAGTGTCAAGTATGCATTATACATCATATTATTCGAGTTTCAAGAATAAATCTTCAAGTAAATCCTTCAGCCATATAGGGATGTGGACAGACAAGTCCACTAATATGTTTTTGGTCGTCTTAAAAATTGTACAAATGAAACGAGTCACATTATGCATAAATTGTAGTTTTTTTTATTGCAGGAGTTCAGCAGACAGGCAGACGGCCCACTTGATGGAAAGCGGTTACCATAGCCTATGGACATTTGCAACACCAAAGGTGCTACAAATGCGCTGCTGCTCTCTTAAGGGAGACTGGAACCTGGTCACTAATGCCGGAACACATCTTAAGGTTATTATGGCGACATACTTTAGACCAGGGGTGGTAGCCATCCAGTCGGGCAAATGCCCTACCACCTGGCTGTGGGTTGTTTTGTCGCCTCTTACGACAGGCCGCCCGGCCGCAGGAAATTGTATTCTTTCTCCGTTCCTGCACGGATTAAATTATCTCTATCATGGCAATTTAAAAGATGCAAGTATACAATTTTAAGATTTAAATTTAAGTCTTCTTTTGTATGTAAATAATTTTAACATTTATTGTAACATGTGTTCGCATCCCTATTTCCAAGCATTATATTTGAAAAAAAAATTGTGACGTGATTTTTGAAGTGAAACTTCTATATAGAGGGGGTCTTATGGAGTTTTGACTCACGAAAAGATGTCACAGTCACGTGATCACCGTCACTAATTCTTACATTTTTAAACTCGTGATATCTTTCGAATGGAATGTCCGAATTGAATAATTCAAAAAGTTATATAAAGGTATTGAAGCAGTCTTGAATATGAAGTAATTTATTTTGATAAGGATTAATATCAAGATACAAATAAAGTGTCTGTTCTAGCGGCGGCATTTTAATTAATTTATTGAAATAAAAGTACACTTATTGTGGCATAACTATAATAGTTAGACATATGCTGTCGCGACACTTTTTTTTTTAATGTACGACATTGGCTACGTTCCACAAGAGACTTACAACGACCACGTTCAAGACCACGATTTTTCCCGTTCCATTTGCTTTATGCGATCCACCTCTTGACATGGGTCGTTGTGAGCGCTGCATGAGCGAAAATCATGACGTCATTCGTGACGTTTGCGCCACGACCATAACGACCGTGGATGCCATGTGTAACGGCAGATGGAGTATTTTGGGTGTTGTGAGATACTAAGGGAATGCGCCCATTGTCTCCATGACCTGGAGCCCTTGTACTAGACGTATCGTCGTAAGACTGTTTTATTGGCCATAAAATGATTTGAAGTTGTCATTTCCTGTTATTTACAACACTATATAATACTGAAATGTAAACAGTTATACGATAGAAAGTTAATATGACCCTATCGATTTATCGTACACTATGATTTTCATGTGTCTTCACTTGCGTACATTATCAAAATCTTATCTTGTGAGAAGTATTCCATTTTAAAGGTCACGTAAGAATTTTGTAAAAATTGATGCAAGAAGGTACTGTTTATATGTAAATGTATAATCAGCGTATTTACTTTGTTATATGAAACTAAGATATGCCCGCGATTTCGTCCATGCTTGACTTGCAATTCCCGCGGGATTCCCGGGAGACATGGTATCGTAGCATTTAAAAAAGAATGTATGTTTTAGTGTAAATTTGAAATTTGATTTATTTTCTGTGATAATTTTAAATTATTTCTAGCAAATTTCTTGGAGATTCCCAGGATAAAAAGTAGCACAGACTAAGTTTTTACGTGAAACCCGAACAAACAAATAAATAGACAATAAATATAAAAAAATCACATAGTGTTCTCCATCGTTAATAAAGTCGATTCCAGTTATTTTTTTATAATAGCTTTTATGTACAGACAGAATTTTATAACATTATATACATATACCCGCGTGGTGATAGAATATCGTTATATTTTGGATATTTTATATCTTTATAAATTATAGCCTATGTTTTATTCTGATCTGTAAGCAATGTTACTGTTAAGTTTCATCCAAATCCATTCAGTAGTTTTTGCGGGAAGGGTAACAAAACTACATCCATACATCTATACATTGTTACAAACTTTCGCGTTTATAATAATTTAGAGAGGTGAATATAACAAAACATTCAAAACAATTTAAATAATACCCGCCAAGAACAGCGGTCGATGTAAGAAACCTTTTTGGAACTCATTTAAAAAACGAAACTAGTTGGACAGCATCAAAACTGCGTTACAATCTGAAACCGTCCTGGGGTCCAACAAAAAAATCTTACCCATTTCGAAGTTTTTTTTTTCAATCGACCCAAAACTTTACTCGAGTTCACCTTTTTTATTTCGCCAGACATTGATTGATCGAGCCTTATGCGCTGTATGAGAAACTTAGCGGGTCATTGTTTTTTGTTTTGTTTTTTTCCAAAAATAGTTTTCAATAAATTGTATCTTCATTTAGATAACATAGGGCTGTTTTCATCGCTGTCTGGTTTTGATTTATATAGTTATTTGAACTGTTCGTGTAAGTCGACGCTCAATAAATTCTTTGTAATGACTTTTGTTTTATTGTTTTTTATTTACCTTGCGATACCAGTAGAACTTTGTTAGCGTTGGCATGATGATGTTTTTACTGAATTGCAACGATGGCAAAAATATTGGACCGCAGTGCTATCCTTTCGGCTATAATCTGCTATTAATATCTCGTCAAAATATCCGGACACTATAGTCTCAATCGTGATTTGCCTGATTTCGCTATTCTGCAAATTTCAATGGCGTACCCGTAGTTCACCACTGTATCTTTGTAGATATATATATAAGCGAAAACTAGCGAAACCAAATTTTATAATTTTTTATTTCCACTATTCATTTCGGCTAACGCCCTTTCTGCTAATGATAATAACATTTTTTCCATTAGTAGTCTGCGCGACGATATCGAGAAGATATTGTGGATTTAGTAGAATACGATTTTTTGGCACTATCAACACTACACTAGCAATTGGGCCCCACGTGTGTAGCTATAGCTAAATCTCCTTTGATTGTATACTGGTCTTATTTAAGTTCGTGCAGTAGTTTTCTCACGTGATGTAATAGACAGAGTCACTATAGAATGAGTCGAGCACTATCTACGATAACTAAGACCGTAGTCATATTATTGAAATTGAAGTATAAAATTGTTATGAGCAAAAGATTTCTGATTTCAGATAAAAAAAAAGTATTATCGGAATCTGCTGCTTTGAATCAGCGCCCCTGATATTTTTGTTTTGGTAGCGTAATGGCTAGCGCACGTGTTCCAAACTTAAAGAAAGGGCATGAACGCATGCACCACTTAGGTAGTTTTCTGACCTAATGTGTATATATTTACAATTACTATATGCTTACATCGTTATGAAATCCAAGCCGCCTTGGACAAGCGTGGCTGGTATACTGTCCGTTACCCCTATAATGGGAGGCCAGAGCCCAGCAGTGGCACTTTTATGGGCTATCATGATTCTATTTTGTCATTTTTATAGTCATTGTACAAACTAGATACCTACAACAGATTACTTATATATAGTTCTAGATGAAAGTGACATTTTTCGGGTGTTTTTATCTCTCTTAATAGTTTTGTTTATAAAGCTATTATAATGAAATTAAGTAGGTAGTAATTTCCATAAAGGAGATAAATAGAGAATAAATTTTATTCCGCAAACTGAGGTACTTGTGAATAAATACCCCACCAAAATTAACCCTAGTGTATCCCCTTAAAAATCTCGTAATTATAATAACTCTGGTATTACTTAACAAGATTAACAAAAGATAAACCGAAGTCACACTTTCCAAAATGGAAATGAGTTTAGTTTCAGTAATTAAAATTCAAATCGTGTTTAATGACCACAAACAAAGCGGAAGCCGGGCCCATGAGAATGGATATAATTAAGCCTACTCAACTTTTAAGTTACGTGCAATCTAATTTACGAGGATAAGAGAAGTTTTTGAATTAAGAACAAGAATCAAATTGTAGATAATGTGTAATAATAACTACTAGTGGTCGCCCGTGTTCAAAAGTCGACCATAATAATATATATACTTCTATAATCACAAATTTAGTCAAGGCTACGCTGTTAATTTGAATTTAACAATAAACAAAAGAGTATATATGAGTATGTGTGCCAAATACATGTTAGTGTGTTTTTCTGCACTCCTTCTCTATATAAACTATAAGTGTGTGAAATTTCATACTCGTCTGTCGCAATTTTTGTAAACAGGGCTACAAAGTTTTTGCTTCACGTTAAGTAAGTCTATAGATCTATATATTAATATATATAGACTTATAATAATAATAACATTTTTATTGCGTCAGTTCAGGAAACAGGCAGACGGCCCACCTGATGGAAAGCGGTTATCATCGCCTATGGACATTTGTAACACCAAAAGTGCTAGCAATGTGCCGCCACACTCTGAAGGGAGACTGAAACCTGGCCACTAATGCCGAAATACAACTCAAGGTTATTATAGCGGCATACTCTACATACTCCAGACGAGCAAATACTCTACTACCTGGCTGTGGGTTGTTTTGTTGCCTCTTGCAACAGCCCGGCTGCAGGAAATTGTATTCTCCTTCCTGCACGGATGAATCGGGATTTCTTATGGGACTTGATAGTAAACGCGTCTTGTTTGTCAAAGGTTGTGCGGCGGGTTATCTCCATGTGCAGGTTACATCGCGAATTTTTCCCTCAGTGTCAACATGTGGTTATTGTAATAGTATACATATTAGGTCAGGTAAAATGCTTTAATGGGTGCATACTTTTCTGGTCAGGATTCGATTCGCCATCTCAGTTTGAGACGCAAGTGCTTTAACCACTAATATACCAAAGGATAGAGTAGTATAGTTAGAGTATAGTTAGAGTAGACTTAGAGATCAAGATTATCAATGTTTAAAATCTATCACACCATAATGGAAAAACCAGATGGAACTGATAAATAATTGCTTGCTTCACTTTATTTGCTAGATCCAATAGTATGGAATGAACCTAATTTAACATAACTTATCAAAATCTGGTACCATGTTTAAAAAAGTAATTGTAAAAATATTGAATGTTTAACAAAATTCATGTAAAACATGTTCATTGCAAAAGTTTTATAGTTTTCAAGATATAACTTTAAACCCTTTCAACATAGAGAACCGTGCAAGCGCTATAGCAAAAAATCTTAGTACCAGCTGAACCTCTTACGACATCTAAAAAACAAGCCCCAATAAAAAAGCTACACGACCTTTACTTTGAAACAATAAAACCGATACCATCGCAACATTATAGAACGCATATTCTCGCTCATAACAAATTTTATCTCTGAACAAGACAAAAAAAGGATATTGCTCGAAGGCACAGAGTAAATAAATCGACCCTCCTGAATATGCAATAAAAACTAGGAGACGCTACGCTATACCCTTTTTTGTTTTTCGGAAATTATGAGTCGTATAAGAACATACACTTGAGTCAATATAATAATGATCGTGGAAGTTAGTGTACTCGTAGAGAGGTATCTCTGTACGTTGTAGAATTCTTTGATGATCTGTTCAACCCAATTTCTACATATTACATCTTTCTTAATGTACTCTTACTGGATGCTTCAGAGTCTCTCACTAGACTCGAAAATACGAATAGCTGCAAGCAATATTTCATAGACTACAAGATTGCAACACTTTCTTGTATATAATTATATTTATGAAGTTTGTTTATTTGTTAGACATTATCCCCATTTTGTCCCAAGCATAGGTCAAATTATAAAAAGCAATCGACACGATAATAACAGGCTCTGTATTCAAAGTAGCAAAACAACACTAATGCAAAAAAGTGTATTATGTATAGCACCAGTAATATATTACTAGAAAACTTCTAGTCATAGTGCAGGATGACGTAGTGTCTCAAATTATGTTTCATAGCACTTTTTCCACTCTAGAATCCAGCCGTTTTTCATTGATTGTTATCGTTTCTGCAATATACTTAACTGATATATCGGTTACCTAAATTCTTTTACTTGGTATAGCAGATGAAGAAAGATGGTAAACATTTAATACCTGGTGAACTGCATTATATATACTTAGAAGTTGAATTTTCTTTAACTTGTTTCAGTGAACTTCGGATTTCATTAACAGCTTGCAATAACCTTGATTTGTCTTTAGTATACCTCAACCTACATACATACGTAGTGTCCCACCTGTTTCCTATTGATAGAGACGATGAATCTTCACTTGCTATCTTGACATACGTACATGTTTTACATACATTGCTCTACATTGTTTATCCAGTATTGATCTCAAAAGTATCATTACCGATTAATCAACTTGGCCTCAGGCAGAGAGCATTACTCCATACACCCATCGTCAAGAGGGTTTGTCATACGAAGCTCAAATTATTTTAATGAAATAGTAGTAGACTCAAATCTTGATCTGTATTGCACAACTATAAATTCTTTAAAGCATAATTTGGCTCAAAAATTTTTTGATAGAAGTAACAGCTAAAATTTTGTTAGATTGATATCCCTGGATATCGTGTATGTATTTTTTTTTTCTTCACCTATGGATGATATAATCAACATCTTTTTTTATATATTAATATTCCTACGTTTTGTATGTATCAAATCTTCATGCATACACGTTATGTGTTTTTTATCTGACCATTCATAAAATCTGCCATTTGTTTGTGATAAGTATGTTGCTGTAAACCGACACCAAGTTTATCATCCACATTGTTGTTATACCCTTATTTTGTCAATCTCCTTTCATCGATTCTCTTTATATATCCAAACTACCTTAATATTTCTTTCTCAGCTGTTATTACATTTTCTTTCAAACCCACAAAACCTCAAACTAAAACAAAAATATCTCTAGTAAGTTATCCAATCCTATTTCTCTAGCTTACGAAGTATATGGTTTCCCACGTCCAGGACGTATGTCAAAGTCGTAACGTTCAAAGTGATTTCTCAATGAAGATGTTACAAACTGACCCCGGGTTCAGTCAGATCGAAAGTAAAGATTATGCACCCAACTGTGTATAGACATGACATGCTGGATAACTTGTTATGAGATGTTTGTGGTTATTTATATTTCAACGCTGTTTACTTATTGAAATACTCGTTACGAGGCTTGATCAGGCAATGTTTAGTATATGAGCACAAATTAAAATGAGTAATGGTTATAATAACGAGTTGGTGAGGATGGTAAAGTTGAAATTTTACAATGACGATTGATATGGTAACAGAAAGGGGTTTTAGACCACATAGCTGATTGCATAATGTTCCAAAATAAACTCAAGTTAATATAACTTTAGGAATATATTACTATCACCTACAAAGCATACCTACATACCTCTTTGATGTAGCAATTACATCAATGGCATACCTATATTATGCTAACAAATCCGATGTGCACAGAATAGGAAGTAGTAAACATCATATTTAATTTCTATGACTTCTGAAAAATAGTATTCTCTGGTGGAACGTAGTTTGATAAAAACTTTTGAATTTGTATTTAAATTTGAAATTTATTTTTATTTAATTGTAAAAATATGCTGTAATTGCCGTTTAGAAAGGATTGCGAAGTTTTGAAATTATGTTAATTTAATTTTACTATTACTACTACTCGAGACTTCTCCCAAATACATTTGACCGAAATTTTGAAAACTCTCATTTAATGAATGCATACAACAATTTCATATTAAGCTCTTTCATATTTTTATTACCTTGGGTATAATAAAAATATTGTTGTGGTTATGGTTGTAATAATTTTGCGTTAAAATGTGTTAAAATGTGTTAAAATGTGTTATTCTAATGTGAAAGGTACTTATCCAACCTAAAATAAATCTATCCATCTGTTTGCACTGCACCATTTGTTATTGTAAAGCTATTTAGTAACTAACAGACAGACCGACTGACAAAAACACGTAACCTTACTTTCAAATCGCTTCACGCGTTTTAATAAGCCCGTTGCCTTAATGAACAACATGCTTTGCTCCGACTTTTCTCTCAAGACTACCCTCACTATTATAAATAATTTACCAAATTCACTCGGAAACAAAATATTTTTAAATATTACAATAATAAATGGACAGATGCGTTAATAGGGGTTAATGTTAATTAAATTTAACTAGTTATTTCTCTGTAAGTGAATTGTAAATTCTTTTGAGAAATAAATGTTTTAAACCTTAAACCTTAAAATCACGAATCTAAAATACATAGTTACGAAAGAAAGGTGTTGGTTGTATTCGAATGGCAAAACTATTGAAATCCATCGAGGCGTATCATGTCCGTCCTATTTGTAAGCAAGAGACGGCAGGTCCTAAGGACCGAGGAGCCCTATCACGTAACGCGCCCTTATACCCCAATTTCACGAATAAACGATTGTTATATTCCTTCAGAGATTACATTAAAGGTAATAATAAGTTTAATTCTATCCACGGCCTTAGATAATAATTTTAATGAAATCGTTAATGGACATAAAGTATTTTTAATCCTCAAAAATAGAAGACTATGAGGAATAGAGGATCGATTTTTTTGGGATTTATAATCGTTATAATAATATCAGCCCATAAATATTCCACTGCTGGGCCTCCCACTATAGCTGGAACGGACAGTATACCTGCCACGCTTGTCCACGCCAGCTTGTCAGGTTTGACACATCGGTTAAACAATAACACTATATATATATATATATATATATATATTGTATATGTATATATATGTATGTATGTATTTGATTAATTTATTAAGTAGTTTAAGTGTGTATTTAATTTATAATGATATACTTAATGACTTGCACCACCTACATCGCCACATCAGGTTAAATTATTCCTTAAGTTAGGTTGCCTGGAAGAGATTGCTTTAAGCGATAAGGCTGCCTATTGTTTCTACCATGACAATATTGTAATTGTGTATTTTTGCAATTGTATATTTGGTGAACAATAAAGTGTCATCTATCTATCTAACAAAGTTAAAACTGAGTTAATCAATTTTAACTTTAATCCCAAAAATCTGTCAATACAGAAACCAGAAAACCCTCAGAGATGCATACATGTTTAGAGTTTTACATATTTTCACGTATCAGTTAAGATTTCTGTATATATAGTCTTAGTTTAATGTTAAATTAATAAGGCAATAATGAGACAATTATTAAGCATACTGTTACAGGTTGGGCCATCTGCATACCTATTATAGACAAAGCACATTTACTACCTGCCGCGGCGTTTGAGCTAACTACATTGAAACTGTTTTATGGCTATCTTCCTTTGTTTACTTTGTGTTTAAAATTCGTAATTAGAAGTAGCCCATTGTGTATCGTAATCCCTTAGGGCCTATTGAATATTGTGATCACTGCCAGGTGTCACGTATTTAAATAGAAGCTGGTTCTAAGAAATCTTCCAAGCGGTCGAGCATTGTGTCAAGACATATTTGACAATATAAAGCAAAGCCGCGACGGAGGGGTGCGGCAGTCAAGCGACGATTACGATACTAGCAAGACGTGTGTAGTACATTTGAAAAGCGATATAGTGACGGACTTTGCGCGTATTATAGAATCGTGCAGTTTGTACTGGTTGTGGCCAGTTATATTTGTACCTGTGTTATACGTGTTTGTATAGTTCTAATAAATTCTATAGTAATTCCAACGGCATTGTCATTCGAAGTCCCGCATTCGTAACAATACGAACCGTCTAGTTTGAATCCACGATAAACAATAAAAAGTTTTCATTCATGCTATCGTTCGTTTCTTCATTAATTTGTCTCCATAAAAACAACCGCAATTTGAGAGCGCTCAAATAAATAATTCAATGCTAAAACCAAGTTATTCTCCACATCGAACGTCAGACAAACGCCGTCTGTTTTAATAATATATCATAATATTTTCCCCGACGTCCTTGGGGATTAGCAGTGAAGGTTTATTTGACGGGTCGGGATTCATTTTTCTCACAATCATGTTAGACATGAAAATGGTTGGCCGTATTATGTGCTATGAATTTTCATTGCGTTTTTTGTACAGATTATCTCGTTTTCAGGGCCCGTGGGAAATGTTTAAACTTTTTCATATTTTTTTACAAAATATGTAAATTGTAGTCTCAGACGGAAGAAAAGTATAGATGGAACCTACGTGAAAAATAGCGTCAAATGAAGTGATTTTTGAAGTGAAACTTCTTTAGAATCGTTAATTTGAAACTCGGCGAAACGAAAAAGCGACACTGAAAAGACATAAATCTATATAAATAAGCCTGCGAGAGAATGAGGTACGAGTTGTACATTATACAACACAGATTAGAGGGGCAATAAGACCATAAATATAGGTCCAATTTGGACCGAAATAAAACTGATTATAATAATTATTTTAAGACTAAAACAATGAAAAATTGAAAGTGATACTAAAGAAGTTTATTTTGAATTATGATATGTTGACGGTTGATGATGTAGGCTAAAGGAATTACGAGTATTAGTTTATATATAGTTTTATATTAATTAAAGTTAGACAAGAATTATCTGCGAGTATATTCTCTGAAGTTTCACTTCTACTGCTTGTGAACTGCACACACTGTTGTGTTTTTTTTTACTTGTGTGCGTAAACTTATGTAATCGAATCTAATAGATTATTTAATACTGAGATTACTTTGAGAGTTCGACACTCTGTCTTTATATTAACGGGCTAAGATTGTAGTTATTGAATAAAGTCGTTATAACAGTTAGCAGTTATCTAAATTTTAACAGATTTTAAGTAGATTCAAATTCAGTGTAGTAACCATTATTATGTAGTGTATTTTAAAACAAGTTTGTTGGAATCCACCTCTTCAGTGGTTTTACGCTTCATGTTTTAATATTTGTCGTACTTTTTCATATGTCATATGTCTTAGAAAATGTAAATTTCCTTTTATGATGTCTTTGTCTTACTGAGTACGCACTGTTTGCTACAATTATTAATATATTGTTATTCTTTTAAGCGTAACGTTAAAGCATTCCTTCTGGAACAAGCATATTATTCAGTTGATGTTTACTTTTGTTCTTAAATTTTAATATGATTATACAAAATGCCTTCTTATTGACATAATATTTTGTAAAATTAATAATAACTATTGTGAATTTGGCATTTCTTATAATGTTAACTATAATATAATAATTAACTATCGACTTTTTAAAATAATAATATACATAAATTAAAAAAAAATATATATCATCAATCATTTCATTCCACTCACACTGGATTTCAATGCAATTTATTTAACAGTTGAAACATTATGTACAATTGACAGCTAAGTTTTAAATGGCGGCATTAATTTAATATCACTTATATGCAAACACCAAGCAGCTATAAACAGATAAACAGTCTAATATTACAGCTTGGTTTACAAACTATTGTAATTATCATTGTATTTTCTATGTATTTTCGCACTTTCCATTCCCATAAGGGGGGAATGGAAAGTGCGAAAAATTTAAAAACTTCGTTTAAAAAAACCGACTTCAAAAACGAAAAAACTAAAATGTATAAAATAACTTATTTCTTAAGCTATTATTATTAATATATATTATCTAAAACATATTAAAGTCGGTGCTTAGTAATTTTCAAAATATAGTAATTTTTATGTTTTACTTTGCACCGACTTCAAGATGTTTTAGATAATATATATTAATAATAATAGCTTAAGAAATAAGTTATTTTATACATTTTAGTTTTTTCGTTTTTGAAGTCGGTTTTTTTAAACGAAGTTTTTAAATTTTATTTGTTACTTTTTAGTGTCTAGCTATGTATGGGTGGACCTACGAATGGTGCCGCGCTTCTTAAAAAATATAGGTCCCAAGAACCGGGAGCAAAAAAATGTTCGTAAAATGAAAACTACTGGGCCAAACGATGTCAAATTTTTAGGGGACCACATGGCAGCTATTCCGCGTCGAACAAAAAAAGAATCACGTAAATCGAATCATAAATCTCAGAGTAGTCGGTGTACATATGGAACGGAGTGAAAATTACTTCCATGAAAAATGTTCATAAAATGAAAACTACTGGGCCCAAACTATGTAAAAACTTAGGGGACCAATTGGAAGCTATTCCGCGTTGAACAAAAAAAGAATCACGTAAATCGGATCATAAATCACGGAGTTATCGGCGAACATACATAAAAAAAAGCAACAAAAAAAAAAAAAGGTCCCAACGAATTGAGAACCTCCTCCTTTTTTCGAAGTCGGTTAAAAATACATACTAAGTATATAAAAGTTGAAATAACTTTGGAAATAATACTTCATGTATATATGTCAGCAGCTACATAAATCATATCGGCATAGAGTTTCCTCAAAGACATTTGCAAGAAACTCTTTGATGCCACCCGTGATCAGAAGGTCGGCTCATATTCCGCCCAACAGATAAGCATCGCCATACAGCGCGGCAATGCAGCCACCCTTCTGGGCACACTCCCATCTGGCAGCGATTTGTTACACAGTCTATAATAGCTTGTAATATTTAGTTTAATACTTACACTTAGTTGATTTTTTATTGTATTTAATTTTAATCATTTTAGATTATCTCTATATATTTTAGCAAGTTTTCTGTTATACATGAGTAGTATCTAAATTCATTCTACTCACATTGGACAAAAGATTTTATTTTTGGTAGAATATACAGAGTGATTTTCAAGTGGGTTTCAAGGCCAAATGTGAAACTATAAGATATAATGAAAAATATTTATGGGAGCTCCATACGTCTTGTCGTGGCAGCGGACAGCGAACTACTGGCACACTTTTTTTTATTTGACTTGACTTTATATTGTTGGTCCGAAGACCTCACAACTTTACCGGGGTTTTTGGAGCCCGGGAGCTACTTGCTTGAGGGAGCTCCCTAGGGAGTTTTACCTCAGCTGGGCTGTTGCCATGAGAGGGGGATGAATCTGATGATGCCCGCCATAGGGCGACACAATTAACTAATTGAGAACGGGCGATGGGTAATATAAAGCCCGAGGGGAAGGATCCCGGCGGACCGGGATCGGCGGTTCGCGGCGGCCTACGCTATCTTACTGCCGTTTCGCAATGTGTTATGGCTGAGAGAGAAGAAACGGCGAAAGAAACTTCCCAGCAACACGCCTAGTCTATCCTGTGGGGGGGCTATGTCTCCTGGCGTCCCTCGCGAGGACGTGGAGAGATCGTGATTGGCGTTGTCTGAGACGCCGCCGTCTGTGTCTGTGGTCGGTGCCTGCCAGCCTGCCGTCCTAACGGGCGGGCTGATCCGGGCCAGCCGTTTTGTAATAAGGTCGACCTTGTCCGTGAGGACATTACGCGGTCGTCGCACGAGAGCCTTTCGCCGAGGCTTGTAATCGGACGCGGACACGACGAGCGGATTTCGATGGTGCGGCGCGAGGTCGAAATACTTACGCGAGAGCGACGTAATGTAGTTTTTGATGGAGGGAAGCTCCAGATTGCGGTGGAGGTCGACGTTACGCATATAGAGGGGAACACCGACGGCTCTGCGCGTGAATTTATTCTGCACGATTTGCAGTTTATTTAAAAGGGTAGGCTTGGCATGGCCGAATACCACACTCGCATATGTCATGATCGGGCGGATGCATGTTTTATATAGAGTAAGCTTGTGTCTGAGGGACATTTTGCTTCGGTTATCTATCATGGGTGCTAGACGACCCATCACAAATCGCGCTCTATTTCGGACTATAGTGATATGCTCGTTGAAGCGCAAGTTCTGATCTAGGGTGACACCCAGGTATTTGGTGTGCTTTGCCCAGCACACGTAACGTGGAAGCGCACATATTAATAGTTGCTCTATCTCGCTCGCACATCATCCGTCCCGCTCACACATTGTGCTACATATTGCACTAGCTGTACGACTTGTTGATATTTGTACTTAAGGTTACCGTTTCCAAAATAAATTAGTTCACTTCAATTCACATTAGCACTCGACAGTGAATACTACTCTCTGTTATCTGAAGTATGGTTTAACCTCTACTTCTCGTTGCTACTTACTTAACAGTGTCATTAGATATTTTTTTAAATAAAATTCCCTGGTTAGGAGCCAATCGACTGTGTTTGAAAAAAAACACTTGCTGTATTATTACACCAACTCATGTTGCGTTGCTTATAAGGATCTATTTCTGTGAAGGAGTGTCAAACGTTAAACATTAATTTAATACCAGTTATGTGCATGCAAACATCAAGCAGCAATAAACAAACTAATATAAAGCTTAGTTCACAAACTATTGCAATTACTTTATACCTTATGGTAAAAGGAAGAGCGTAAATATCTACTATATAAAGTTGAAATAGCTTTGGAATTAATACTCGATGTAGGGTCAGCAGCTACATAAATCATAGTTATTTTCCATTATACAGTTAGCTGTGTTCTCAATAGTAGTTCTTTATTTAATGTTCTTTTGCCAGATTGTTTCAATATTAACTGTATATTTGTGTATCTCACAATTTACACCCCGACTACGATTAGGTTAAAAGGCAGGATTATGTTTTTACTAAATAGACTGAGAATGTGGGTAGTTTTCGAGATATTGAGTATTTTTGGTAATAAATTCCTTAGGGCTTCTGTAGAAAAATGACAAAAACGATAAACGTTTGTCATCGCTATGGAAGGCTTAACTGTATATTATCCAACACACGTTTGGCCAGTTTTTTTTTTTAATCTTGTCTCTAAAATGATTATAGGAAAAACAATTATCTATACAAAAATAGAAATGTGTGCTGGGGCACATAGTAGAAGTGAAAGTTCATCGGACAAGTGGAAAAACCAATAGCAACGGACAAGTAGAAAAACGAATCGCAACGGACAAGTGGAAAAACGAATCGCAACGGACAAGTGGAAAAACAAATCGCAACGGCCAAGTACAAAAACAAATCGCAACGGATAAGTGGAAAAACTAATGGCAACAGACAATTGGCAAAACGAATGGTCGTGGCGAATCACAACGAACAATTGGCAAAATGAATTGCATTTTTTTTTATCTTGAAGTTTTACGGGCAGGTTTTCAAATTGGACAAGTACATTAACAATCTTTTTTCGCAGGTTTAATGCAAATTATGATTTGGTTAGGCTAGGTACATTTTAATGAATGCATTTTTTATTTTAACATATATTATTTTATCAAACAAAGAGACTGATTTCAATCCGGAACCAATAAAATTCGACAGTCTACTCTAACATTATGCCACCTCTCACCACGTCTACTCTAAAATTGTGCCGCCTCTCACCACGTCTACTCTAAAATTGTGCTGCCTCTCACCACGTCTACTCTAAAGTTGTGCCGCCTCTCACCACGTCTACTCTAAAATTGTGCCGCCTCTCACCACGTCTACTCTAAAATTGTGCCGCCTTTCACCGAGGCCGTAACGCATTTTCGTCACAGAAAACATCCTAACACTGTCTATATAGAAGTTTTACTTCAAAAATGTAAAAATTAAAACTACCTACTAATCGCTTTAAAGTAAAATAAAAAAAAACAGTTACTTGGTTATTAAATTGTTTATTAAAACTATACAAAATCAGATAATAATCACCAAATAGCAAAATACCAGACAGGAAACAGATGAGACAGTCCATTGAATCGCAAATGCGAACTTTCCAAGTTATCGCGAAATACGATTTTCAATTCAACGCGCGATACATTATTCTCTGTATTGTATTTTATTTATGAGTGCCAATGCTTTATTTCATTTTGAACGTTTACTATAATCGCAGTGTATAATCTTTATGACGTCATAAAACAGAGGCTTCTGTCTAAAACCCTTACACACTGCTTTTGTTTCCTGAAGTACAGATAAGTTGACAGCTCACTTGATGGAAAGTGGTTATAATCGCCTATGGATATTTGCAACACCAAAGGTGCTACAAATGCGCTGCTGCTCTCTTAAGGGAGACTGGAACCTGTTTACTAATGCCGGAACACAACTCAAGGTTGTCTTGGCGACATACTTTAGACCAGGGGTGGTAGCCATCCAGTCGGGCAAATGCCATACCACCTGGCTGTGGGTTGTTTTGTCGCCTCTTACGACAGGCCGCCCGGCCGCAGGAAGTTGTATTCTTTCTCCGTTCCTGCACGGATATTTATTCGCATATTACCCTAGAATGATGATGTCCACTAACAATCTAATGTACTGGGTCCCTAAATAAATGTATAATAAAAAAAAATATACATTGCCGGCTTCCTGCGCATGAGTCGGTATGGAAATGAGTGTCTGAAGTGCTTAATTAATATTTGTATTTAATTTTAATTTAGTGCGCCGTCTGAACTATTAGCCATTTATAAGGATGAGAAGAATTGTTTGTAGTTTAGAGATATTATCTATATATTAGATGTTGACGTGAATTAAAATTTAGCATGATAAATATTGTCTCAGTTGACTTCGCTGTCCACTAACCATTGTTCACTTACGCTGACAATAAAGTAAAATTCTATTTTATATTAAACTAGCGGCCCCGGCAGATGTTGTCCTGCTCTGAAAACATAAAAATCTAGGACCCGATCCCAGCGCCACCTATCAGTTGCAATTATAGATTTAAACCATCTGGAAACCCACTCAAACACCAAAATCGCTCCAGGTGATTAGGAGGATTCTAGAACCCAATCTCAGCGCCACCTACCAGTTTCAACGGGATAAAAAGTATCATGTGTCCGTCTCCTGGCTAAGCTACCTCCCCACCAATTTTCAGCCAAATCGGTACAGCCGTTCTTGAGTTATAAATAGTATAACTAACACGACTTTCTTTTATATATATATTATATATATATATATATATATATATATATATATATATATATATAGATAATGATAAATTATAAATGAAACTACATTAAAAACTTAAATTAATTTATAGTGATTTTATTATTACATGAATAAAAAAGTTTGGTTCTTGTTTTTCTTAAAAGATGATGTCTTGTAGACATTAAAAGTTGTGCCTGATTTTTGTACAATATTGAAAGTTTTAATCAAATATTTTACTTGTCACTTACTCTTTATGACGTCATAAAATGGAGGATTCTAATGTGCATACGTCTGCGCGTGAGTCGCTGCGGAAATGAATGTCTGAAGTATTTTGATTAATATTTGTGTTTAGTTTTATATAAGGGCGCCGTCTGGACGAAGGGTGCAGTAAGATTTTAATAACTTACGGATATTACCTGTATTTTCTGTTTTAGTGGTGATTTACAATTGATTTAACTATTTCCTGAATAAATACTTTAGCATCTCGTAAATCGCCATTAAAAACTGCGTTGGTTTAGATATTTTTTCTCAGAATTTTGAAATTTTATTGATCAAATTAATGAAATAATTAATCAATTAAATGCAACAATTTTTAGGGTTAAGTAGATAATTTTTTTTACAAAAAAGGAATTCTTTTTTTGGCATTTTCATCGGACATCGTGTTTCTGTTTTTTTTCATGTGAACTGAGGGTTTGCATATTATTATCATAGTTACACGTGGTATTGTTCTGCAATTCTGCAAGCTGGGACTACGAGTCCTATGAAGATGAAAAGTTGTAATGTTAGTTGGCCCGCATTATGCTGTTTGGGTCCAATTTTATAACTTACTAAGATTTAAGATATTTATAGCTATCGTTTTAGAGAAAACTGTGTCGGAACAAGTTAATTTTTACGCACGTGAACAACAACTACAACCGCTTCCGGGAAAATTTCCGAGGGATTCCCGGAATAAAAAATATCAAACATTTTAATACATTAAATTTTCTATTGATCAGTAAAAGAATCACATTGGACTTCGAATTATTTGAATCTGGCAATTTTAAATAATTCTCAGAAAAATGCCCATGGGATTCCCAGGATAAAAAGTAAAGGAGAGTTTAAGTCTAAGAATTAGTTGTTCAGCGAAAACCGTATCAAAATCGGTCGAATAGTTTTTACGTGAATCCACAATAAACAGACAAGAAATCTAAAAAATGTATAGTGTTCTCCATCGTTTATATAGTCACAGCATGTTTAGAATGTTGTAATATTAAAGATGTAGTCTTTTATCATTATATTTTTATCCTGAATGAAACACTTCTTTTTTATGCCCATTTCTTCTCTATTTCATTCAATATCTACAAAGTAACATTGTCTTCGAGAAAGTTATCAGCGTGAATCATTGTTTCAGTGTCCTAAGCATTCTAATTTCTTAATATAGTCGGAGAGTATCGTCGTGCATAAACAGCGCGTGCAAGTCGGGGATCAGGTCGTGGACTCCCGGTGCGGGCTGCCTTAGGCGAGGCTTGTGCAATTTGCATCGGACCACGCCCGCCTTCCGTGCTACTATTGTTTCATTTTATGAGAATTATCTTCACTCGGAATACTTTGTTATTGATGTTGAACGGCTTAGAGGCTACTGTTTGGTAACAGAAGAAGTACCTTTAAATGTGTGCAGTGGATCACGGATCCCACACAGCTTCGCTGGTTCTAGTACTTCTTTAGTGGACTGTAGGTTATATTTAAGGAAGTATGTAATATAATAGAATGTACTTTATTGTACAATAATATGATTGAAATAGGACCCAAAAATAACTTAGAATCAGGTACAAATGGCGGTCATATCGCTGACAGCGATCTCTTCCAAACAACCTTGAGATGGAGTGCGAAATATGGCCCAAAAGCTAGGGCAGGGTTTGCTGCACAATATGTTTAAAAATGTTACATATTTTATATATTAATATTATTATATAATTTGGCTAAATTCACCTGTCATTTTTAAATTTCCCATGTTGTGTTTTATTCTTTAGAATAATTTTTATCTGATGATTGAAAAGTTGACCCTTAAATTAAATAAATTAACTTTTTTATTCAAATTTTAATTATTGATGACTCGCAGGATTACAAGTCGTGTATGACATTCGTGTGCCGCTGTCACGTATGCGCACGATCATAGTTTAGCTACTCCAAACGTTAATGGTGATATCTTAGTATATATAAAATTTTATCGATAATACGTATGTATATCCTCAAACTAAGTAAACAAGCTTGTGTAATGTGTAATTAGAACCACTAGTAAATAACGGAAAATTCGTTCGTTTATATTTACATATATACCAAAAACGAACAAATCAATCTGCGGCTTCTTCTAAAGTAATTTGATTCAGTAAACTGTAAAAAACATAATAAAACTACGTTTTAACGGTTTTAAGTGCGGTAATTTATTTGATTTTGGTTATTACTTGACTAATAATTTCTTTTATTTTTCCTTCCACCCATTTTAATATTATATAAAAATTTTGGAACTAGGCATGTTTGCTGAAGAGTTTTTTGCGCCGCTTCTTCTCTTCAAGCCACAACATGTCGTGAAGCGGTGGTAAATTAGATTAGGCTCCCATAGAGTAAATAATAACCATAAACAAAATTTTAACTAAATAATTAAAATGAACAAGTTGGCGGTAGGCTAAATAAAACTAACAATACTCGTTGGAGAAATGTCATCTTTATCGTCCGTGACCACGGCCACTGAAAAGCGACCGAAACGTCGGAATAACCAAAACCAAATAAATTACAGAGCTTAAAACCGTTAAAACGTAGTTTTATTATGTATCCAAGTCGCGAAAACTTTAGAAAATATTAAGTAATAAACATTCAAACAAGCGTGACTCAACCAACCTGTGCTAGCAAATAAATATTTCCTTAAATAAGAGATCTTTTGAAATTACGTTCAGGAGAATAAAAGTAAGGTAATATTGTTGGTTTTATTGCTACCAATAAAATTCACGATTTCAATACCAGATCTTAAACTTTATTGGTGACCTCAGATGAGTAGGTACTTAGGATTGTTTTCTCCTTTCTTGAATTAACTCCTGATCTCTACTAGTGGAACTCTATCTGCATTAACCTACCTGAATTATCTCGATGTTTTTATTTTTTATTACAGAAGTTCAGCAGACAGGCAGACGGTCCACTTGATGGAAAGCGGTTACCATCGCCTATGGACATTTGCAACACGAAAGGTGCTACAAATCCGCTGCTGCTCTCTTAAGGAATGTTAACCTAGTCACTAATGCCGGACCACAATTCAAGGTTGTTATGGCGACATACTTTAGACCAGGGGTGGTAGCTATCCTCGATACTAACGTAATGGTGAAACTTATTTTCGTTAGGGATGCCCTACATCAACATTGTCATGATTATATAATTAAAACTGCGTTTGACGGTTTTGCGCTTGATACTTAATTTGATTACTAAAATATGCCCGCGATTTCGTCCAAGCTTGAATTGAAATTCCCGCGGGATTCTCGAAACGCAAAGTATGTAATGTAATGTGTTAATAAAGCCTATAATTTTATAAACAAGAGCTTTAACACTTTGGGATAAATAAAAGAACAATTATTTGATTAAAAGAAGCAAACTAACCATTACTGTTCCTTGGAAAATATCGTTGAAATAGAACAAAAAGATTTTTGCTTCAAATTCCACTAATATACTTGGTAAACTTTAAAAATCATACTCACGTGAAAGTTCATATTGTTTCATGCGTATTTGGTTATTTTTTAGCGGGTTTTAGACTGTTCAACGTGAAAATTAAAATAACATGAATAAATTAGCTTCGTTTATGTTTTTATGTTTATGGCTTGGCAACTAGGCTTTTAAGCCAGGCGCAGTTGTATTGTAGGCTACAATCGACGCCCATCAACGGGGTTCTTGTGAATACTCGAAAGGCCACACTTGACTGTACAGGTCACATTTATCACAGAAAAACATAATTATTACTCAAAAACTATCAATATCCTACAAGTATTTTTCATTTTAGAGTAATTTCACACATTTTTAGTAAATAAAACAGCACAGCACAACGTCCTTTTTCAGTTCCCGCCAAAAACTCAACGACAATTCTCATTTACGTTTTTTTTTTGCTTAGTTTGTAGACCTTTAAGCCAAGTCTGTTTTGGTCTCGTTTATGGTTCACTAACCTTAATTACAGATCAAACAAAATATTGCCAGAAGGCAAGAAATAAGTTCTCGTATTAGACAATGGTCATGTTATACATTATATTCAACCTCCAACACTGAAGTTAAATTTCAAAAACTCATTTAACCACGCGAATAACAAAATTCAAAAAAATAAAATGTTGTTCGAATTTCAAAAACATGCAAACTCATCTCTCAGCGAGACTGTAGTCTGTGGCTGGATATTGCTGCTAATAAAATCCCCGTTTCGATACTAGATCTCTTGAATTATAAACGTCACGTGGCCCGCGATCGTGCGCTACCGTTGGTGCTTGCTCACGATGCAATTTGTCTTCCTACCCGCAATTTGCATGTAACATTACCGGCTGTATTGTTGTTTTCGAGTTTACTGGCCTTTTAAATAAATAACTGCTAGTTTACTTTTTTGTATGCAGTGTTAGGTATCACAAAGCATCAGAAACTATCTATCAGAATATCACGTAAAAAATAATCTTACTTAGATACTTTTTATCCCGATAAGTGTCTTTTTTCCGAGGGATAGAATATAACGAAAGAGATGGCGCTATTGTAGCATTTTGTTGGTGCCACCGTTGCAGTTTACCAACAAATTTGTCTAGGTGGTGACAACGCCAACGAAGTTTCATTGACACTGCTTTTTCTACACTTTAATAAATCTGTAACTGGTTCAAGTTTGTGCATTGTGATACAAAATTTCGAATAAATCAGAGGACAATCGTACTAGTAGATTCCGTAAATATAATATTTAGAATTTTTGTCTGTCTGTCTGCCTGTCAGAGCATCACGAAAAAACGACTGAACAGATTAAAATAAAACTCAATACAGAGCTAGCTTATATCCTGGGTCGTAGCTTAGAATACTTTTTAGGTCCTAATAAAAATCTTTCTGTTAGTAACTTAGAGCTACTACCCAGGACTTTTCACTTGACATAGCCTCGTTGGAAACGCTACTATAAAATAGATTTATTTAACAAAAGTAGTGGTCACCCGTGGTCGAAATTCGACCATAATAATTTGTTGTCAAAGACTATAACTTCTATAACAGATTTCGCCAAGGCAACAATAAACAAAGAAGTATATATGCGTGTGTGTGTCAAATACATGGTATTGTGAATTTATGGTAGTATTTATGCATGATTTAAAAAAAAAATTAGCATTCGTCGCTTTTTCTCTATATAAACTATAAGTGTGCGAAATTTCATAATCCTCCGTCCGCGCAAAAGGGGTACAAAGTTTTTGCTTCACGTATTAACATATAGATTAGTAAAATAAACATGAAATGACTAGAACTGACTTTACTGACTTGAAACCGGGTAAAAGCAATAAAGCTGCGTCCACACCATCGATCATAGCGCAACTCAAACAGAGCAAATTAATCTGCGGTTCACTTCGTTAACTAAACACCGCGCTGTTTGTTTTTACATTGTTCGCAATTCAGTTGCGATTTTAGGGTACTACTGTGTGATAGATAACCAGTTGCAGAAAAAGGGAGAAGTGAGTTTCTTTATTATTAGTAAGTCAATGTAAGGGTTTGATGAAGGAAATTAAGCAGAGTTTTATATGGGCGAAGTTGTATGGAAAGCATTGGTTATATTATAAATACATTGAATTTATTACATTAGCCTACAAAAAAAATGGTTTGTATTTTGACCAGATCTATCTATTCTCCCCTCCCTCAACATTTTGAGGGTGTAACGAAATACATTTAAGCATAGACTAGAATAGGGTCTGGTCAAAAGTACAGACCACTTCTTTTATAGGCCGTTATTTGGACTCTAGGATTTCATACCCCGAGTCCGATGCCTTGTGTTTTTTTTCTACTTTACGTAGTCGTACTGGTTGTGTTCAGTTATATTTGTACCTGTGTTATACGTGTTTGTATAGTTATAATAAACTCTATAATCATTCCAACGGCATTTTAATTCGAGTCCTGCAACTCATTACAATAATGATGGATTCATAAGCCTGTCTTTTCACATAAACTTCTAATTCGGAGTGATTAACATGACATCAGTCATCTCACGACACTTGCCCCAAGTTTTTCATTTCTACTCTCTTACTACTTATAATTTAGCTTATTTTATTTTTCATTTTAATTTATCGTTTCGGCCATTATTGAGATATCCAAACATCAATGGTTATTGGTTAAGGTTGTTTTTGTGACAATTATGTATTGGAATTAGTAAGAAAATAATAAAAATACGTTTCAACGCGGTAAGTTATTTGATTTTAATTCCGACGTTTCGGCCACTTTTAAGTATCCGGAATCACAGAAGACAAAATTATCGAGAGTAATAGCCGCGAAAACTTAAAAAAACATCAGTAAGAAAATGTTGTACAAATTCATCATTCTTGATTTACTCATAATGTATTTTGCTCGTAAATTTTTTATCAAACACAAATAACTACTGAATAATAACAAAGAATGTTTAGAAAACTCACGACTATCTTTATCTGTTGCTAGCACAAAAAAGAACTACAGAGCCCTGCATTTTCACTTACAAACGATCGCATATAAAACGACTAATATTCTACGTGACTTCTTGCCAATGGATTCACTTGTGAAGATTCCATTAAGCCGTTCTACACTTTTTTCTCTCTTGTCGTGTGCCTTGATCTTTTATGTGTAATAAATCGTACGGAACCGTCATGGTTTTCTAAGGTTTTCATCTTTTTTGTCGCCAAGTATTCTGAAAATGTGGCCTTGTATAAAGTCTTTTTAGGATTCCGTATATAAAAGTCTATTTGTCCATTCGTACACGGACTACCGTGTACGAATGGACAAATAGACTTTTAAATAGACAGCCATTTTACTCCAATGTAATCGTACAATATTTATGATCGTTTTATATGCGATCGTTTGTAAGTGAAAATGCAGGGCTCTGTAGTTCTTTTTTGTGCTAACAGATAAAGATAGTCGTGAGTTTTCTAAACATTATTTGTTATTATTCAGTAGTTATTTGTGTTTGATAATAAATTTACGAGCAAAATACATTACGAGTAAATCAAGAATGATGAATTTGTACATTTTCTTACTGATGTTTTTTTAAGTTTTCGCGGCTATTACTCTTGATAATACATATATATCGAGGGCTTGATAACAAATGGGCATACAGACGAAAGTGCAGTTTTACACAAGGGACAAAATTGTGAAAAAAAGTAAACTATAGTAGAATTATTTTCTCCGTGCAGTTTGGGTCATAAAAAATCGGAGCAGTGAAGCGAGTATTTCGCTCTCTCTTCCACTCACGGGCTTTATGGGCAGGCATAGTGATACGCATTATTTTTGTCGATAAGCGTTATCGATAGTGTATTTAGTTTTGTCATTTTGTGGGTGAGTGATATAAATGAAAGAAAAAAATAGATAAAACAACGTATTTATTAAAATAAGAATAATAATGATTTAAAATAAATTATTAATTAGGTATTAAAAAACTATAAGTACAAAAGTTTAGAATGTAACAAGTTATATTAAAAATAAATACAAATACTTATATCTAAGTTTAAAATTAACAGCAAAAAAGATAATAATGATTTTTATAAGAATGATAATCTTTCTTTGATAAGAATGAGTTTTAATCGCTAATGGCGTTGCGCCCGCGCAACATGCTCACCGCCCTAGCCGGGCTGAGGCCGAGTTTGATTATGACCCAACCTGCACAGAGAAAATAATTCTACTATAGTTTATTTATAAGGCTGAAATTTGGATTACCCTTCTATTTAGGCACATTTGCATATTGGTAAGACTTTCTAAATTGTAACATACATTTTAGTAAAAAACAAAAAAATGGCATTCTTGCATATACGCCATTTGTTATGAAGCCCTCGATATGTATATAAACAAAATTAAAAAAATTATAACCATGATATATATGGGAAAATGGGAGTTAGGAGAATTAGAAACCCACAGCCATGTCTAGAGTATGCCGCCTTAACAACCTTGAGTTGTATTACGACATTAGCGGCCAGGTTCTAGTCTTCTTTAAGAGTTCCAAATGTCCATAGGCGACCGTAACCGTAACGCGCTGTCTGCTGAACTCGTGCTATATAAATAAAAATGTTCCTAGGCATGTTGGAGTACGAAATACTTCGTCGTATTCATATTGAGTTAGATTAAGCTTCTAGGCTTCTTTATGGTTCTTAAAGAAGCCTTCAAACTTACACTAAGGATTCGAACCCGTGCCGTTTGAGTGTGGGACGCGTGTGCTAGCCATTACGCTACCACCACTTGCCACGTATTTTGCATTAAAACATTTATATTTGGTATTTTATGCTTTTTGTATGTACGTATAAATTGTTACAACTCAGGTCCCGACAAAAACAAAATCCACCTGCATATCTGAAACAAAGCACATTTATTGCCCGTTGGCATTTGAACTAATAACTAATAGCATTTAAACTAATTGTAACTCTTTTATGATCGTCTTCTATTGTTTAATTTGTGTTTAAAAATTGTATATAGAAACAACCCATTGTTTTATTGTACTCTTTTATGACAGTCATTAGCCAGGTGTGGCGGATTAAGTCGACTTCGATACGAGGATATTGCATTTGTGCAGTATAAAACGATAACCTGATGGAGGGGGAGGCAGTCGAGGGAGAACCACGAGCGAAGCGAGACGTGTGTACTACAATCGGGAATCAAATAAGTGACGGACTGCGCGTTTTATTGAATTACGACTTTCTGCATTACGTTTGAACTTGTTGTGTTCTGTTATATTTGTACCTGTGTTATACGTGTTTGTGTAGTTCTAATAAACTCTATAGTCATTCTAACGGCATTTTGTTTCGAGTCTCGCGACTCGTGATATTGAGAGTATTTTGATACCAAACTATAACAGATTGTATTCCATTCCTTGCAGGTATATAATATTGTATATACTCGTAGTTAGATGTATGTATATGAAGCATCCGAGCGATTAGCTTTAAAATTCAATACATGACGTCTAAATTTATGTTTTTTATGGGGAAAGGTTCTTTGCGCTGCCCAACAAAAGCCTCAGGTTTTGATTAAAAAATTTCATAAAGTATTTATAACACTGCTCACTTATTTTCATGATTTAATACTTGTTAAGTTTAAGTTATGTTTTAGGGAGTTGTTGATATGTGAATGCATAATTGACAAATGAGCGTGTATGCAATATGCTTGTTTGTTCATTCCTGGCTTTTGAGATAAATATTTTCTTATGAAAATTGGTAGTAAGACATGATGATCACATAACCTAATTAATGAAAACTTCTAATTTTTTCACGATAATTTTAAACATGACAGTAAGCGCTCTTGTGTATTGAACACAGCGGGAAAGAGAATCTTAAAATTGTCTAATAAATAAAGCAGTTATTCCTGACTATATTATTTAAAACAAATATATTTATAGACAAGTTGAGAACCTTCATCATTTTTGGAGTCCATTAAAAATCTAATGCGTACTTATTAAATGTAATTTTTGACTGGTTTGCTTTAATTTGAAAAAAAAAACAAAAATTAGAGAATAGCAAAAAATAAGCTGTAACGTGATGTAGTTATGCAGAATATTCAAGATTTTCAAAGTTACACTGCTATTGGTCTATTCCTTATCCTTAGTATTCCTCTCTGGTGAACCTTAGCCACGGATCAAAATTTCAAATACATACCTTACGAAATAGGTAATGTCACGAAAAATCTTTATTATCATTTTCATTGACCTAATTATTTGGAATCGGCACAATATTTATTTTTCTTCCATACTCTTTTATATTTTGGCATACATCCGTTATATCACTTCAACCAATCCATACATCTCTGTTTTTGGTCTACTTATACACTTGTATCCATCGGTCTTCCAGTTTAACATGCTCTTTGTTATATGAATTACAATCCTCCTCATTACCTGACTAAGCGACCTTTGAACCTCTTAATTTTTCAGTCACAGTTGTAACTTTCAATATACCTCTAACATACTAATTTCTTACCTTATCCATTCTTATAACAACAAACACCCATCTTAACATTCAACAAAAAATTATTTGTTATGAACTCAGTTAATTTGCCCATAGAAATTCAGTACTCCCAAAACTGTGGTTAGGCCAAGACGATTCAAACATGTTAATTAGATCTCAGAAAGTTTTCGGGTTAAAGCAATTAACGGAGGCTTTAATTATCTCCGAAACAAAGGGCCAGAATTAGGTGATTCGTATGGATATCTTAATTCTGGATATTTGGAAGAAGATCGACGTAGCTGTTGTGTACTTTTGTAAGCGCTAAAGGTAATACGTGATTATTTTAGCTAATTCTCTTGACAGTAAGAAGGCTACTAAAACGTAGCAATGGATGATTCTGATATGTTTAAATAATCGAAAAAGATCGCAATTATAATCGCGTGACTAACCGTCCAAATGAAAATATATTTTCTTATTACTGCCTTTTAATTTTGCAGATTATTATCTCCAGTGTTAGGCTGTAGTTATATTGTATACACCTTCTGTACTACATTCAATATAAATAACCCGTCTATCTTCTAAATCCTAGCTTCTTGAAAAAAATAGATATTTAGAAACATGCTGAAGTCGATCATTTCTAGTTGTTTTAGTTTCCAATCGTCTATAGAAGTGAAAATTTGTGTTGTATCAATACTACATTTTACATCGTCGTGGGTTATTTGGTCGTAACAATTGATATGTTTTTGTGCTTTGAGCAGATTGGATACATTTTTAATTCAATTTAACTAAACAATGATCAAATTAACCATAAAATTTAAAAACTTCGTTTAAAAAAACCGACTTCAAAAACTAAAAAACTAAAATGTGTAAAATAACTTATTTCTAAAGCTATTATTATTAATATATATTATCCAAAACATCTTAAAGTCGGTGCTTAGTAATTTTCAAAATATAGGAATTTTTATGTTTTACTTTGCACCGACTTCAAGATGTTTTAGATAATATATATTAATAATAATAGCTTTAGAAATAAGTTATTTTACACATTTTAGTTTTTTAGTTTTTGAAGTCGGTTTTTTTAAACGAAGTTTTTAAATTTTATTTTTTAATTTTTAGTGTCAAGCTATGTATGGGTGGACCTACGAATGGTGCCGCGCTTCTTAAAAAATATAGGTCCCAAGAACCGGAAACACAAAAATGATCGTAAAATAAAAACTACTGGGCCAAACGATGTCAAATTTTTAGGGGACCACATGGCAGCTATTCCGCGTCGAACAAAAAAAGAATCACGTAAATCGAATCATAAATCTCAGAGTAATCGGTGTACATATGGAACGGAGTGAAAATTATTTTCATGAAAAATGTTCATAAAATGAAAACTACTGGGCCAAACTATGTCAAATTTTTAGCGGACCACATAGCAGATATTCCGCTTCGAACAAAAAAAGAATCACGTAAATCGAATCATAAATCTCAGAGTAATCGGTGTACATATGGAACGGAGTGAAAATTATTTTCATGAAAAATGTTCATAAAATGAAAACTACTGGGCCAAACTATGTAAAATTTTTAGGGGACCAATATTCCGCGTGGAACAAAAAAAGAATCACGTAAATCGGATCATAAAGGACGGAGTAATCGGCGAACATACAGAAAAAAAAGCAACATAAAAAAAAAACCCGACGAATTGAGAACCTCCTCCTTTTTTCGAAGTCGGTTTTAAATTAATACGTGGATACAGATTTTCACATCAAACCTTCTTTCAAATATTCTTATATATAGAACAATTTGTAATTTACGACTCGACAAAAATAACATTTTTTAATTAAATCCAAAAACATATTTAGTAAATACCAAACGAAAGAATTTGAAACGGTAAAGAGATTTTGGGATTCCTCAAGATCGCAATCGGAACGTGTGCGCACACATGGCGACCAGTTGGCAGTGGAACCGGCGGTTGTTAATTGCGATCAGGGGCTTTTGGACGTCGAATTATGGTCAGTGTTTTTGGAGTTATTGGTGTAATTAGATTTTATTTTACTTAATCTTTTATAAAATCAACCGCTACGAGGTCCTTTTATCAGGTAACTAATCTTGAGCGTTGTTTTTGGTGCAGAAGCTAATTGGCGCACCAGCGTCGTTGAAAAGTTTGCTTACAACTACAGAAAATTATAGAATGTTTTTTGTGAACCCAGATCAATGATGGTCTACTTGATCATCAGCTAATGGATGTCCAGTGCGACTACTGGATATTTCTTATTTTTTTCATATATCTCCTACCAGCAACTTTGCGCAGACCGTTATTTCATAGAAAGAGGGATATCGTACTCTTTTCAACAAGACATGATCTTTCCTCAACTACTTATCAATTTCAGCAACCATCTGGTCTGCAACAACCAACTGCCATTGTAGGTAACTTATTTTACAGTATACCAATTTCTCACAGAATCTGGATTAACTTCATCTCATTTCATCTTCAACCAATTCATATCGGCTGCTGGACGTAGACTTGCCCAAGTCAACATCATATATCCAAATTCTCCGCTTTCCTCTGACCTTGGGCATGTCATCGGTTCATTGGGCTGGAGGTCCTGCTATGCTTTTAATAATAATTTTCCGCAGGGGGGCTTTGTGGCGAAGCCTTAGGTAAGTGGCGACACCTCGTACCTGACTCCGGGGGCCAAGACAAGGCCCCCGCCTCCGTGCTTGCCTTAGCCAGCCGGCACGGAGTGGAGATCGCTAGAGCTAAGACTCAAGCTCCAGGGGTGGAAGTGATAAATGGCCTAATGTCGGAAGTAGCTTCGGTGAACCTACACCCCTTAGCCACTCATACCCATGTTGCCCCTGCCTTTTATGGCATTTTTTGCGGCCCATGAAGGGAGTGGCGAGTCACCGTCTGCCCATTTTTCCATGTTCCCCGAACATTGCGACGGGCAGACGCCATAGTCCCCATATTCCCAGACCGCTAGTACCACTAACAGTTCACCCCAATAGCCCGGTACTTTTTGTCTTCATTTCCCACAATAGTCCTACACTGGCCGGGGCTTGTCCTTGGGTGCATTATTGTATGGTGTAGACAGGGATAATCGCCGGTCAGTGTCACGCTACATATTTACATTAAATTTCTCAAGGGGCCTCTACGTGTTGGCCTCCCCATGGCCCCACGCAAGCCCTCCAAAAGTCCGGGCCATTTTTATGGCCCGTGGTCTTGAAAGACATACAATAATAATAATTCATTTATTTCAAAAATGATTTCCATATTGTACAGTTTTATATTAATAATAATACTTTTAATATTACTTTTACCGAGACGCGATGTTTACTCCAGGACACGTTTGCTCCATCGATCATCGGTCATGCAGCAAACTTGAGCAGTCCATTGCCATTTCAATCTACAAATTTACCGTACCAAATTATAATTAAGGACCTGTATCATCCAGTGACCCAAGCAACTACCTACTGCATTACCCGAAAATAAACACATGACTAATGATACACTTCCATAAGTAAAACATTAAATTGTATGACTTAACAACAAAGCTTTGTGAAGAAACAAAACCGTCTCCACGCGGGTCATAAATCATCTTGAACGGTAGACGTTGAAATAAAAGTCGCTTCACATAGCCCGTAATGAGTAATGGAGTAGTTGGGACTCAGCGAGCCGTTGTGTCGACGGGTTTTCTTGCTATTTACTGCTGCTTGTTAAATCCATACTAATATATAAATGCAAAAGTAACTCTTTTTGTTACCTTCTCACGACCAATGGCCGGTTCGTACATCTTGCTATTCATTTGCTTGTTTTATTATTAGTAGAAATTTCACATTAGTCTGATGGAGCTTATGACAAATTTTAACAGTAGTTAAAATAAATGGTTATTAAGATTAAGAGTAAGAACCGACAGACCGAGACATTATTGAAATTTTACATGGAAACAAACAGGCTACTTATTGTCACAAAAATTTTGAAGTGAAATGAGTGAAATAGGGAATGACTTTGAATAACTGTTCCGGAATATTCAAGTTTAGTCACAATCTTTAAGCAAATAAGCACTAGGTGAGAACTAAGAGTGCTCTTGATAGCTCGAGAAAACACGATTCACTAAATAGTCGTGATTAAATCAAAACTATTAAGGAAGGGTAAAATTGTACTTCGAGAGATATTTTATTAATATTTTAAATTTGCACCATTACATCGTAGGAAAATTTTCTATGTAACAAAGTCAATTTTCAATTGTTTGTTGGTGTTGCCAACATGCTGGGCCGCGGCGGTGAAATCAAGCACCACACCGACTAATATTTTGGTTTTCATTACCTTTTGGCTAATAATGTAATAGTATGCCTTGAAGTCAGCATACTGGTCACACTGATCAACTTTTAAATATATCATTGCTCTGAACACTGCTGAGAGACATTTATACAATAAAATTAGTTATATAGCTAAACATATGAACATTAAAGATATAAAAACATAACATAAAAATTAATTTCTGCGAACATAACAACAACAACATAAACACAAAATAACATTATTCTAATGGTAACACACAGATACCGCTTAAAGAACGTTTATACACCTTTTTATTAGGCGTCACAATATCAACGACGCGAACCTTACCAAACCCCCCAAATTCTTTACTATTATCGGGCCTGCAAAATCCAAACCAATTTTTTGGAAAGGCCTACACGCAATAACTCGTTCAGCAGGTAAGCTACCCATAAGTTGTTTGGCGGATTCTGCTTTCATTTTGAAACATAATAAACATTTATAAATAATCTTTTTAACATGCCTGTACCCGTTTAACAACCAATATTTTTGATTTAGACTAGATAATAATAATTTAGGTGCAGCATGAAATAACCGAATATGTTCACTATGAATAATAAGTTCCGTGATACGAGATGATTTCGGTAAAATAATAGGATGTCTTTGTGAAAAAGGCACGTTGGAATTATCAATTCTACCACCTACCCGTAGAATGTTTTCGCTATCAAGATAGGGGTATAAAGATTTTAGAGGGCCTTTTACATTACAATTGCCCGAAGATAAACAACTAATTTCTTGTTTGAAATAAATATTCTGTTCATTTTGAATTATTTTATTTAATGCGATTCTTGTTTTTAAGTTATTGCAAAACCTGAGTATTAAGGCCATCACGCGCGTCATTTTGTTGATGTCTGAATATCTATCAAGAAAAGAATAAAAATCATCACCCTTTTGCATAATAAGAGATACCTTGACATTGGAACCCGCAAAATCCTTCTTCATTTCAGGCAGACTATCCAAATCCAATGGTAGTTTCACGCCACAGTTAAACTCATAACTACCATCTTGCAAAAACTCTGGGCCCTGCCACCACAGCTTGCATTTGAGTAATTCGTCTGGATTAGTTCCACGGCTTACAAGATCAGCTGGGTTCTCATTACTAGGTATATACAGCCAATGCCATCTGGAAGTTAACTCTTGAACTAATCTCACCCTATTTGCAACATAAGCTTGAAGTTTAATTGGCTCTGTAGCTATCCAAGCCAGTGAGATTTGTGAGTCAGAAAATAAGTAAACATCATTTATATCAATATTTAGAATTAATGTAGAGTAAACCCTGTTTGTTAGTTTACAAAGCAAGAGCATAGCATTTAGCTCTAATCGAGGCACAGTGAGAGTATTCTTATTGCGAGGGTTGATTCGGGATTTACCGCATAGTAAGGAAAGTGAGGCCTCACCAGTGTTATCCACCACTCGAAGATATACTAAACAACCATACCCTGTGGAACTTGACGCATCAGCAAAACCAATTATTTGTTTGGTAATGGCGTTTTTTACATTACTAATATTCCTGTTGACTGTTAAAGGACTCATTTCTGACAATTTTTTAGCAAAGGAAAGCCACTCTAGCCTCAGTTGTTTCGAAGGAACATCATTCCAGCCTATTTTATCGTTCCACAACCTTTGCATGAAAGCCTTAGCCTTTACAATAATCGGAGCGATGAATCCAAGAGGATCATAAAACTTGGAAATATAGCTTAAAATCTGTCTTTTTGTTGGATATTCAATATTGAATTTCTCTGGACAAGAAATTATAAAATAGTCATCTCGCACATTAAGTGTGAGACCTAACGTCTTCATGCAAAAAACATGTCCTTGAATATCTAATTCGTCAAAATGTTGTTTTTCCAAAGGAATATCTTGCAAAAGCTGTTGACAATTTGACGCCCATTTATGTGTGTAAAAACTTCCCTTCTGCAGCAAATCACAAAGTTGTCTTTTTGCTTCAATGATCACCTCTAAATCAGAATGCGAGAAGCAAGCATCATCGACGTACGTACACTTTTTTAAAATATAAGCTGCTAATGGAAACTCTTTTTCATATTTATTTGCAAGTTCTAGCAAACAACGAGTGGCGAGATAACTTGAACTCTTCTGCCCATACGTAACTGTATCAAGTTGTATACATTTAATCGGTTCATTAACATTACTTCTCCATAAAATATTTTGTAAGGTGGCATGCTTGGGATTTACATAAACACACGACACACATACGACGTATATCAGTAGAAAATGTATATGTCCCTAATCGAAATAAAATCATTATGTCAAATAATTCATTTTGAACAGGAGGCCCGCGCAACAATAAATCATTAAGTGATACCTTCTTGTCTGTTGCCATAGATGCATCGAAAACAACACGTGTTTTTGTAGTTTTGCTATTTTCGTTTATTACAGCGTGATGCGGCAAAAAATACAAAGGATCATTCTGAAAATCTAATGATTTAAAATCAATATAATGTGCATGACCTAGACTCACATATTCATTTATAAAATCAGTGTAATCCGAAAGTAATTTCGCTTTTTTGTGTAATTTGCGTTCCAAGTTTAGAAACCTATAGTAAGCCAAATCAAAGGAATTGCCAATAATTTTATTGATTTCATTTAGGGGAAACTTTAACGGCAAATCAACTTGAAACTTGTTACCTTGATGCAGCGTTGTACTTTTATATATATTTTCACATAACTCTTGTTCTGAAAACTGTTCGTTGCAGGTTTCAGGTATGTTTTCTGCCTTCCAAAATTTTTCTAATACTTCATTTATACTAGATTCACAATCCACGCATATTAATGAAACCTTACTTGGTTTACAATTGGGCTGCTGTGGCAAAGCTCCAGCGATTATATGTCCGAATTTCGTGTTAATGAAGCGAGGCTGCAGGTGTTTTTGATGAGTACTGAACTCATATTGTGGAGTAAATTGACCATATAAATTGTCTTGCTCCGGAATAAGCACCTGGAAAAATATATCAGCGCCCATTAACATATTAATATCCGATGGTATGCCAAAATCATCATCTGCTAATTGCATTCCAGTAGGAATGTGAAGTGATGAAACGTCTACCTTGAATTGCGGAATTTTACACGTTATTTTGTCCAGGACATGGCAATTAATCGTCGCCTTATATGGTGATGTAAGTGAGCACACTTCAAGGGGCACAGAATAATGCACGGCATTATTTTTGTTGCTGACCCCTATTATATTTGTATTATTCTTAGTAGGAGTAATGCCTAAGACATCTATTAATTTGCTCGTTGCGATCGATATTTGGGAAGCGGAGTCCAATATCGCCTTTATGCGCACCTCCTGGCCACTCTTGGAATAAAGTTTTACTTTAACAGTAGGTAATAAAACCTTATTAAATGATATATTGGATATCAGCGATACGTTTGGTTTCGAAGGTAAGGCTTCTTCTTCATGAAGCAAGGTATTGTGCGCTTGCCTAACCTAACCTTGCACAATTTGTTATCCTTAGCAACAGTTGATAAACTAAAATTTGCTAAGGATAACAAATTGTGCAAGGTGTGTCTGAATGTTCACCAAGGTAAGTGCAAATATTACATCGAAAGTGATATTTGCACTTACCTTGGTGAACATTCAGACACACCTTGCACAATTTGTTATCCTTAGCTAATTTTAGTTTATCAACTGTTGCTAAGAGTTTATAACTAGCACAGGTATACAACTTGTGTTCAGAAGAATTGCAATATGAACATGATCTGGATGTGGTAGCCATATTAACGACTGCCCTATGGTGTTGATTTTTACCTGACGATGAGGGTGACTCAGCGCTTTCCAATGCCAAGGCTCTCTTATCCGGGTATGATAAGAAGTCAGATATAGTCGGATCCAACCTTGCATCTCTATCTAACTGATAGGCCCGCAATGTGTACGTATCTAATTTTCGATGTAAAATGGGTAATACAATGGGGTCCCATGTGTCAGTTCGAACCTCTAAGTTTTTCAGAGCACCTAAACATTGCTTTATGTGTGACACAAACTCACGAATATTATTTGGAGTAGATTTGTACAAGGAAGACATGTCGAGTAACGAATTAATATGTTCATTAACAATTTTAAAAGTGTGGTTGTAACGGTCATTTAGCAGTTGAAGCGCTTCGTCATAACAATTTGGAGCCAAAGGGAGGTTTTTAATTAAATCAAGTGACTCTTTTTGTAAAACTGACCTAAGGTAATATAATTTTTGGATCTTATCAATTGATTTGTCTTTGTGCACTATTGCTGTGAAGAGATTGATGAAGGGTGTATAGTCACTATATTTTCCCGTGAAGCTGGGTATATGAATTGTTGGCAGCTTCGCCTTAAAAGCTGAATAATTACCTGTGTCGGCTTCAGAATTATTATTTATGTGCTCATTGAAAATCTCAAGGCCGTTAAAGTATTTTTCTTCAATCTCTTCGCTATTGCCATTATCAGTTTCGTCATAAAACAAAATTTCTTTATTATAATTTTCAAATTCATTAAATAATTGCTCCAACCGTTTTTGTTTCGCTTTTAAAATCGAATTTGAAGCAGGTTGAATTTCAGCCGTATTTTCCAAAAAACTAAATATCCTAGTGATGGAGGACTTAACATAGCCTCGAGCCGCTCTTAATTTTTTAAGTTCTTCCATTATAATTATTTAAATCTAAACTAAAATATATAATTAACACTAAAAAATAAAATATTGTCTGACGTTGAAGTCTATCAAAGAAATTATAAATAAACTGTCACTAAAAAAGAAAACCGTGTCAAAGTGCTGTTTAAATCTTCTTTGGTGAAAGAAATGTCCGTAAAACAGCATGCACTGTATTCTTGCAGTAACTTTAGATGTCGCTATCTTCTATGAAGTGAAATTTCCCTTGACTTCCGTATAATCTGAATTTCAAAATGTCGGCCAAACCTTGGATGAAAATTTTGACTTTTCCTCTTGATGGTGATGTTATGCTCTCGATGCTTTTAATTGCAGCAAACGGGAAAATATGTTGCGCTCGCTGTTTACCCTTGTAGGTGGATGCTGAAGAGTAATATTGCTCCAACTTTTATTGCACCTATTTCGCCTTATGTGTTAAAATTTTTTCGTGCCAATGGGCTGGTATTTATTATCTTGCCGAACTTGAAGGACCAAATGATTAAATCAAAACTATTAAGGAAGGGTAAAATTGTACTTCGAGAGATATTTTATTAATATTTTAAATTTGCACCATTACATCGTAGGAAAATTTTCTATGTGACAAAGTCAATTTTCAATTGTTTGTTGGTGTTGCCAACAGTCGAGATGTACAAAAAAACACAAAAGCTGTTTAAGAGCAATATCCTACAAGTCCACAACTATTATTAATCTTTGACCAATATTATACAGTTTTTGGAAATAAAACTTTAGAGTAAACATCAAAATCTAAGATTGCTTTAAAAACGTCTTCGACTCAAATAATAATCGACGTCAATGTATATTTACTATTGCCAAAAATACATTAAAATTCCATACCGCAAATATTGTTGACAGAATTAATTCAGTAACATTAAAATTTCAGACACGTCTTATGGATAAAGATTAAATGACATCATCAATGAATAATATGATATAGATTATGGTCGATTATTAAATTCACAAAGCATTACATAACGGAAGGAAACAGCTCATTATAGAGGCGTTTGAGCCCCCACAGCGAAGTACGAATGGTACAGCAAAAAATGTTCCAACTTATAATTTGTTTAAAATTGAGTTTCTTGACAGATGCTTATTTTCTATTGCTTCATTGAGTGAACAGAAAAAACTACAACTTTGGAAGATGTGAATTTTAGACAACTTTCGTCTTAAAAATCAAAACCATTTATTAGATAGTATTTATTAGAAATTTTTAGTAGAACAGTTGTGATTACTATATTTAGTAATATTACGTGCGGATTTACGTGTATTTTCAGTGACCTCTTAGAAATACCAACCCTTTGATTCTGTACGGGCTAGCAACAGCCGTTCATTGCCGTGTCAGCGGTTTACGCCGACACGTGCATTTTAACATATTTAAATCAGTACTCATTTAGCACCGTACTCGGTCAGTCGGCAAAACAGCCACTGATCTTAGAGCATAATCACCATCATTCCATTATTATATTTTATTATTATTATATTATATTTTATCAATAAACAATTACATCAAGAAAACCTCTATCATTAACATTCCATGTAGGAAAACCCCCTACAGATTCTAAACTAATTGCAGATCAAAATTTAACTTTGCTAGCTGTCTCATATATGTATATGTAAGTAACTGTATCTTTATTACGTTTTTATCTCTAAAATTTTCTTTGAAATACATTCAATCATATGCGAAAAGCGCCAATCCTCACTCACATCCTAATAATGGAAATGCCTGAATCTAACAGTCCACTGTTGGGCTCGGGACGTTGACAGGCTATTACATATTATTATATTTCTTTTGCTTGATTTATTCACTAGAAATGCAAGCCGAATGATATCGTTATTATTCAATACTATCAGTAGTATAACAGTCCGTAGTAAATCCCTTCCATTCCCTTATCAAGAATCCAATCGAGAATCGACCCTAAGCTTATTATACGTGAAATCTCCAAGAGCATTGTTAAATACTATTGTAACTTTTTTTCATGCTGGAGAGTTCGTTATTTGTATGCCAGTTAGCGGTACGCCTTCCAAACATTTGTACTAAAGGGATCCTTAGGTAGCAGATTCAATTATTTCTGGTGGCTTATGAAAGTTTAAAATGTATCTATATAAATAAATAAAATTAAAGTGTCTGTTTGTAATGTCAAAAGTTTTACTAAATGCATATAAAAGTATATATATACATACGGTACGTTTATCAAAAAATCCATTTTTAATGTTTTTGTCTCTCTCACTGAAACGGCTGGACCGATTTTGACGGAAATTAGGTTTCCGCGAAAAACAATTCACGCAGAACCCACCATTAGAATCATAACACTATTCACTAATTAATAAAACTTTTAATTTTCTACTTTCATAAAATCTTCTCTTTAGCAATATTTATCTCTATAAAAATGAACATTACATGCTTATTGTATCATTGTTTTGTAATTTGTCTTCCACAAAAAACGACAGAAAATTTAAACGCATCAGTCTTTCATACACTATCAACAGCTGATACTAGCAGTAACTTCGTTGAGTTAATGCGAAGGAAGCTCTCAATAGCTCTCGTATTACTTGAAAAGTGAGAGAAATCATATAGATAAACGATAAGGCAATAACAGAAGCTGATGGAGTCTTTTGTGATCTATTGTTATACGTGAAATACAAAGGAGTTGTAAATTTTTGGGTTCTCGACTCCACAATGTTCCCGTCATTAATCCATGGTAACATGAAACGGGGTTCGGGGCTTTTGTACCTGCGTCCCGACCCTTTGTAGGCATGTGCACGACAAAAACGCGTTGTGCAATATCGTCTTGGGGTTGCCAGGGCTTAAAGCTTGTTGGAGGCATTATGCAATCAACTCCTAAAATAGTTCTCTGCGGTTAATAATTCGAGTTCTAACTACATACAATCTGTAGGTATATATAAAGGCTATCGGGCTTATTCATATTAAGTTAGTTCCGCCTAATCTCTGAAATGGCTGGACTGAATTTGACGGGATTTACACTGGCAGATAGCTGATGTTAAAAGGAGTAAGTTAGACTACTTTTAAAATTACGGGTCCGCAAAAAAAACTACACGGACGAAGCCGTGGGTAACAGATTGTAATAAATAAAAGCTAAAAATAAATTATATCCTGAAAATAAACTTTATTGGTCTTATTCAGAAGCCTACACACAGACGATTCAATTTTATTTATTTGTATAAATTAATTGTCTTTTTTAATTATCATTCATATTTAGACACTCTTATGTAAGTTTTATTTTATACAGATATATTACGTTAGTAAATATTCTGTTTATCAAAAAATAAAACTGTCAACTGCATTTCGACGGTTGAGTACCAACCTCCTCTGTAACATTTCTTGTCCAATTATTTTTATTGATTCTCCAAAAAACAGTCTGCCTCACATAATAGAAAAGTCTTAAATTTTGTTTTTTAGATTAATTTATAATTCAGATTAAAATAAGGTTTTGTATAAAAATAAGTGTTAGTAAGTTAGTAGTGATGGTATAGTTAGTTATTATTTATGTACTGAGAAAATCAAGAGCGAAATTAGAAATTTAATATTAATTTATGTTGAAAAAGTATGTAAGACTATTCAATTTACGAGAAGTTTTTTCTGAATTACTGAATTAATTACGAAGTTTTGTTCCCATATCATTTAAGATAACAGTCGTAAAATAGAATTTATCAAATATATTTGATTTGACGCTAATGAGTCTAGTTTTTATGATTACACACTTATTCGTTATCAATTATTATTTATATTTCATATTTGCTTAAATTTTTTATCAACCTGGCAACACCAGCTGCCGAGATGGCTTGTATGATGTGGAAATAATACGTTTGAATAAAACGCAATATCTTACAAGAGGCAAATCTTGTATTACAGATATTACAATCTTTATTGTTATTGTTTGTATTAAATGTGAATATTGCTTTTACAAAAACTGTTGAATTCTGGTATTTGGTAATTTTAGAAAAAATCTTGTATCATTATTAGGTATTATGGATTATTATTAATTTATATGTTATTACAATTCAGGTATTATTATTGTATTATTACGTAAGTGTAAAAAGGATTACTTAGGTCTTGCTCTGTTGTTTGTATGTCATAATTGATTATTTCACGAGCTACCGTAGTTACAAAAATGAAAATACTTCAAATTAAAAAGTTTTTTTCTAAATAAGTTCCACTAGAGAACACTTTTTAGGGTCATACATGCGAGTTAAAATTTAATTTTATTTCCTATTCTATGTACACTGCTTCGCAACGTGTTATAGCTGTTAAGGAGAAGAAGCGGCAAGAAACTCCTAACAACTTGTTTTTCTTTATATATCTTATTCTATTTATATCTGAAGATATGTCTTTTATAAGTTTTATAGAGAAGTATGTCACAGAATTATTTTCGAAGAATCGATAGAGTTGTAGAAAAGAGTGCATGCTCAGTAAGACAAAGACACAGTAAGAGGAAAGAAGAATATTATTGGAACGAAGTTCCTTATTATTGTTATAATGATGAGACGTATTAAAAGTTGGTAATGAAAAAATTCATAAAAAAATGTTCATAAAATGAAAACTACTGGGCCAAACTATGTCAAATTTTTAGGGGACCACATGGCAGCTATTCTGCGTCGAACAAAAAAGAATCACGTAAATCGAATAACAAATCTCAGAGTAATCGGTGTACATATGGAACGAAAAGGAAAATTTTTCATAAAAAATGTTCATAAAATGAAAACTACTGGGCCAAACTATGTAAAATTTTTAGGGGACCAATTGGAAGCTACTCCGCGTCGAACAAAAAAAGAATCACGTAAATCGGATCATAAATCACGGAGTAATCGGCGAACATACATAAAAAAAAAGCAACAAAAAAAAAAAAAAAATCCCGACGAATTGAGAACCTCCTCCTTTTTTTGAAGTCGGTTAATTAAATGAAATTGAATACACTTGTAACAGGAAAGAAGAATTCCAAAAAAGATTCCAAAAAACAGCTAATCACAGCATTCCTGGATAGCGCTATAGTTTCCTCCCCTTGTATTTTGATATTTAACATTTAAAACATATTCTATGGCGCCACCCGTGACCACTACGTTGGCTCATATTTCTTCCAGCCAACAAGCAATGCCATACAGCTTAGCAATGCAACCTGGGAATGCTTCCCGCTGGCTGCGATATGTCGAAAGGTCTGTAATCACTTATTGATAACTTGGTTAATTTTTATTTTTCAATTTTTATCACGTAAAAGGTTATAGTATAGATTTGGTCTTGTAAAAGGATAAATGATACAATCAAACATTTTTTTAAACCAGATACAAGCTGGAAAGGAACTCAAAAACACTTTAAATTGTTCATGATTTTCGTAGTAAAAAACAATGTTTTAAATATAAAAAAGTAGTGATGTAGTGTTTAGTTGCTTTTCGGGTCTACATTTTCTGCTAGTATTTTTTTTGCCTGTAGCAGGCAAACAGGCACACGACCCCTCTGCCGGGAAGCGGTTACCGTCCTACGATCGGTTGCAACACTAAGGGCGTTGCGAACGCGTTGCCAACCTCTAATTCTTAAGCAACCCCATTCCGTACCGTAGAGGAAAACTTCCCGCTATATCATTATCGTACGCCGAACAATTGTTCTAGAGAACCGTTGCATAGTTGTAGTTGAGTTCATTGATCTTTACTAGTGTTCTTCTTCCATACTATTTTCTCAAGTTTTCGCGACTAGTACACACAATAAAACTAAACTTTAACGGTTTTAAACTTGGGAATCCTAGTATGTCATTTGATTTTTATTTCTACGTTGCGGCTACTGTTAAGTAGCCGTGTCTTCCGTGATTACGGCTACTGAAAAATGCCCGAAAGTTTGATATAAAAATCAAAGAAAAAACCGCGCTTAAAACCGTTAAACGCAGTTTTATTATGAAATCCTGTAATAGGATATTTGCCCTAGAGTTAAATTAAGTGACATACGTTTTACGATCCTACAAAAAGCCGAAGGCGTCTAGATTTTGTACGACTGAGGCATGACGTTAATATATGATAGGTAATATAATACCTTAAGTTAGTCAAATAACATGTTATTTAGATTTAAACATTAATTAAAACTATTTTACATTTTTAAAGTATCACGATAACATAGTATTTTATTACCCGCTCTTTTATATGTATTTAAATTAATTTTATAATTTATTGTCACATGTTTACTAAATTGTAAAAGAATGTTCAAAGGCGTTTAAATTTCTATTTAGACAATAATTTATACGCTATTTCACTCTTCAAAGTGATGACGTCATGACTTGCTAAGCTCGAATAAATTCTAGGAGGCTGCGTTTTATAAAAAGATATACAGTTTCTTTATTTGCTTCGGCTGTAAAATATCCTATTATGTATATAATAATTATGAGATTAACATTATTATGTCTAATTTTGACTTGATTTTTTTTTTAATATTAAGAGGAGGCCCTCTAGTTCTCGAGGGACTGTATATGTTATATTATTATAGTAAAAATGAATTGCTTTTATAATCTTCATGTTTGTGCGTCTATCGTCTGTCTGTCTGTTTCATTGAATGTCAGAATAACTTTTTCTTAGAAATTGCAAGTCTTTTAATGTAATTTAATAGGAAGGTATAATCTATGTACATTCTGTCAAAAAAGTATCGAGAATGGATGATTTGTTTATGGTGCCATTTTTTCTTTTTTTGTTAGATTGGCACAACTGTTTTTGATTTTGGCGCAAAGTTTGAGTTGCATCTGTCATTTAGATTAAATACAGTGCTGTTTTTAGTTAGACCATATCTAGCGTGTATTGCGAATTTCATTATGAACTAAAACATCGAACAAAGAGTTTGTCTTAAATTTGTCATCGCCAATGGAATTTCGTGTTCGGAGACACTGAAAATGTTATAGAAGGTTTACGGTGAATCGACTTTATCAAAAACTCGGGCTTATGAGTGGTACAAAGTACACAATACTCATATAGTTGGAAAAAAAATGCAAGTATGTACTATACACATTTTAATTTTTTTGTCGTTACAAAAGCATGGTCAAAGTTTCAAGTATCAAAATCGTTCGTTGTCATACCAATACATCTCTATCATCAAGATCTGTCAAGTTATCAAAGTATCTAACTCTGTCAATATCCAACGTTTCAACCACACTAATTAATTCTTCGAAACATTTCAGGCCGGTACATTCTACTGTAGCTTTCAAATGTCGAACGACAGATGCCAAATTCAAAATTTCCATTATTTAAACGTTCCAGGCTGGATGGAATACGAGTTACTATACCTTTCAAATTTTGAACAACAGAATATCAACCGTACTAGTTCGTTCCCCGAAACATTCCAGTCTGATACATCCTGTACTGTAACTGTAAGCTTTCAAATTTGGAACGACAGATTTCAAATACCTTTTCCATGATTTAACCATATTAATTAATTCCCCGAAATATTCCAGACTGGAATATCCTAATAAAGCTTTCAAAGGAACGACAGATTTCAAATTCAAAACCTATTCCATAATTTACCCACATAAATGAATTATTATTCTCCGAAATATTCCAGTCTGGAATATCCTAATGAAGCTTTCAAATTTCGAACGACCGATTCCTAGTTCAAAACTTCTACCAACATTTCAACCACTCAAATTAATTCTGTGAAACATTCCAGAATGGAACATGTTACAAAAGCTTTCAAATTTCGAACGACAGATTCCAAATTCAAATCTTCTTTCATCGACATCTGTCATCCAGCCAAGATGTCTAACTGTGTCACCAATCGAACCACACCAATCAATTTTGTGAATTCTATTTTTAAAAATGTCACCCGCAACCTCACGACACTTTTTCTCGACACTAAAACCTTGACATGCATTAACACTTAACTCAAGTTTTTATAAAGACTTTAACATCCAGATGTGGCGTCATTAAAATCTATAGCACCAAAAAGATCAAAAGTTATCTACTCGGCTGGAGAGGTTCCCCTTTCCCCGAGCTTCCCCTCTCCAAGTTCCCTTCGTCGTTTCAGCCAGTCAAGCTTCGGCTTTTGCGCGTAAAGGTTGTTTCATCTATTCGGGCTTTGGACTTGTAAAATATCGCGATCTGTGAAATTTCACTGCGTTCTAGTATTTCTCAACTTGTGTCTAGGTGGTGTGAATTTTTTAGTGTGATGTTTTTGTGACGACTCAAACTTTGATGGATGTGGTATATATTTCTGAGTCATTGTGTTTTTGTGGAAGGATTGTGTTTTTATTTCGTTTTTTACTGGTTGGTATTCTAAGTATTTTTCATAATAGACTATGCGTTGGATGATTGATTTTATATCAGATAATTTTATGTTTTGTAGTTTAAAATAAATAAATTGTCATATATATTTATAATAAATTCCAAAGCTTATCAAGTTACGCTTAAATTATGGATAATATAAATAGTATACCGTAAACTCTAGCGCCGATGTCAGACCAGAGTATATAACAGAAAGTTTGTTTTACGAATTTTACCTTTTCGGGAATCAAACGCGTGATATCTGTTCCAATGTATATGGTGGAACCAATACCATAAAGACCGGCAGTTATGTAAATATGTCTTTTCAAAGCTTTTTATTTTTACCTAATTTTTGTACTAGTTTAAGTATTACAAATTTTTATTGTAACTTCATTTCATTTTAACAATGTAACTGCCGGTAAACGAGCTCTCCGTTTTATTAGAGGAATGCATAGTGTACCTGCTATGGTTGTCCAAGGCGGATTGGCGGGTTTCACACATCGTATACTCGATGTGCAGTTTTTCTCACGATGTTTTCCTTCACCTTCGGCACATCCAATGCCTAAAGGTGTATGCTCCCAGGTCAGAATTCGACCCCGCGTCAATGAAATGAAACTCGAGTGTCTTACTCGCACATAACACTGCTTTAGTTTTAAATTATATAATTTTTAAATATTATTAAAATTATAGAAAAATTTAAGGAGTATATGTAATCAATTCAGGCTTGTGCGCGTTTGTGTTTTTGTTTGTGTGTGTGTTTGATAATGATGATCATTCACACTATATCCTTATAAGTTATAGCCTATGTGTTATTCTGATGTGTAAGCTATATTATTGTAAAGTTTCATCAAACTCCATTCAATAGTTTTTGCGTGAAAGAGTAACAAACATACATCCATACTTGCAAACTTTCGAGTTAATAATATTACTAGAATTATAACATAATGACGGATGTAGGTTATAGGAATTATATTTGCATTAATAAAAGTTGAGAAGAATTATCTGTGAGTATATTCTCTGAAGTTCCACTTCTACGCCTGTGAACTGCACACAATGAGTTTTTTTTAAATAATATTTGTGTTAAAGTATGGAAAACATTGTTATCATTATTTCGGTATGTTTTTAAGACAATCTCAACCAATTAGACGACAGATGCGTGTGATAAAGAGAAGATTTATTACTCCAAACGTGGACTCTGATAAGGGAAGTCGGTCAGCTATCTCCTATCGTTTCAGATGTCGGCCTATTATTTTTTATGGCCAACGGTAAAAGGGATAGCTGGGCGATGAATGCTAGAAGCTTGTTTTCTTATTGTTGGACTTGAAATATATTTAAAAATCTGGTAAGCGTGTAAAACGAACTATGAGGGCTTCAGTAGAGGTGACAAGTTTCTACTGTTTTCGTCATTTACTGCGGATACGTAAAGTACAGATAGATAGATAACACTTTATTGTACACCATTATAGAAAACACAGAAAAACTTATAGCCTAAAAATATTCTAAAGTGGCTTTTGCCCGCGACTTCGTCCGTGTGGAAAGTTTTTTTAACGATCCCATGGGAACTCTTTAATTTTTCGGGATCAAAAGTATCCTATATGTTGACCAGGAATATAAGCTACCGCCATACAAAATTTCATTTAAATAGGTCCAGTCGTTTCGGAGATTAGTTCGTACAAACAGAGAAACAAAATAATTAAATTAGTTCTATTTCACTTCTAACATCCCCCTGACTCGGTTTTTAGCATTTTTTTCATTGTACAGAAATTCGACCTCTACAGTTTTATTATATGTATAGATGTGCACAATGGGCGGTCTTATCGCTAAGAAGCGATCTCTTCCAGACAACCCGTGACAGAAATAAAACTGATTATATTTGTCAAAGGGGGTATACATAAATATTATAGGCGTGCAGTTACGTACAATTACATTTTATTCATTAATAAAGATATAAGTTTGTAAAATATTAAATAAGAGTTATACTTAATAGACTTATTAACACCTCTTAATATTACATACATTAAAAATATCAAACATCGCTATGTTGCAGGTAGTGTTTTTTCGTCATGTTCTTAAATATTGTTAGTGATTTAGCTTGTCTAACAATAACAGGCAGCGCATTCCAGTGGAGAATAAATAGCCTGTAAAGTAAAACAATGATTGAAATTGAAAGTATTTGAAGATTCCAGGGAAAAAGACGAATTTGTCACTTTTTTGTCAAAACTAATCTATAAGTGTGATTTTGTAGGGAATTTCCGGTGAATTCAGCAGACAGACAGAGATACAAATTGTATATATTTCCATCAAAAGATGATAGTTGTAGTACGTATTAATAGTGTTTAATGGGATTTTAATTAATTTTTATTTTAATATTACTTTTCCGGCCAGTATTAAATTATTAGAATCGCATAAAAAATCATTTAATATTGCGCTTAAAACCGTTAAAATACAGTTTTACTATGTGTGTCTGTCATACGCAAGAACGTAAAAAAACTACTAATCTGCTAGGTGCGACTAGCACATATCTTACGCCGAACATTCGGTACCCGAATATGCGGCGCTTTCGTTACCTATTCGGCCAATCCACGATTCGTGGCATCTCTATTCCATCGAATCGAGTATAAAATACTGTAGTATTTAATAGTATGACTATGTATATGTGTATGTGTTTGTATATTTATTTCTTAAATTAGTTTGACTATTTATGTATCTATTGCCTTTTTCCTGCACCACCTATTTCGCCTGATTCAATTTCTTTCATATAGGTTGCCTGGAAAAGATCGCTTTGAGCGAGCGATAAGGCCGCCTGTTGTATTGCCTAGAAAATATTGTAAATAGGGTCTGTTTTTGTAATTGTGTATTTTGGTATGCAATAAATTGTTATCTCTCTCTCTTTCTCGATCGTAAGTAATCCATATCTCAAAACTTATTTAACGGATGTTGTTCCGACCAGTTTCCACTCAATAGCGTTGTAGTTGACGGTCAACTAAGGTAATTTTTTATCATTTCACAGAACACAGAAGTCTCCTAGATTTTGTGCGAAAGTTATGAAGTCATTTACACGACTCGAATAGCGCATACATTAAAATTTATTACAACATAATATGTTGTAAAAAAATTTAATGTATGCGGTTTTGACATAATATTATTATGTCATCTCATCAATTGAAACCAATATCAATATTTACAAATTTTAATTGATGAATGGGAATTAACTAGTTTATTATGTTCTGATACACGGTTGTAGTGTAATTTTCAAAAAAAACCTGATTAATATAACAAACCTAAAGAAGCGAGAGAAGAATGAATGACCCGTGTCGCCATCTATGGCTGGTTCCTAATCTCACCAACCGTTACTATTGGTTAAAATTTGACATTAGCTCCATGTAAGTAATGTCAAAATTCAACCGATGTTACGGCAAGTGAATGAATAATAAGATATAGGAATCGGCCATTAGTCATGTAGGCTTATGAGGTTTTCAGTATTTTTCCTCCATAATCTCAAACAATTTCAATATGCTTGTTGAACCTAAAAAACCATATAAACTTGCAACTTAAGTCAATTTTCTGTCAACCCTATTAATAATTGTGGGAGAGACAAAATCAGATAAGAGGTCACTATAATATAAATAGGCTAATGTCGATCCCCATTACTGCTATGTCACGTGTACAAGATAGTTTGGCTGATAAAAGGGAGGCCCTCGCGAAGGGACCACCGTTAGTCACCGACCGTGTTGGGTCCGCGAATGCGTTTTGAAATTAACTTGGACCTTCCGTTCAAGGGTTCCATAAAGAAAACTCGCTTTTTATTAACCTACGTCAAAAAAGGGGGTATTATGTATGTATGTATTTATGTATGTTAAGCCGTATTTTATTGTTTCTGAACTAATTTTAATAATTCGTATTAAATTGGATAGATTAGCTTTAGAATAAATTCATATAAGTTCTTAACGTAAAAGTGGAAAACAAAATTTTTCAGACTTTAAGAGTAACTAAAAAGCAAAAACAAATATTTTGTACTACATCCTGGAGTCGGTGTCAAGTAAAACCTAAAACACAGCAAGAAATTTGCAAAATATAGTAATTTTATGATGTACTTGGTTCTGACTTCAAGAAATTGTAGAAAATGTTTATTTGTTGCTTTTTAGTTACTCTTGAAGTTGGTTTCCTATTTGATAAAAAATTTTGAAGTGAAAATTCTTCGGAATAATTGGCATTTGAAACGTGATGAAACGAAAAAGCGACACCAAAATGAGATTAACAAATAAATAAATCTATAGGAATAAGCCTGCGAGAGATGAGATGGAACACATTACATTTAATAATTTAAACACTGCTGATACAGATAGAGTTGTAAATGTTTTTCGGTCATCGAAACTTCGCATAATACATCAATAAAGACATATTATCCCTGCAAATTGCTAATGCGCTGGAACCTTATCAAATTAACATTCACGTGACGTCATCAAGAACTCGATATGTACGCGTACTCGCCGCCTAGTGATGCTTACGGTACTGAGTGTTCGGCTACGGTTACGTCACCAAAATGGCGGCCAGTCGCATTACCAATTTGCGGGGATAATATATCGTAATCACAGAAATTTTCTTAGATAAAATTTGCTATTTATCAATCAAAAAATCACATTGGAATTAGATACTTTTTTCATCTGGCCATTTTAAATCATTCCCAGAAAAATTACCGAGGGTTTCCCAGGATAAAACGTAGCGCAGATTTGTGCTAACCGCGTTGGAATCGGCCCAGTAGTTCTTACGTGAATCCCGAACAGACAAGAAATCTAAAAAAATGCAATGTATTCTTTGTCGTTCGTTTCGTATTCGTCATCTTCGGAGTCTGTCTTTCCCGATATAACTTGGGTGTCTTCAAGTCTCGTGTGAATAGGTACCTCCTAGGTAAGCGTGCTCTAGACCACATCTTCGCTCCACATAGGGCAAGATTATGGTCAAACGCGAACCTATACTAAAATAAAAATAAAAGTTGATATGGTCAATTCCAGGTTTTTTTTAAAGCTTTAATGTATAGATATGCCGTATCTGTACATTAAGGCTTTTAAAAAAAATAAGGTTTAGAATTCTACAATATTATAGCTAGAACTGAACCCTGAAAATAATTTTTCTACTTAATATCGTTGACACAAAAAAGTTACCAGTTACTACAAAGGTAATTCATCGTGAATGCACCTTTGAAGATGGATGCGACGGAGATCATAGTTACTGATTAAAGTAATTGCAAGATGATTGCCCAAATCAAAAGTTTATGCTGTTTAGATTTCGCCGATAAAATGTTTTGGTTAAAGCTTTCTATTATAGTGATTCGGGTTTTGTAACGGGGTTTGGGAACTTGATAGTTGTTCGCTAAATGTTCGTATTCTTGTCTATAGTCATTGATGGGTCCTTGACTAATACTTGGTCCTTGACGGCCGCTGTGGTTGAGCGGGCTAAGTAAGCTCCGGGTTTGATTCACGGCATGGTAAATTTCGAAAATGATTTTTCTGTTATTTACTTATTATTATACTATTTATTTTATCCGTGGAGGCAAAGAGGAAGAATATAACTAACTTCCTGCGGCCTGTCGTAAGAGGCGACAAAAGAATCCACAGCCAGGTGGTAGGGTATTTGCCCGACTGGATGGCTACCACCCCTGGTCGAACAGCCGTTCCGGCATTAGTGACCAGGTTCCAGCCTCCCTTAAAAGAGTAGCAGCGGATTGATAGCACCTTTGGTCACAAATGTTTATAGGTGATGCAAACTGCTTTCCGTCAGGAGGGTCGTCTGCCTGTCTGCTGAACTCTGCAATAAAATAAAATAAATTAATGTTGAATATGAAGACCAAAACAGTCAATAACGAGGACACTCAAGACGTTCATGTGTACATTTGCCTACAAACAGACAGAAAATAAATTTATTTAATTCAAAACAATCACTGACACTGAATTCCAATCAGTACAGTAAGCACCGTGACGTAATATACAATCATTAAACATGCAAAATCTCTCTAGAGATTGTTTATTTTAGCGTACAGCGTTCAAATAAGTCCACCATAATACTTATTGTTTTGAAAGCGAGATCTGGCGAACTTGCGTTTACGGTTGTAACGATAACAGGCTTCATGGAAGCTGTATTTAGCCCAAACAAAACTCGATTGGGTCATGTTATTTTAATACTTGCTATATTAACTATAAATATTTTGAAAACTTAGCACGGCGTTCAGGCGCTTTTATTTCAACTATTGGACTCGTCATCATCCGAACACTACTGGGATTTAAAATAAAGAATTGTTCCGTTGGTGAAAACCGCTTATAAATCCGTTGCGTGCTGTAGAAGTTGACGGATATAAAGACAAATTGTAAAGAAGTGTATTAATCCGTGACAGTAAAACGTTGCACAAAATTGTGACGCGTTTTACAAGCTTTTATTTAACTTACAATTGATGAACCTATGTATGTATGCAAGTTCGGGTGGAATCTTCTAAGTTAAATTTGACCAACTTCCCGGTTTCCCGATTGAGCTGAAATTTTGCATCCATATGTATATCGCGTGACAATGCAATAATATTGTACCATGGAGCTGATCCGATGATAAAGTCGGAAGGTGGCCATAGGAGCTTTTGTACTAAACAAGATAGACGAGTTGTGTTTGGGCTAGTTTTGAAAAACAAGTTATTTTAAACCTTGTTCTATATATCTCTATTACTTCAAAAAAGTAGTTTCACTACCATAAAAAAGACTACCTTAAAACGATCACTTATCATGCAAGAAAGTTAAGACAAAATCTGGCAAACTGAATTAACGCAAAGTAAATACTTAAGTTAATTACCTGAATGAGTAAAGCTAACAATTTAAGCGCCGGTCAATAGAACAGTAAACAATAGGTTCTTTGTTAATTATTGTCAATGGGCTTAAGTTCTTCGCAAACAATATCGGCTCCGAAGGCATTAAGCTGCAGTCGTTTCACTGGCTTAAGCCAAATAAGCTGACTCACTTCATGTGTATTCTTTACTTTAAAGTAAATTGTTTTACAGGAAGTAAAGTTTATAGAGATGCGACGAATATTCGGAAGTCAATCGATATTCGGCGACGTTTTTAACTATGCGGTATTCGGCTGGATACTCAATAAAAAAACGCGCATATTATTTAAAATTATGTATATATTCCCATCAAATGTTGAAAGTTAAACTACATTTTAGCAGTGTTAAATGCGATTTTAAGAAATAAAAAAAAATCGATATTACGTATCAGCCAGTTTTTAAAATGTTAGAATCAAATAATAAAACCTTTAAAGTCGTGCTTATAACCGTTAAAACATAGTTTTATTTATGTGTACCTATCATTCGCGAGAACGCAATAAAATACTTCATACATTGCTCCAATACTAACGTGCTACGCGAGAATTGCACATATCTTAACGCCATACATCGATAACCGAATATTTGGCGCTTCGGCTGAGACCGTGACCGAATATTCGATATTCGGCCAAACTATTATTTGTGGCATCTCTAATTATAAGCACAGTTATTATGGCAAAATTAACTGATTCCAATGACAAATACATTTGGAAAATTTTAAGCAATCCACGCACAACAGAGGAATCGACCCGTTTTTGATATCTGATTAGGGAACCATAAAAGTATGAAATCGAAAATAACCCATACTTCAAAAACTCGACGTATTTTATTGAAACCTGTTTTTTTTTAAATAGTCTTGAAGCTCTACATCCTTGACTTTTTTCTGATATTTCCATCTCGTAGTTTTAAAGATAAAGTTAAGTTTATAAGTAGTTTTAAAGGGTGGGGACACAATTTTCACGACTTTCGGAGTTAATATCTCGCCATATATTTATTTCATAAAAACGTTAATGAGAAACATCTCCTGTTTATTAAAAAACTGACTGACGACAATACACACGACTACGTAGAATTAAAAAAAATATTCGTCGTGTAGTTACCTCTTAATCTGTATTTTTTAAGACCTCACTACATAAGTCTGTAGCACTAAGCAATGTACATCTTTCTTTCTTTCCATTATTGTACACTTTGTGGTTTGTGATAAAAATCGCTGACGTATACGACAAACACAGACAGACGTGTACATACCTGACAATACATACCTGACGATACATACCTGACGATACATACCTGACGATACATACCTGACGATACATACCTGACGATACATACCTGGCGATACATACCTGACGATACATACCTGACGATACATACCTGACGATTTCGTAGGAGTTCCATTTTTGCCGAAATGACTATGAAACTCTAATAATCGAATTTATTGTAACACTTTTGCTAGCGGCTTCGCTCGTATCCCAAGGCACTAATCTATACATAAAGCTTGTTTTTTTCTAGATACACTAAAAGTAATATTAATAAGGACATGCTGTTTAGATCTAAAATTTGTATACCGCTTTTTTCCCGAAACTGTTATGTTACAAGTACTGCGTTTGCTATAAAGAGGTCAGATCCCTATAGGAGTTCTGGCGTAATTGAGCTACTAACATCCATCCCATTTATTAATAAGTATGGTATAGTAAAAATGTTTCTATATCTATTATTTCAAATCATTACAAATATTGGTGCAGAGTCCAAATCCGCTATTTACCAAGCTAGTTATCTCTCCATTTATATTCAAGATACAGTTCTAACACATAAATGTAAACCACATCGACCTATCAATACGTCACAACAGTTACCGTCCATCATTTCAATTACCCAGCGCACCGCTGAATCAACATGCCTAAACACATAATGCCTCATGAATATGTAGGTCGGCAATGCCTTCTTGACGAGATACCTTGCTTGTGTTGTATCAAGTAGCATTCTTTGGCGAATAGATGGGAGTCATTGTGCTGATTATTAGGTAAGTTTGTTTGGGATTTCGTGGCATAGAAATGTCAAGTTAATCGACACTTGTTAACAGTTAATTTGGTTATACCGTTGCTCGTGTTTACGCTACTTTCTAGGTAAATAGAATATAGAAAATGACATATATCGAGCCTATTGTAGAAGAATATCGCAAGCGACATAAGTATATATAAAATTTTACAGGAGAGAATAGAACAGACTAGAATATACTTTACTGCATAACATTCAGTTCAAGAAATATAAGTACAGAAAACAATAGACGGTCTTATCACTAAAAGCGTATACAGATTAGCACATAAGCCTTAGGATGGATTTTGATGGATGGTAAAAGTTTGTGAAACTTGTGAGTTTTACAATATGACTAAGATAGAAGTAAGAATATATGATATAGAAGTAATACAGAATATGTTTTTTTAAATGAGAAGCAAAATAAACTACCATTTTACAAATTATTTTTAATACATAGATCTCCGATTTTTTTGTGTACTTATTCTAATGCTGTTACCTGAGATATGTATCTTAAAGATCTTTTGTATTAGGCTCTAAAGTATTCTGTCGGTTACTATATTTTTCCATAACAGGCTCGATATAATAATCAATTGTTGAAGTTGAAATTCTTTAAAATCTTTTCTTAAGTGTTCGCGACTTGTATACATAATAAAACTAGGTTTTAACGGTTTAATGCGCGGTACTCGGTAGACAAATGTCATCTTTGTCTTCCGTGACCACGGCCACTGAAAACCGGCCGAAACGTCGGATTATTCAAAATCAAATAAATTACCGCGCTCAAAACCGTTAAAACGTAGTTTTATTCTTTAGAATCGTTGCGATTTGAAATTCGATGAAACGAAAATAAAGCGGTAGGTACTAAAAAGAGATAATAAATTAAACACTATACTCATATAGATATTAAATATTTTGAAGTTCATAAATCAAATTGAAATTAGAGCATTTATTTCCTATTTTAGTTATGATAAACTTTCGTGTCATTTGTTTTAATAATTTTTGAGCTAGATATATATAATAATATAACCTTATAATTATCCGAATATTCCTGTTACTGTATATTTATCTCATTCTTTCGTAGGCCGGTTTCTGAAGTTTCACTTCTGCTTGTGAGAATTGCGCACACGCATTTTATTTATAATTGAGCAGTTCAAGTCCAGCGTCTTTGTTAGTCAGGGATTTGTAGATCTCTTCTGTCTGCTTTTTTACGACTATCTATATTTTTGTATAGTCGTTCTTTTGCACTTCATTCTCATTATTGATCATATTTTATTGACAATTGTCTTCTACTAAATAACAATGTATTCTTATCATTTTAGTCTATATCAAGTTCTCATCACTTTTTTCTCATGTCTTTCTTACATTAGTAATAGTATCTATTTTGGTTATGTATCTTTACGTTGTCTCTTTTTAACTATATGTTTACATTCTTGTATTTTTGCAATTCTGAAATACCTTACGTTTTCCATTATTATGTATTTCACAAGCGCATGTAGCCGTAAGGAAAATGATATTGCATTTATATCAAATTTATCCAGCGTATCGTGGTCCTTTAAATATTTGTATTTAACCTGATTTTTTGAAACACTGTCTACTTTAATCTAACTTTTGTTGTTCCTTAAATTGACTAAAGACTGATTTTAAAAATTACCAGATAAAAGTTATTCATAGATTAAACTATAATATGGAAAAATAAAAAAAATCAGATGAATTAATAAAACACTTGAATGATCTGAGTTTTTAATTCATTCAGGTTATAATTTATTCAACTGATATATTTAAATGACGATTGAATAAGCGGCCCTTAGACATTTAAACATGATTAGCCGAAGTAAAGTCAGGCTTTCGGTAGCGTAATTTCCCTCCCTTATCTCGTCTCCCATCCCATTTCCATGCATTCCATCACTCCGATCTCATCTCTCTATAACTTCGCTGCTTCCTTAGACTATCATAAAAATTGGCGACGCGTTTCTATTTTCCCCGGTATTGCAAACACGCTATGAGAACCACTCTCCATTAGATGGGCTGTTTGCCTGTTGACCAGCTTCAGCTGATAAAAAAATCCTATTAATCGACTACATAACGCAATATCAATAGTGGAATTCGTTAAGAAATAACGTTTAATATTGAACTTTAAGGGACTAATTACATTTATCCAGCTCCATTCGCGTTTCGCTGTATGATTTTGGTTACTCACATAGCGTGTTATCACCGCTGAAACGCATCTATCTACCGCGTATAACGCTGAATGACTGAGAAGCGTACATTACTCTCTGTTACCGACGTTGAAACCTGTCGACACAGTGTCGGTAAAACAGCACTCACTGCTGTCGTGAGCATGCGCATGATAAAACACACTTGTCTTTATTTCATACGTGTTTGCCGCAAAAGCTGAATAAATGCGAAAAGATGAAAGGTTGCGTACGTATCTTCATACAATACTGGTGTTTTCTATCGACAAAAGCCGAATTGAGCTAAAGTCTGTACTTAGCGGGGTGATCCACTTGCCCGCAGAGGATGCAACTCGGTGGCTCTGAGGAGTCCTGTGTGCGTGTGCACTCCGAAGTCTCGTGGTTGCCCAGGCAGTTGACGCACTTGGGACGGGATTGACAATGTAGGGTAGAGTGCCCATAATGTTGGCAACGATGACACTGCCGCAGTGTATGTTTTTCGTGTGGACGTTCCACACGAAGGCCAGAGAGGTCACAGACCTTCTGAAGTTCCAAGATCTTTTTCCCCTCTGGGGAGAGATCGAGGACAAATACTAGGTTTAGAGGCGACTTTGTAGCGTCGCCGTTGTGCATACGATGCACCTCGTGCACGGTCCTCGAGAATGTAGGAACACTCGATTTCCTAAGGGAGACCGCGGATTACAGCCCGGAGGCGTTTTTCTTTAGGCAGGGCGTAAATGTAGTAACTGATTTTACGGTCACATATAGAGATGTTAGGGCGCGGTGGTCATAAGTGTAGTTAGTCCCTTAGTCCGGTGAACAATTTTCAAAGAGTACATCACTAACTCTTATCAGATTTCTTATCGGGCTCATTTAAGCTTAAACAGCTTCTGTGTCATTATCTTTATGGTCATCTGATGCCCTAAATAACGCGGCTTACAGTATTAACATGTTAAGTTGTGAAATGCAATGAGATTAATCGCTTTCGTGCTCCGCACTTTACGTTTGAATTATAATAAGGTCATTAACTTATCTTTGTAAAGGTCAAATTAATTTAAACCGTTAAAGAAGATTAATCGCCTATATTCTTTTAATTTTATGACTTCGGCAGCTCTTGTCTAGTGATGTAAAGCTCCAGTTAGATCTGTACTTGCCGATGTTTGTAATAAACGTCTAAATTAGGAGTGCTTTTATTTATGTCAATGTTGCAGTGTAGAGTTAAATATAAAAAAATATATATAATATCTATTTCATAACCAGTGTTTAAACCAGGTTTATTTATTTATTTTGACAACACGAAAAATAACAATCAATAACACACTCACAAAGAAGTGTCTGTCTTAGGACTAGACTCATCTATTCTTATGTATTTCGATGCACTGAATCTGAATATTTTTTGGTTTCTTGTTTTTTTTCTTTACCACAAGTAAAATGCCCAAGCCAGCCATCCCATACACTCCTACCGCATTTCCCTCGCCGTGGACAGTCATCAGGTTGATTTCCACCTTTAAGAAGGTAGCTAGTCCTGTATATGTTTTATTATTTCCATACAAAAATACAATTTACACAACTTATGATTCCAGTCGGCAGTTTTGGTTTGTGCAGAAAAGTGCAGAACAGTTTTCGACATGTAAATGTATCCATTTTTTATTCGAAGGCGAAATGGTAATGTTGCTCACTATACATCCTTAGTTCTGCTCCACTTACATGTTTCGTACATTGTCTCACACTTTCCTCGACACTAAAATTGGTCTCATGTGCAGGTTCAACGGGAGGAAATATTAATTGAGTAAAACTTTACGAAAAATTAAATATACATACAAATAGTATGTGGTAGTGAGTCATGAAAACACCGTGCTTATAACCCTTGACTGATAGGCAGATGTTCTCTCATTTTACTATGTGTGCATATTAAATTATGTGAGAAAAATACCCATTGACACATATTCAGTACCAACAAAACATATGTTTAAAAAATTCTTAAATTCCTTTAACAAATGCCGCTACAAAACCACGATTCTGTACTTATCTGCCCATTAATTTTTTCCCTTTTCCCTTAAAACGGGTCCTAAAGGGACCAATTAGTTACGGTGCGATGCTATAGAAAGATGTTTTGTTATGCACTGGCGTAGGGCTGTACGGTAAAGCATTAAAATTATTTATGGTATTAAAATAAAATTCTTCTCCAGTATAAGAACGTCTATCAAGATGATTAGAGGTCCAATCTGGATTTACGTAGATTGTAACAGTCAGCAACAACATTATTAACATTTACAAGAACATGCATTAAAATAACATTTTCACTTGAATGAAATACGTAGACCGTGCCGAGAGCTTTCAGGGGAGATATAAAACTAGTTTCTTAAAAAACGACTGCGACATGCAAAATTTGAAAGACGGGCGGATGAACATGACGAAGACATAAACAGAATACTGAGTTCCGTTTTTGTCATAATTCTACATAAACCTAAAGAGAAATAGTAAAGTGACTCATTCTTTACCACTAATTTTCTATAAGAATACAAAGAAAGAGGAAAAATATTGTTTCAGGACCAAAACATAAAGATAAAATAAATAAGACAGTAGAAACAAAAGTTCTAAATTGGACCCAGACTCGGCATAATGCTAGACAACAAGGATCAGAGCGGTTTTCTGCCTGAGATCCTAAAGTCAAGTCACGGTGGCTACTACAATATATAACAATAATGTACAATATAATGCAGTTTGCTTATGATAAATTTATAACAAGTTGCAGGATCAATAATAGAATAATAAAACTAATTTAAAATAAAATAATAAAATATGTATCAATAAAATATGCATTTAAAATCGTGTCAACCCTACAACTATTGTAATGATAGAGTGGGCTTGTAACTTTCCGAATTATAGCTATAAAAAGTGTAATATAGTTCTTACGAACATTATTATTATAGGAAAGAACTTTAATGGATTTCTTTGTATTTCAAAGAATTATGTCACTTACAATACGACTACTAAAATAATCCGTCTTTTTTATAGGTTTCGTTTTTTTATTTTCTGTTTGGTGTCATTTTTCTGTCCTTCTAAAAACCGGTGGAGACTATACTTTTAGTGCCTCGTGCATTGAGTTATTATATGTACTACGTAGAAGAGAAACCATTCAAAACATAAAAAGTTCAAACATTATGAAAATGGGGGCCTACGCGTGGCAAGCGTGCCGTGGAGCGACTCATGTATTTGCTGCAGTGCTAAATGCCGTCTAACCAAAATATTAAAATATCCAGCGCTAGATCGCTTAAACAGTATAGTTTTCTCGCGACCGAACATCGAACATGGCCGCAGCGATGACGTGTCGAGCCGAGTTAAAATGGATAAAATTTAATTAAAATAAGATAAAGATATTTCGAAACGACTAATTTACTCTTCGGGAGATCAGAGGGCTGGTTCCTATCTCGGACAACAAATAAATATGGTTATCTAGCGAGGTAACGTAGCCAGCCTTTTAGGAACTTCACCCAATGACTTGGCTCAGTATTCTACTTATAGTCTTAAGGGATTATAAGTAGAACAATATATAAGCTTTCTTCACTGTATTAGACTATATACTTACTTTTTATTATTTACATAATAATAATGAATCAAAAGTAAAAAACTCATTTAAAAAAATTTCCTTCCGGGGATCGAGGCTAGTCAGTTCCAATAAAGTATAAACTATGCCAATTTAGGCTTAGGCTTGGAGCCGATGCCAAATACTTAAACAAGACACCACAAAATTCGTTTAAAAATGTACCCTACCTGGCATCGTAGACTAGGTACCTCAGCATTCAAATGTACTAGGCGAGTTAAGGTTTAATAATAATTTTTATTTTCCAGAAGTAAATTTTACAGTATTTATATTACTTACTGTCCCCAAACTAGGCGAAGCCTGTATTTTGGAAATCGATGTTAATTTTTGCGTACGCAAGTGTTATGCGCGTGCATCCTGTATCACAACACTATTTAGAGATTAATTGAGTTTAAACTACAACACTTTTACATACATGCATATATATTGCCACGCCTGTTTCCCATTGGTGTAGGGATAGGCAAAGACGGTGGATTTCTACCTGCTACGATCCTGACAAACACTTCGCTTCATCAACTTTTATTAATTTCTTCATACATACACACTTATTTTAAGTGCTTTTCACATGACCTTTCTACAAAACATCTTCAATTCGATCATTGCGAGTACGCCGTGATCGACCACCAATTCTACCACTCGCATTACTGTCATATACTTGTTTTGTGATTCTTCTTTCATTAATTCTCTATACATGCCCAAACCACCTTAACACTCCTTTTTCAACTTGTGTCACTACATCCTCTTTAAATTCACAACGTTCTCTTATCGCACTGTTTCATATCATATCACTTACATTATTAACTTTACATATACTTCTCAAAGCTCTCATTTCAACTGCGTTTATGCTACTTTCATGCTTCTTCTCCTATACATTAGCGTTGGCACTAACAGTCCTTGATGGACACACAGGTGTGGATTTACAGATATCTTCCGGTTGTTCATAAAAGAGTTAAGCGCTCCATTCACCTTACTTATTACCTGCTATTACTCTACTTTTAATATCACTATCATGCTTTCCATATCTTGTAAACAGCCTACTGTTAGAAACACAAATTTGAAATTTCTACCAGTTTCATTTTAAAAGCATCTGAATCTTTTATATATACCGCAAACGCACATGTGGACAATGATGTACAGTTATAACAATACAAAAGCACAGTTCAAATATTGTCCGTCCATATTCAAACACGGTGTATTGTTTTAGGTGATGCGCGTGCGCACGTAGCCATGGCGAGGGGGGTGTGGCTCCTCGTGCTATGGGTGGCCGCCGCCAGTGCTGACAGACATGGTGAGTACATGGACTTTTCTTATTTTGTTAAATCTAGGTTGGGAAAAACTTCAACATCTTATGTAAAATATTTTGGATTGTCTGATTTGGGTCAAATATGCACCGTTTTGTTCTATAATTTATTGCTATTTTAAAGGTAGCTTCATAATGACTCTTTCGTTGAAGTCTTGGTCTCTACTGGCGAAAAATTGTAGTAATCGATTTTCACAATCTTTCGTTTAGTACCAGATGTGTGGCCCGGCGACAACACTCAGGCCACACAATATTTGTATGTGTTAGTACTGTATTTTCGATCTAGAGGAAAGCTATACATGAAATTAAAGGGTGAATACTAGCTTCTTATACAGTGTACACCGCTTCGTAAGAAGAGAATGCAATAATGCAGTGTCTCATTACGAAGCGGTGTACACCCCAGCAACACGCCTAGGTAGTTTTTTTTTAATGATCAATTGTTACTATTTTAAATATGTTTTTCAAGTTTCATTTTAAGAATTAATGGAGATATACAGATGGACATGGCGACTTAGATAGATTCCGTTCTCCCAAAAATGGTTAGGGAACCATAAAAAATAAAACCAAGCACTCTTAAACCATAAGCAAAATTCAACAACGCCGCCATCTTAATATCCGGCTTTAATGAAGCCTTCCTAATTTATGAAAGTGAACTTTGTGGCACATTTTTTATTATCTCTCTTAAAATACTTAAGAGAGGGTTCCCAAAAAACTTGTTGAAAAACTCAAGGAGTTTGCACCTAATCTTCGATCAGATAAGTCAGGGTTTGCGTAAAAAAGTAACTGAAGAAATATATTTCGAGAAGTGTAAAAAGTGGTAAAAAACGGGTGATGAAATAATGATCCCAAGAAATACTTCGTTACGGACTGTTGCTCTTGCAGTATTTTTGTTAGCGTTATGATCATTTTACCATGAATCATTGACTCTTCAGGTGATCAGAAGGCTGATTGATGCATACCTCGGGCAACGGATCAGTATATCGATCCAGCGAGGAAACGTAGCCAGCCTTTTGGGCACCTTACCCACAGAAGACGGTGATCTAGGCTCAGTATTCTACTTATAGTCTTGAGGGACTATGGGTAGAATACAATTACAAATAAGTTTTCTTTTATTGTATGCGATTATTTATAAATTTCTTTTGTTGATTTATTTCTCAAAAAATAAATATTCTGTCTACATGAATTTTGAAAGTTTTTACCATGAATTATACGATTTAAGAGTCCCCCCAACGCACTGTCATTTATATATATATATACACTAACACTTTTATTGGTGGTAATAATAACAAACCATATTTCACTGCTGGGCTCAATCTCCACAAATATAGAGGAACAGCCAGTATAACCACCGCGCTTTTCCAAAGTGGATTGGCAGATTTGACACATCGGTTATTTTTTTTATATTGCACAACTTTAGCAGACAGGCCGACGACCCACTTAATGGAAAGCGGTTACCATCGCCTATGGACATTTGCAACACCAAATGGGCTGCTGCTCTCTAAAAGGAGACTGGAACCTGGCCACCAATGCCGGAACACAACTCTATCTCGATATGCAGCTGTCATCACGATGGTCATCACTTCACGGTTAATTGGTGGTAATTGTAACCTTAAAAATATTAGATCAGAAACTGCCAACTAGAGCGTGGTTTCTGGCCAGGATTGTAATATATATGCTCGTCTGCGTGTATGTATCACTGTCTTGCTTACATTTTCCGCCAACCAAATATCACTGTGTTCCGGTATCAAGGGCAGAAGTATAGGCAGGAATGAAATTTCTGGCATAGAGACTCTTTTATTGCATGACTTTAACAGACAGGCTGATGGCCCACCTGATGAAAGGCGGTTACCATCGCCTAAATAACATTGGTATCCATTCCTACGTGCAGCAAATGGTGAATTATTAATATTAATAATTGAGCAATGAGTTTGGTGTCGAAAAAAAAAGGCTCATTTTAGAATAGATTCTATTTTGGGTCAGTTAGTATGTTTGTTTCGAAACGAACTTAACCATCGATCAGTTTGGCTATACCTAAGCAATCGGCCAAGTGCATGCTAAACTGCACACAATGAATGGTTCGGTATACTCGTACGTGGTAAATTTCCGCTGTTTTTTTTGCAAGTATAGTTTAAAAGAGCATTTTTGTGTCTGTAGACAAACAAAATTAAATAGCAAATTGAATATAGAATAGGAAAACTACCACTATTTGTATTGTCTCCTGTACCTTTTCGTTTTGTCTTAAATATCATATTCCTGGTGTCTTTTTTTCTCTTTTACATATGAAAAATTATGGTAGAAAGTGGTTATCGTCGCCTATCTACATTTGCAACACCAATGGTGCTAACAATGTGCTGAAGCCCTCGAAGGGGGGGACTGGAGTTTTGCCACTAAATCTGCAATATAACCCAAGTTTTTTATGACAGTATACTTTAAATCAGGGTTGATAGCCACACCGACTGCCAAATGTCCTACTGCCTAGCTATAGGTTGTCTACTCGTCTCTTAGGACATATCGTCCAACAGCAAGAATTGTGGCACTTGCTTCTTCCAAATAAAACTCGATGTGGACTTCTTATGTCTTATTACTGGCGTTAATTACAATTAAATTAAAACTATAAATAGACGAGTTACAAATTAACTCAATATTAAATAGAGAGAATGATGAATGGCAGAGAGTAAAGTAGTGCGTATTGGTGCCATATGTATGTGAGCAATTGAGCAAGTGAGCCTTTCCGGCTTCTATATCCCACGTTTCGTCCGACGCCTAGCTGCTAGCTGTGCGAGCTATGGGCGTTGGTGGTATGTGGGGCGTAGAGAGAATGTGTGCTCCGGCAGGTGGAGCAGGCGGGTCATGGGAGTGCTCTCTGTCCGCAACAACTAACTTACTGTTGAAATGTTAAAATTTCCGCTATTTATAAATTGTTCTACATATTTTTAATTATTGATCGTTTAAACATTAGCAACACTGACCATCTCATTGACCTTCGTTGTAAAAAGTGCCTTTGTATATGTAAAAATAGAAAATACTAATTATAATAACTTATTTCGTTCTGCAAACTTATTTTATTAAAACTCTGCAACAGTAAACAACAGAGTTTTGTTTTAGTTAGGGAAGCCCCGATTAAATGAAGAAAGAAGGAGCGAGATGGAATGATCCTCGATCTCAAAGGAAGATCTTCCAGCGAATCTAGTTTTATGCCCCGCAGGCCTAGGCCTATCTATTACTGTTGGAAATTTGTATATATTCTTTGCACGTATCGGGAATCGTTTGCGACCTTATTTATTGCACAGCGCCGTCTATTAGCAGCTTGTAAGTGTTCCATTACAATAATAATTGAAGTACTGATTCCGTATTTATTCAAACCTATGGAACCCAAAATCATTAGTCAATATCAACACTAATAAGCAGTCACGACTCACAAAGCTCATTATACGCAACCATCGAAACTCATACGAATGTCCGAAATGTAGGCCAAGTTTCAAACGTGTGAAAATTACTATGCATTAATGAAAATGGAGGATCGAAACGTCATAATGACACCGTGTGCTTGGAACTAAGAAAGCAATAAAAATGATTTAATAGACATCGTGGTCTGAATGAAATGAATGGTTTGGTTCCGTAATTATTTTTAAGTTTTTAGGTTAATTGACTTCAATGATTGAACATCGGTGGCTAAATTGCCTATGAAGATGGTAATGCAGTCAAAAGATTGCTAAAATCAAATGTAATTTAAAGATTTTCTATTTCAAGACTGGTAGTTATTTAGCAATCGCCTAATGTTATTAGTAGTTTTATACAGTGGAATGAATGAGTGAAAACTCTTTGTCGTTGACCATACTTAAACCTAAACAATTGATATGCATACATTTGCTTTAGAGCAAAGGGCAGCCTTATCGCTCATAGGGACATCTTGCGGACCACCCGGTGTCAGAAACTTTTGATCACTGACCATTATTGGTCTATCTATGTATTACATAAAATTATTACATTAATAATAATTATATTACAGTTTACAGTATATGTAATTGAAATAATTAACTATAATTTATTTAATTATTATGCATATATATAGTAGTTTTTTTTAATATGTAGATTTCGCTTGTATTATTTATTTTAGTTACACCACCAATTTTACCCGGTTTTCAAGATTTAAAAAAATAAACAATATTAACCTTAATATTTTCTTAAGTTTTCGCGATTGTATACATAACAAATCTACGTTTTAACGGTTTCAAGCGCGGTAATTCATTTAATTTTGGTTATTCCGACGTTTCGGCCGCTTTTCAGTGGCCGTGGTCACGGATGACAAAGATGACAATTGTCCAACGAGTATTGTTAAAGTTTTATTTAGCCTACCGCCAACTTGTCAATATTAACCTTCTTGGACACCGGGTAATTTGGTGGTGTAACTAAAATAAAACTAATACAAACGAAATCTACTACACACTAAAAAAAATAAACTACTACAGATATACATAATAATTAAATAAATTATGTTAAATTATTCAAATAACATATATACTGCAAACAATAATATAATTCTTATTATTGTATAATTTTATGTAATACGTAGATAGGCCAATAATGGTCAGTGATTAAGTGTTTTTAAGAAATGTAAAGTGCATTTTTATTTATTTTTTGTAATATTAAAATATTATTTTTTGTACTTGGTAAAGTAAGGTAAAGTAACTCATTATTGTACACCATTACAGAAAACTTATAGCCCAAAACGAATCTACGTGTGCACAACGGGCAGTATTATCGCAAAAAACGATCTTTTCCATACAACCGGAGGTAGGAATAAAACAGATTGCATATGTCGAAGGGTCTTTGCATATAACATGATATATAATTACTTTAATTATATTCTATTTAATCATAGAAATATAAGTATATACAATATATGTTTATAATAATGAATAAATTAATTTTATTTTAGAATTTTAATTTTGAGAGCTTAAAATACTGAATTGTCCTTGTTAAAATACTTCGTTAATACCTCTTGTAACACTTCTCCAGAAACCTGCCTACATTGTCTCGCTATACTTTGTAACAAATAAAATTCACATTATTAAAAATTCTCCCACACGACAACAATGGAACAAGGTGCAAAGTTACGCATGACCACACCAAAGAACATGCCGATAATCGAAAATGACAAAAAAAGATCGGGGCGAGTTGGCCCGGTCAACCGCCTTTGGGTTCCGTACTCAAAACTAATATTTTGCACTACATTTATCTTGCTAGTAATTGTGTAACACTTTCAGAAAACATGTAAGGCATTCAAATACCATTTTACTATTATTGAGTTCTTTATCAGTTTTCCTATCATTATGAATATGATATTCTTTATGTACTTTGATTTTAAATAATATTATATTATATCAAAGTGATATAAAATATTAATCTAATTATTTTTGCCATATAAACACTGCTTCCTTTGTGCAAAAACCATAAAAAAATGAATATTGTTATATTATATATATATTACTTTTGTCTGCCGATTATTATAAAAAATATATATACATATATAATTATTTATTTGAATTAAGATTATTAAATTGGCCTTATTAAATAAAATTAAGGGCCAATTTTAAATCATCAAATAAAAATTGAACTGTTACTGGTGTTCAATAAATTATAACCTGACTGATTTCAAAACTGAAACTATTCCATTGTTTTATTCATGCAACTTTATGTTCTAACTGTGAATTTAAACTATCCGGGAACCCACTCAAACACACACACAGAATATCATCAAAATGGGATGTATAGTTTACGATGCTATAAAGAAAATACAGACAAATATTCATTTTTATATATGAGAAGAAGATTTGAACGTGAAGAGGTAGTGATGACTTTTCTGACCAGAATATTGCATTACTTTCTCACGGAACCCTAAAGTTGTATGAATAGCATTGGAAACACGATATTTCTAAAGTCTAAAGGTAGTCAAGAGGTTCCCAAACAAGATAATCCCATTGTTAGGGTCATAATGGCGTCTCTGGAGAGTGTTTTGCTATTATTTCGAATGGCAGCTGCGTGAGTGGAGTGCCCGTTTCCTATTTCACTGTTAATGGAATATTCCATTTTTGCATTAGATACGTATTGACAGTTTCCGTTCAGTATCGATTCTCTTTGATCTAAGGAAGAAAACAGGTTAATTTTTAGGATGAACCTACATAAATAGATCAAACATGTTTAAGGTAACAAACTAAAAATAGAGAATAATAACCATATACTAACAAGACGTCTTAATATAAATTGTTTGTTTGTATTGTTGGTCTGTTGAACTATCCTTGATATTTAGATTGAACCAAGACCAAAGTCACGGCAAACTATACATTTCACTAATCTATAATATTATAAAATGCTAAATATGCCGTGTCTGTACATTGAAGCTATTTACAAAAAAAAACAATCGGAACAGACTTTATAAACGTTGGATTTTGTCTGTTTGTCTATTTGTTCGGGATTCACCATACTAGGCCGATTTCGATGCGGTTTTAGTTGAGAGATACCAAATTCTTAGACTTAAAATCTGAATCTGCGCTACTTTTTATCCTAGGAATCCCGCGGGAATTTTATGTCAAGCTTAGATGAAGTCGCGGGAATATTCAAGTAATAATATATTATTGAGATAATTTATTAAATTACCTAAAGTTAATATTTACCAATTGCAGAAAGACTGTGACAGTAATCTCTTCCTTTCCTCTAAGAAGTCTTCTCCTGACAGTATTCAAACCCACGTGTATGGATGGAGTAAAACAAACCAATTCCATCACGCATAATTAGAAAACAAAATACTTCCTGATCCATTTCTGTATAAACATAACACATTGAATGTTTTCTTACTTTTAAGATGCCATCAACAAAACAAAAACAAGCAATGTAAATGGGGCCATTCCTTATCGACTAGACAATGTGGAATATGCCCAAGTTGATGAATGTTCAGATTCCACTGGCGTTTACTAACGAGATCTAAAACCGTACTTCGACGGAGATCAGCGCCATCTTGGAATTCGAATAGAGTGATCGATTCTGTCTGACATCTGTCCTGAAATTTCAACTCGAGTCTAATTGTTCAAATTTTTTTGCCAGACTATACATTGTAAATTCTATATAACGACACTGAAGAGACTGAGCATTTTATGGCGTTATAGAGAGTCGTCGTTCAATGGAGAGAAGTCTGTTATTTTTGTCTGACGTCTTTTGCTGCACCAGTAATTTTATTGTATTTTTTTACTTATTTTATTCATAACTTGCAATATTGAGGCAACTTGGTGATAAAGGAAGTACTTAGAAATTTTGGTATTTCGGAATTTCTTAGAAATTTAGATATGCATGATGCCGACAGTTGAGTTTATTACGGGCTAGGATAATAAAGCGATAAGGGAATGCTGCGCAGTATTTACTAGTTTTGGTAACCTAAAAGGTACTTTTTATTACTATATTGTTGTCATTATTGAGAGTAGGTGTAATGCTAAATAGAGTGTATCATTGTGTGGAAGAAAAGCTAAACCAACCAAAGCCAGGCGATTTCGACGCAAGGGAGTTTGTCGTTAAATCGAGTGATGTTACATGGAGTTTACACTGTATTATACAAAAATAAATAAAACTATGTTTTGACGTTTTTAAGCGCGCATTTTATTTAATTTTTATATCTTTATTTCACCACTTTTCAGTAGCCGTGATAACAAAAGACCAACTCTCTTCTCTCGTTTCTTTGACTTAAAACCTATTATATTCCGTGCTACTGAAAACTGGTCGAAACGTCGATTTAAAAATCTTATAGAATGTCGCGCTTAAAAAAGTTAAAACGTAATTTTAATTAAGTGTACAAGTCGCGTAAATATTGTATTAAATGATGGTACAAAGATTTATAAAACCGACTCATTGACTCTTCAGGTGATCAGAGGGCTGGAACATACCTCGGGCAATGGGTCAGTATGGCGATCCAGCGAGGAAACGTAGCCAGCCTTCTGGGCACCTTACCCATAGAAGACGGTGATCTAGAGTCAGTATTCTTCTGATAGTATTGAAGGACTATGGGTAGAATACAATATAACTAAGTTTCCTTTTATCGTATTTCTGGAAAGATCTATATGTCCTCTTATGCCGTTAAACATCTAACCAAACATGCCATTAAATTCTCACAACCAGTTACAGTAGGATTTGAAATACAAAACTTCAAGACATATTGCAAATTCTCAAAAGGATCTTACTAAATCCATTTTGAATCCGAACAAACAAACTTGTGAGTTATTATTATGTTGATTTATGAACTTGTGAAGTATGATTCATGTTTGCATGTCAGATATATATCCAATTTGGTATTACAAACTACACAAGAGTGGTTTTGATTCAATGTTAAACTGAAACGCTGGTTTATTAAAACGCGTTTAGTCTTAATTTAGCTATAAGAAGTTAAGAACACGTTGTTTTGGTTATACGGAGTCGTCTAATTTATAAATGCTTCAGTCGGTACCAATCTTATACTAATATATAAAGCTGAAGAGTTTGTTTGCTTGAATGCGCTAATCTCAGGAACTACTGGTTTTATTTGAAAAATTATATCAATGTTAGATAACCTATTTATCGAGGAAGGCTATAGGCTATATATCATCACGCTAAGACTAATAGGAGCGGAGCACCAATGAAGAATGTTTCAAAATCGGGTTTTTTTTTCCTTTTGAGAGCTTCCGCTGCGTGCGCTGCGTAAACGGTTAAAGTTTCGCAAAAGTCATGTGTGACAGAAGGTAGCGTTAGCCCAAAGTAAACTATATTCCACACAATCGAAGTCGCGGGCAGAAGCTAGTATACTTATGTCTTAATTTACAAAAGATAAAAATGACAAATAGTAAATGGGTCCCAAATCACCCTCAGTTGGGAACTTTCCCAAAATGGTGGACATGTTACCATGTTGGATGGCAATGCTTGTGCGTTGCCCAAAATACAGGCCAGCGTGTTGGTTATATATTCATATAAAATTATATGTTCATAATTATAACAAATGAAAATAAGTTGGTTTCTCACGTCGTGACATATTGAATGAAATTGGAAAGAAATACATATATAGATACTTTTATATCGCGAATGAATTTGATGACCTTTTTGGTTGAGTGACTGAAACTTTTGCCGGCCTACCTCACTGCAGCTCAAAGGCTCCGTGTTTGATTGACAAATTTCGTGAACGAAAATTCCATTATTTATTCTAGTCTGGGTGTCTAGCGTCGGCCCCAGAGTGGTGCGTTTTATATTACCTATAACACAAGCGTAAATTGGTTAATTCAAGGATATACAATATTGGTCTTAGGCTTACAATGATTGTCTGCTATTAAAAAAAAAACGGAGTGTGGATAGGAATTAAAAATATACGCAAGCAAAGCACATTTATATTATAATCGTATTACCTGCTCTTTTAGTTTAGCATAATAATAATTGCATATCACCTGAGTTATTTCGGTACAAATCTTGGATCTTGTACAGGACATGGTGAGACAAACATTCATAGATTTATTTTAATATATACTCTTTAAAAACTAATTGAAACTCTGTATTTACATTACATATAACGAAATATTTTGAAGAACTTAATGTTATTATAACATTACACACTATTGAATACAATGTAAGAAAACTTAACTTATTTGTATTGTATTCTACCCATAGTCCCTCAAGACTATGGGTATTAATTGACATAATTAAAAAAAATATTTGCATAAAAACTTTAGATAAAGCTCCCTTATTCATAATAGGTACACGAGGTTTACAAGCTCTTTAAAAAGTGTTACCTAAATAAATAATTTTAAATTTCAACTATCTTGTCAGTAACATCTCCGTTCCGAAACACTTCACCTAACCCCCATTCATTAAGAAAACTTTAAAAATCCATCCATCACACAAGTCACTTAACGTAACACCCCAACACATGCTTTAAACACTCTCCCATCACTCGGGACTTACCACATGCTCGGAAAAATTGTCTCACTTCCAATACTTACTGGAGAGTTTTAGTATTGCCATGTATATTTTAAAGATTAAGAATGTAAACTGAATTCTTTAAAAAGCTAAAAAAGCTATAAAACGTCTTAATTATCGTCTTATAGCTACATAGGTTAAATTATATTTATTTATATAGCTTTCCGTTTTATCATAGTAATTAAAAAAAAATACACGACCAGAAAGTCAGCCTCTAGCTTAGAGGCGTTTCGATACATAGTTTATCATTCCTAAAATATTTCATTTTTCATATCAGATGATTTTATTTTAAATATATCCACAGGCTAATCAATTTAAGTATGTATTATATATAACATATTACAGACACCACTAGTCAATCCTAGTTGCACACAGATCTGAGTAAATACATAAAAAAATCTATTACAACAGTAAGTGATGTCAAATTTGGAATCGAGCGTCCTAACGGACCAACTAAATACGTCACCATTCAACTACTAGGCCACGAATATAGTACAAACTAGCCTAGAAAATGTACGTTTTCGAAGTCAGAAATTCTTTAAAGCATATTGAGCATTTTTGGGAGGGGGAAAAAGTATTGAAATCGGTGACCGTCACGCTCAGATACAAAGTCTTCACCCCTGACGTGCAGTCCTACGCTTGACAGTTTTTTTTATTACTGATGTACAGCAGATAGAATAAAAGCCCATTTGATGGAAAGTGGTTACAGACCCCTATCAACATTTGCAACACCAACATACAGCCGGCTGCGAAGAAATTATAAAAATATGGCATACAAGAAATTTGAAGTTACCCGTAATTATTTCCCGAAAACTCGACACTTTCAATCTTTTTGTATTAAAAACAATTGGCAACCCCAACGGGACATTGGGACATCGCTCCGCACTACGATCTCATTAAATAGATCGGGGGCATCTTTTACCGTCTCACCAGTACTAAGTGCATTTACGAGTAAACTCAAAATGGATGCATCCACGATGCAAATGCTCTTAATGTTTTATTACGTGTTTTAGATTGTAAAGCGCGTGTGTAGTTGATTTATGGCAGCAATAGGAAGCTTTAGGTATTGGAAAAGGGTATTACAAACATAAATAGCTTAATGTCCCAATATGGCGTAAGTAGCATTGTGTTGCCAGGGATATATTACAAACTGGTTTTGTGAATTGAGGATATTTGCTTTATTTTGAACTAGCTGTGTTCGTAACTTTGTTCACGCGTGACTTTCGTATCTTCTGAACCCTGCAAGATATCGAAATGAAACATACGCGTTTTATAGTACAATGCTGATTGAAATTCTTCAAATTCTAGCAACTGAAAATGTTTTTTAAATGAATGTTTGTGCGATTATAGTCTTATAAGTATTTGCCACTGTATTGTGTTTGCGTAAACATTTTAATACTGTATCAAAACGTGAATTCTTTTTTCAAAATTATTATATCATTTAATATATATCAATTATTATATATATCAGACAGGCCGCTGGAAATTGTATTATTTCTGTTCCTGCACGGATAAAAGAGTAACAAGGGCATAATAATGTTCATGGCATTTCTTATTGCATTTCTTGAAGCACTTGCTAGGTTTTGAAATTGTAGAACTGATTTGTTGCTTGTCATGAGGGAAAGTCTTCAATCATTAGTATGCCTTGGTATAGAGCCGAAATTATACAGGCTATGTGATGAGACAAACATAAGATATGGTCTGGTCTAAAGTATGTTGCCATAACAATCTTGAGTTGTGTTCCGGCATTAGTGACCAGGTGCCAGTCTGTCTCCCTTAAGAGAGCAGTAGCGCATTTGATGCATATTTGGTGTTGCGAATTTCCATAGGTGATGGTAACCGCTTTCCATCAAGTGGGCTGTCTGCTAGTCTGCTGCACTCCTGCAGTAAAAAAAAAGATAAATTACATAACACAATTCCTATACATATGTATACACCATTATACTCAAGTCCATTCGTTCCCACTCAGCTTCACTTGAATAGATACTCCATTTCACTATAGCAAGATACAATATCTAAACCACGAGCCAAAGTAAGTGCTGTTAAAAGTTCATTAAGGGCCGCCTAACACGTTTTTATCTTCGAGTGCCTCTGATGGATAGGGCTTGCATACACGAATGTGTTTAAGGACACCTATGACTTAAAAAATTGTTTGTGTGAAGTGTTTTTATACATAATGATAGTAATTAAATGGGTTCCAACTTTAAAGGAACCACTTTACCATTTAATTAAATTGTAACATTATGTAATATTAGTGCGCGTTAAAACTGAATGCAGTGCCGTGCAGTGCAATTAGTCTGCCTAATTATTTTAAAAATAAATAATGAATGTTTATACATAATTATAGTTCTTGTTTATGTCTTTGTCACTGAAATTCTCCTAACGACTTTGATTTCATTGAATATATTTGTGTATTTGAGTTTGAGTGGCCACCTGGTACACAAAAGGATCCGGCAGGTAGCGCTGCGATCTAATTAGAAAAAAAAATATAAACAAATTTTAGCATGAGGTTGGCATTCAGTATTTCCCTGTACCGAAACGTGGCCCGACACAGTACTGATTTTCAGTGTCCACCTCTGTAGTGATCCTAGGACTTTCAAGACAGTACGTCTGTCGGTCTCGCTAGTTATAAAATTATATCTGTCACGTCTATCAATAGGCAGCTGGGAGTTGCTTCTTCTAAATAAAACTCGATGTGGACTGTATGTTTGGCTTATTATTTACGATATTTACAAACATTAATTTCAAACTATACATATATAAGTAACAGAGAATATAATGTTGAATAACAGAGAGAGTAGCTAGCGTCTTTTCAGTCACACTCCTGTTGATCTAGATCCCATTAAACCCCCGATCTCGGAGACTTCAACAGTCTAACAACCCTACGTTCGTTTGTATATATCACTTATTTCAGTTCGAATGTTGGATGTATATATTAAAATTCCAATAGTACCGATATCTGGCATTCATTCCCATTTTAACTATAGATAAACCTTTTAGAGTGGGGTGTAATAAACTCTTTTAATGAAGCGGTCAAGTTCGAGATGGGTGATCGAATATCTATTATAGATCCAGTGTACTCTTAGCTACAACTAATATAAAAATACAGTATTATAAAATTTTGAACAAACCGTGTATGTATATTGAATCTATTTGAAAAAACAACAACCGGAATACACTATATGAACGATGGAGAACACGAAGAGAAAAAACGATAGTTTACATTCTTTTTTAAATGCTACGGTACTTTTTTCCTGGGAATCCCGCGGGAGTTTTAAGTCAGACCTGAACGAAGTCGGGAGAATATCCCAGTAATATGATATGCATAATGTAATTTATTATTTCTTGTTTAAAGACACTGTGAAACTTTATAACAACTAACACGATTGAGTAATCCTAAAAAAAATCGTCGATAACGAAAATGACATAAAAATCAGCCCAGCAGTTTTCACGTGAATCCCGAACAAACAGACAAAAATCTTAAGAAAAATGCATCCGTCGTTTATATAGTCTGTTCCAGTTGTTTTTTAAAATAAAATGTCTTTTCAATGTACAGGCACGGCATTTTTAGAATTTTATAGTATATTACTAGATTTTGCCCGCGACTTCGTCCTCGTGGAATAGTAAAAAAAATGTCCGTCTCTGGACGACTTCACTAATCTAAGTCTTTCTATTTAATATTGAAATTGTTTAACTTGAAAAAAGCTTAAGTTATTATTTGAATTTTATGTATATTAATATGATAATGTAAGGAAAAGTTATTTATTAATAAAATCTTTTATTGATTATAAAATATATTCTATTCTTTGTTACAATTCTTGAATATCTACATTAGAAGAAATACAGCTAGCGCTGTGGGTAAGAGTGAGAAAGGAAGAGCCTGCCTACCGCAGCCGTATGCGTGAGAGATAGAGAAATCAGACAGAGTGCGCCGTAACGCAACGAAGCGATTTACCCTCCCAAACAAGTTATCACTTCAAAAAAGTTTGGTCTTAGGGATGATGATTTATAGCCTATAACCGATCGATAAATAGAGTATCTAACACTGAAATAATTTTTCAAATCAGACAAGTAGTTCCTGATATTAGCGCGTTCAAGCAAACAAACTCTTCAACTTTATATATTAGTATAAGATAGATATATGTATAATTACGCCACGCAAAGGTATCATAATCGTAACACCTGACCAAAATCCACCGGATAAAGACCGACTGAGATAATAATCTCTCTAATGTCGAATACAGAATTATTATTTCCAACTGACAACTTAATTCTACAAACATGGATGTTAAAATCACTTTCGAACACACCGTATAATCAAATACACGAGTTGAATAATTATTTGGATGTTGATTTGAGTTGCGTGGAACGTAACATCCGAATTTCGACGATTATCTTACGTATTCATTTCGACATGCCATTGCTATACGTCAGCAATGTTTATAGAATGAAAATATTATCACGCCAGCGTTATTTATTGTTTGCATTTTATTTATTTTATTTCTGCGCTAAATCAACTTACTGTATAGTAGTATATATAGTAAAATTATTTTGTCCGTGCAGTTTGGGCCATAAATCATAGCTCGCCCTCAGCCCGGCTAGGGCCGGTGAGCATGTTGCGCGGGCGCAACGCCATTAACGATAAAAACTCATTCTTATCAAAGAAAGATTATCATTCTTGTAAAAATAATTATTATCTTTTTTGCTGTTAAATTTAAACTTAGATATAAGTATTTATATTTATTTTTAATATAACTTGTTACATTTTAAACTTTTGTACTTATATTTTTTTAATACATAGATACCTAATTAATAATATATTTTAAATCATTATTAATCTTATTTTAATAAATACGTTGTTTTATCTAGTTTTTTCTTTCATTTATATCACTAACCCACAAAATGACAAAACTAAATACACTATCGATCACGCTTATCGACAACAATAATGCGTATCACTATGCCTACCCATAAGGCCCATGAGTGGAAGAGAGAGAGCGAAATACTCGCTTCACCGCTCCGATTATTTATAACCCAAACTGCACGGAGAAAATAATTCTACTATAGTCTAGTCCAACGAGTCCTGGAGTGGAGACCGCGTCTCGGTAAAGGTAGTGTCCCACGCCCTCCAACACGATGCACTGACGAAATCGGAGGATAACTAAAAGAGCTAACTCAAACATAAATCGAGTGAGAACCAGCCTCAAAATAAACAAAGCATGCCTCTTGATGTCTTGTCCCACATTCCTCCAGTACAAAGTTCAACGTTTCGTTGGGCATCCAACATCTATTAATCCCAATGGCGTACCAGTCACTCATTTTTAATTGGTTTTAGCACTTGAACACACTCGACAGGTTCTATTACCGTAGTGCTGTGGCCGCACCTGCTATAATGTCAGTAACTGTGATCAAATGTGTCTTACTTAGGTGGTAGGGGCGCGTCTGTGCAGTCCGCATGCACTGATATATCGCACTGGTATAGTATCACACTGGTATAGTATCAAAAAATATTTTATTCGAATTTGTACACGCGGAGCGTAGTTTTTGCGTGACTACCTTCAAGAAGGTGCTGCAAATATTTATTATTCAAATTAAGAAATGATAAGTTTGAAGGATTCTTTAAAAACTATAATAAAGAGATTTTTAAACTTACTTTAACTCAATATGTATAAGACTTTTACTGTATATCACTGTCATCTCATACTATGACTGGATGGCTTCAACCCCAAGTCTAGTTTGTCGCCATAACAACCTTGAGTTGTGTTCCGGCATTAGTAGCCAGGTTCCAGACTCCCTTGAGCAAGCTGCAGCGCATTTGTAGCACCTCTGGTGTTGCAAATGTCCGTAGGCGATGGTAACCGCTTCCTATCAAGTGGGCCGTCTGCCTGTCTGCTAAAGGACTGGAATATAAAAAACGCGTAATGCGTTATTTTTAATAATAGCAAAAGAGTCAAAAATGACTCCGTTAACGTATAGCCACATAAGAGTATTGTTACGACCGACAAAGACAAATTCACACCTGCATACCTGTAGTTCATTTTTTATTACCTTTCGGCATTTGGACTTCTTTTTTTTGTTTACTTGGTGATTAAAAAATAGCCCATTGTGTATTATAATCTTTTACTGCCTATTGTTGCATTGTAATCAACGCCAGGTGTCTCGGATTTAAAATACAAGCTGATTCTAAGAAATCCGGTGCACGCGGCTGGGCAGATATATTGTGTCTGTACAGTATAAAGCAATGCCCCAATTGAGAGATAAGGCAGTCAAGCGAGAACCACGAGCGAAGCAAGACTTGTGTATATTCGGTAATCTATTTAGTGACGGACTTTGCGCGTGTTATTGAATCGTGCATTACGTTTGGATTGGTTGTGTTCAGTTATATTTTTACCTGTGCTATACGTGTTTGTATAGTTCTAATAAACTCTATAGTAATTCTAACGACATTTTAATTCGAGTCCTGCAACTCGTAACAGTATAAACATCCGTTATCTGTGAATATTTTACGTGATTGACAATTAAAAACAAAATAGTATTGCATAATATCCGTCGCCACATCTGCGTGAAATGGCCTATATCTATAACATTATCTCAGATGGGGCCCCACCATATACGAAATATGATTGTTACTTTTCAATATTTAATTAACGCAGAGCATCAAAGACGTCATGTTACCTACGAATGTCTTAACGAAATGTTTCTGCTTTTATGTATTTTCAATTCGTGTTTGCGTACCTTTGACTTGAATAGACATAATTAAAGATTTTAATTATGTTTATCTGATTTAAATTTCTCTTTCTAGAATTCATACAAATTAATTTGAATTAATACGGCAATACGGGCACGTTTCCAACTGCTTGTATAATTATTTAACAGCTATCCATGCTTTGAATTCCTTCTGCCAATGTATTAAAAAATATATTTATTATTGTAGTGTAATCCTAGGAAAAAAAAGTAAAATTTGGAGAAAAAAATAGAACAAGATACAACATTTGCGACCACATAAATACTCCCTCCGACTATTTATTTGGTCGGAACGTTTATATCTTGTTATTACGGTACGGAACAACCTTGAGTTGTATTACAGTAGTAGTGATACTAGTCCCCCTTTCGCGGCCGGCACCACATGGTAGCACCTCCAGTGTTGCAAATATCTATAGGCGACAGTTATAGTTTCCGGCACGAATCTCGAGCGGTCACGTTGGCCTACGCACACGATATTGGGGTTCTTTTTCTCAATATCATGTCTTTTACCTTTCGAGCTGCTTACGTATTCGTCCGATTTCGGCGGAGCAGCTCGTCCTCCATAATTTGCAATACCTGACATACCTCGAACCGCTACGAGAGCTCGCGGGACACTGTGCCCACCGCACGCCTCCGCTCGCCGCGCATGGTAGGCGGAGTGGTAGTTGTTAGGTTTATTTTCGTTACGGAATTTCTTGATTCAGTCACCGCGCTCACAGCCCGCGATAAAAGCTATGCAATAGCTTAAAAACTTCTACCATCAACATAATTCATTGAACTGTCGAATTGATTGAGTGCGACAGGATTCAGATCATTGTATTGATTACCAAGGAATAATTATGTAGTTACTTTGAAGCGATGGTATCCCTAATAAACCGTTTCCTGTAGGCGCCATCATTTGTATTCTTGTGGGGTATACTATTTGTAAATTTATTTCACATCTAATACATTTGGATTGTAAATAGTGATTTAAAAGTATTGTATTGTGAATAGGAATTATTTGATTTCAAAGAATGTTGGGTATTAAAATACAATACTACTTAAAGACCTCATTTTAGGGTTACTTAGAATCCTGTCAAAGATGAAAGCTTTGACGAACGGAAAGCGATACATTCTTCACATTTGTGTGTGCAATTATGTAACATATAAATTCAAATTTGAGCCCTCCAAAATTTTTGTATAACCTTCATATTTGGGTTATGCAAATATGACCACGTCTCTGAATTTCGTAAAAACTCAGGTGGTTGCCAATTCGTTCTCGCTGGAATACTCATATCCTTTCACTCATTTACAGGGTGTTGTTTATCCCGACAACCCCGTATTATCTCAAAGAACACTTTGAATTCATCTCTTCCTCAAACAATTTACGACCTTCTACTAATCTTAGACTCAAAACTCCCAAACATTACTCATCTTTTTTTCAATAATTCTTTTACCGTACAGGCTATTCCACTCTGGAATGCGCTGCCTTTTTATCTACTAAATATATAAATGTTTATAGATGCATTTAAATATCATATTTCAATGACAAGTTTTAAATATCGGTAGCGATTTTGCTTGTCTAACAGCAATAGGCAGTGAATTGCTTTTTATACAATATTTTGAGTACGTTTTCAGCATAGTTCTCTGGAACGTAGACTCGATTCTTTGTATAGTAAGTTTCGTCAGCGAACTTTCAGTTATTTATGGTCTGGGTGTCAGGGGTCGGCCTTAGAGTGGTCCAGTGGTCCGTCGTTTACACATACCACAAGCGTAAATTATTCAATTTCGGCTATATGTACATGTGCAATGTGCTTGCCTGTCGAATAAAAAAAATATTTTGACGTTGACGTATAAAAACATATAAAATTTAATATTAAAATCCTTAATACTGTCCGACATAGTAATCAGTTTTCGGTCCTGTAGTATCGTTTCTATTAACATTTCCTTGGGGAACGGAGTATTTCCTATTTTTCCTTAATAAGATTTGTTTGGGCCCGCTTTTCCGCTCCGCCGAGCGGTTAACGGGCGCCATTATTGAAATCATTAAAATTCCAATTTCCCGCCAAATGCTCAGTAATTGCATCATATTTTATTGATAAAAGCATTGCCTAAGTATTTTTACTTATGTTTGACTGTTATTGTTATCTTACCGGTTGAAAATGTTCAACCATTCAACTTGGTTAGAATATCAATTTCTAAGTTCTTTGTTACTATCATATTCTTGTTTGAACTTTAAGATTTGTTGTTTTATAAATTAGCAAGGCGTAATAAAGTTTCTCTATTGTTAACACTTTGGTCTGGATGTTATTTGGATGAACTCTAAAATTGTCCGTTACATGTTATACGAAACATTTCAAATAGGATATACAATGAACCATTCTCATTACTGCCTCCTGCTAGGCTTGCCATATGGTATCCACATGGAGGTTCCTTCTTTTCGTCAAATTGTCTTCCCGTCCTCCCTCATTCACAAATGTCCTCCTTTTTCAAATTCAAATTATGCGCCTAGATCTATCGAAGTTTTACCCACACTGGCACACATTCAACGCATGTTGCATTGCAAGTCGCAGTGCAATATGCGTTGACCGCGTTTCAAATAGAAATTATGATATTTTGTCTAAAATAGGTAGTTCACATGTAAATAAGTAAAACATTTAAAAAATCGTTCCACTTATCTTCCTTTTTTATCATAAGTCCTTAATTTTATGCAAAATATCACTCATCAGTTCTCCTTTTTTACTTTTATATCTGGCAACCCTACCACCTGCCTGTCCACGAACACACAAACACCCACTCACGCTAACCCGTTCAAACACATACGCAAAGATACACATGTACGCATGTTTATTATATTATGCACTCCAGAAATACATGTTGATAAAAATTAAATTAAATCTGTCGCTATTCTTCTACATTGTAATTATTTTTTTCTCTACCAGTCATTGATAAGAAATGTGTAACAAAAACTCCTTGTGACATACATAATTCTTTGATATGATAAAAAAAGAGATTATTATTTCTTTATTGTCCCTGCTCCACCTGCATTAATGTCAGTATTACTGGCTGTGCCCAAACGCATCTTACTTGTGGCATTGAAAAATAACGCGTTAACAATTAAAAGTTCCACACCACCGCATTTTAACGTTATTAACAGTGTCGCATCTCAAATTATGTTTTAGTACACTTTGCCTACATCTGCGTTATGTTTTTATCAGTGCGTTAATTAAAGCATTACGACGCAGGTTTAGCAGAGGCACAATATAAGATTATGTTACATAAGGAATCTTGCAAGCTCTGTTACATATGTACATGTTAGAACAATACATTGTCTTAAACCAAGTACTGGTTTCAAATTCCGTTAAAAATAAACAAGCAAACCCCAATCCAGAAATGGTACCGGAAGTTTGACTAATTAAGCTATCCGAAATTTCAACGAATTTAAGGATATTTTTGTAAACAAAGTGACAATAGCTGTTTAAACGTCAACAAGTCAACGCGAAATCTAGGTGAGGGTAGATTTGAGAGTGATGATATAGAAATTTGAACCATAACTTCACTAGATAGAGTTCCTTTTGAGATGTTTGAGATATTCAAGAGGGTGGTGATATCAAAATATCTTTTGGAAAGCAGAACCAGGTGGTGTAAAATCGATGACGGAACTTTAGATGTTCGTGTTTAGATATGCAGATACTTATCTTTATATATTTGTGTTATCTTTGGAGTTTGTGGAGAGAAGTTTTGCGTTGTGCTATGTTGGAGGAATTTTTACAAAGTTTCGAGGGGAATCGTTTGAGAATTGTATGGACACAGTTGGTCAACTCAGCATTATTGCGTTTAGCGTGTACATCAGCAAGCCCCATACCAGTCGCGAATAAACGCCAGTACTATAAGGACGTTTCGTTGTTTACTTACTCTCGCACCAACCGATATTGCCCCGAGCCACATGTCATCACGTCATCTTCTAAAACCCCACAATTTCACATTTCTTGATTTATATATTTACTAGCGGCCCCGGCAGACATTGTCTTGCTCTGTAAAAATAAAAATCTAGGACCCGATCCCAGCACCACCTTGAAATTGTGGATTTAAACCATCCGAGGACACCCACACAAAAACCAAATCACCAAAATCACTCCAGGTGATTAAGAGGATTCTAGAACCCGATCTCAGCGCCACCTACCGGTTCTAATTGCGAATCTAAACCATCCGGGAACCCACTCAAACACACAAAACAAAACCACCAAAATCGAACCAGGTGATAAGGAGGATTCTAGAACACGATCTCAGCGCCACCTACCGCTTCTAATTGCGAATCTAAACCATCCGGGAACCCACTCAAACACACAAAAACAAAACCACCAAAATCGGACCAGGTGATAAGGAGGATTCTAGAACACGATCTCAGCCCCATCTACCGGTTCCAACGGGATAAAAAGTATCGTATGTCCGTCTCCTGATTCTAAGCTAGCTCCCTACCAATTCTCAGCCAAATCGGTATAGCTGTTTTTGAGTTATAAATAGTGTAACAATCACGCCTTTCTTTTATATACCTACATATATAGATATAGATTTGGGAAACACAATTATGATAATTATTAAAATAGATAGATAACATTTTATTACTCACCAAAATAAACAAAAATAAAATGCATAATTACTCATTGACAAAATAGCAGGCGGCTTCATTGCTAAAAGCGATTTCTTCCAGGCTACCTAGCTTCAAATAAATTCTTGTTGCGAAACTTGCGAAAACTGTGTTGTATGTCTCAACTTCTGAGAGGATGTTATAACAATTATCATCATAACATTCCTTTATCTGTTTTTACAATACAATTATACTACAATTATGTATATAATATTGTAATTCTTCGAACTATTTCACTCCTTTTAGTTGATAATATGCCATAAATTGCCGCAAATTGCATATGCGTCTTCAGACAGTGGTAATTATGGCACCAGATATTTATTTCTAGCAATTGCTAATATGTTAGTCATTTCTTGAAAATGATATACACTTCTATGGTGAATTGAAGGCTGAAAATTGGTTTTCTATGATAATAACATAAATTACATTTAATACAATAATGAATTACATTTCGTTTTTCTAATTTTAATGTTAGTACAATTGCATATTATAATCTCCCGAGTAAGGCTGGTGTGCACCGATATTTAATCGACAGTTAACCAAAAATAATCACTGTTTTTCCATACATTTTCGGCGATTTTTTTTTATTTTAACTATCGGTTAAAAGTCGGTGCACACCAGCCTAAATGAAATACCGAGCCTAGGCGACTGTTTTCCATAGGTAAGAATCCCAAAATGCTGGCAACGTTGCCTTTTTCGATCACAGATATTGATACTTATCATATTCGTATTATTAACTAGGATATGCCCGCAACTTCATCCACGCTTGATCTAAACTTCCCGCGGGATTTCCAGGACACAAAATACCGCAGCGTTCGAAAAAGAATGAAAACTATCGTTTTAGTGAAAACTGTCGGAATAAGTTTTAAGCGCCTGAACTACAAATCGCTCTCGGCAACTTTCCGAAAAAATATCACACATTTTACATTCCCGGAATTTTACATAAAATTTGCTATGTGTCAGTGAAAAAATCACATTAGAATTCGACTTTTATTAATCTGGCCATTTTTAATCATTCCCAAATAATATTCCCGGAGGATTGCTGGGGTAAAAAGTAGCTTAGTAGCTAGTAGTAACTTAAGTCTAAGACTTAACTGTCGATCAGCGAAAACAGCATCCAACTCGTCCCAATATTTTTACGTGAATCCCCAACAAACAGACAAGAAATCTAAAATAAATGATAATAAACAAGAACACGATTCTTCAACATTTATATAGTCTATTCTAGAAATACACAATCTGACAACTCAAACATACCATAACTTGTTGGCCTTATTACCAAAATATCATATTACATTTCAGCTGTAGAAATAGCTTTGCGATGACAAGATTTCAAACGCAATGTTAGAGCTAAGTGCTTTCTTTGTTTATTTATAACTAACTGATTGAATCTAGTGCGTTTTGATAAATATTTAAATGATTTATATTCTTATTTCGTTACATAGATATTTATAAATATAAATGTAGAAAGACTATGAAGTCTCTTTGTATGTCAAGGTACTAACTACTCCAAAAATAATTTAATTAATAAAACTTAAAAAGTTGTATTAAAGGGAATCAGAATGGTTGTAGAAATAATTATACTTATGTATTTTAAAACACAATCCTAAACGGCCCACTGGTGGAAAGCGGTTATCATTGCCTGCGGACATTTGCAACACCAAAAGTGGTACAAATGCGCTGCTGCTCTCAAAAGGAAGACTGGAACTTGGCCACTAACGCCGGAACACAACCTAAGGTTGTTATAGTGGCATATTCCAGAGCAGGGGTGGCAGCCATCCAGACAGGCAAATACCCTACCACCTGGTTAATCAATCCATTAATATTTGTCTTTATAAATTGTATAATGTGTAATCATATTGACTGTAATCATATTATGTAGGTAACTTACGTGACGGTATATTATGTCTATGCAAATTATGACCGTAAAAGCATTTTAAAAATAGTAATATCTTTGTTTCAGACACCTCAAACACAACAGAAGCAGAACACACGACGTTACCAGCAATACCGCCAATACCTCTCAGACCAGAATATGCTCATCCCGCTGGTGTAGAAGCTTTAGATCCTTACAATTCAGAAAAGAACCACTTACAGCCTCACCATAAAGACTATACAGAAGAAGATTACGATGGTGAATCGCATAAAGAAGATGAACACGAGAACAGAGACGATGCAGATGAACTGCCTTCACTGTCGGGAGATCATCTACTTCAAAGTTCCACTGACGACCTACCAATGTTCCTATTAGAACCTCAACACGCATTTGTAGTGAGAAATAAACCGGCTATGTTAAGATGTAGAGCAGCTAATGCTTTACAAGTGTATTTTAAGTGCAACGACGTTCGGTCGGTTGCGAGTACTCAGTTTGAATTTGTGGACCCTCAAAGTGGTGTGAGGATCGTTGAAGCTGAATGCAATGTCACCAGGGATCAACTGGATGAGTATTTTGGGGAGGATAGATTTACATGTACCTGTTACGCTTGGAGCAGCCGGGGTGATATACGCAGTCAGCCTGCTGTTGTCGAATTGGCCTGTGAGTATTCATATAAACTTTGTATTTCAAATTAGCCCATAACGTATCACTACTGGGCTTAGACATTTCCATTTTAAGGCGTATTGGAATGTTTGAGACATCGGTTAAATTGAAGTACATTTTTCTCACGATTTTGTCCTTAATCTGTCAAAACATTGTAATTATGTTTATAACTATATGTATAGATGATGCCGGAAAAACTGCATAAATAGTGAATAGCACGTAGGCACTTTTACGACTAAACTAAAAGTGGTAAATAATATCAAATATTTTGATGATCATGTTTTCACAGAAGGCATGTACGTACGTAATATATAAACAACTTTGCACAACCAAAGGGCTGAACGGATCTTAATGAAATTTGGCAATTGGGTAGATAGGGTAGCTTGTAGTTTAGGTAAGGATATACTAGGTATACTCTTTGTCTCAAAAAACAATCTTGAAAGAGATGAAAATTTGTATGAGCAATCCACAATTCCTCAAGATATTTCACATTAAGATTTTTAGTCTTAATGTGAAAAAATAAGGAAATACGTATTTGAGCACTATGATTGCGATTTTCCTTCATTCGGAAAATATGAATAAAAGCGGACTAAATCGCCGGTAACAGCCTAGCTCTGTAATAAATCAATTATCAATCACATTGAATATATCAATATACATAACCAATATCTAGAATGGATATTAAAATAATATTGTTTCCGGTGAAAACACGCCGTTATACGCGGTGCAGCGCTGCATCGAACTCGATAACTTTCTCGGTCTATTTTGGAGTAACCCATATTATACTCGGCTCGCTCGATTTTAATAGCCTCAGCTCCTTTTAGTGAAAAATGAATGTTTTTGATGTGGTACGTGATGTTTTCTCCGTGTTTTTGATGTTCAGTTTTGAAGGCGTTTCTCGGGAATGCTGCTACCTGTTTTTGATGGTACAAGAATGCTATGGAAACAAAAGTATTATTTAACTGTTTCAACAAACTCATAAAACTTTAGATGCGTATATTCTATCCATATCTTCAGTTGCACATCAAGATTAGATCCGCCTTGAACATACGTGTCGGGCATACCGTTCATGAAATAAAGAGACTCGTGCTCAAAAATAGCATGTTTGTGGGCAAAAAAGAGCGGCCAATTACCAATAGGCAGACAAACACTCATATTGTATATTTCCAAATTAAGCAAGTTACGTTAATATTATGGGTAATATACAACGGACTTCTATAGGGCCGATCCCAGACAACCAGATCATAAATAACGGACAAAATTCGTTTCCGAAATTTACCTTACCGGGAATCGAACCCAGAGCCTCTGCGTTGCAGTGATGTAATTCGGCAAAGGCTTAGCCCGCTCAACCACAAGCCTTCATAACCATAGATAGGTGAAAAGGTGTGAAAGATGACATGAAAAATTGTGTTATAAAAGAACATGTACCTATAAAGTAGGAAAGTATAGAAATTAAAGTATAGTGTGAGCCCTAAACAATTAGGAAAATTTGAGAAGAATAATAAATATGAATCCTTATCTGTACTAATATTATAAGAAAAAAAATGTGTTTTTGAATGTTTGTAAATTTGTATGTTTGTAACGAATAAACTTAAAAAGTACTGGACCGATTTCGAAAATTCTTTCACCATTAGAATACTACATTATCTTATTAAATATAGGCTTTTTTATTACTAAAAAATTGGGATCCTACTAACTTCAATAAAGTAACCTAAGGTGTAAAGAAATATGTTTGGTTGATTGTGGGTACAGGGATGGTTTAGATTCCCAATTAGTCCCGATAGGTGTTGCTGGAATAGTGGTTTATTTTTTATTTATTTTCAAGGCACGACAACGTCTTTTAGCCAGGGGAAATCCGCTTGAAGACCATAAGCCACGACAAGGGCAGAACCTTGGGAGATAATCGCGACCCGTGTGTGGGATTCGCCAGATCGGGGGTGGCACCAGCATGCCCAGACAGAACTGGTGCTATGCTGTTGCAACCCCCGAAAAGTTTCTAGGACAACGTCTTCCGCAACCGTTAGTATTTTATTTCAACTATGCTACGAACAAAAATATATCTCTAAAGTAAGAATGTCCATCATTATTTTAGTTAAATATTTTGACAAGATAAACGATGTTATCAACCAACGTCTTCTGTTTGAGACTCATTTATAAATATCAAAAGATCATAAAGAAGACTGAAGATGTATCAAATCTTATACTCGTTATCTTTTGAAACTGTGTATTATTAAATTTCACTTAAAATATTTAGTGTGAAGTGAATTTTGTTATTATCTTGAAATTTAGTAATATCTAATATACTAACAATGAACGTAGGATACTTTTTGGGGTAGATCTCTTGGGCTATGGGTTCAAGGATTACATGATCGAAGCTGCATGACAAGATCTTTAGTATAGTATAGTGATAAAAACAAAAATTACTAAAGCTTGCTGCTCCGTGCTGTAAGGGTGATCAATTGTCAGTGTTTTTGTCAATGACTTGACTTAATTGATTAAGAATGATTACCGTCGCCTATGGATATTTGCATCAACAGAGATGCTACACCAATGTGGTGCTGGCACCACTCAAGATTGTTATGGCGGCATATTCTAGACAAGAGGTGGTAGCCATCCAGACAGGTAAATTTAATGCCTTATGATCTGGCTGTAGTATGGTTTGTCGCATTTTTAGTGACATAGACATTTTCTTCGAAACAAATATTCAAGTCATCAGTAGTTAGTAAACTTGAAAGATTGAAAAGGAATTTAAAGTTTGTATTTAGACCTAATAATTTGGTTGTGTTCAGTTTTCCCGTCAGAAGTTTCACAGTATTAGATATTTTGAGTTATTTATTTTAGTGTAGCGTGTAACTCACTATTTCTTTCTGTTCCTTTTTCTAGATTATAAGTATCCAGTTTTGATAATAAATAAAAATAAAATAAAAATCTTACGATAACCGCTTGGCGGCAGCAATTAGTAACCTTTTTCCGTTCCTGCATGGATGTCAGTTATCATTTAATTTTTTTTAGTTCTACCTTATCTTACTAAATAAACGTTTTCCCTATTATTGCTCAAAAATTAAAGAGGGTTACACGGTTTTTCTACTTTGATCGCTTCCGATATCTTGCTGTTATTCTTAAGATAGTCATTGAAGATCATAACTATGACTTTGGAAAATATATCTGTTACATATTTTAAGGACGTCCCTAATTTTTAGTTTTTTTCCTTTTTTCACTTCACTTCTATCCAGCGGTATACTAAATAGACCTTCCTGCTAAAAATTTGCTCGCTTAGTTCTAAAAAGTATCAAAAGCTAATTCCCCTATCCCCGTTTACCATCGTTTTACCATCCGTCGACCAGACGCACCGGTTTTCGCCACCATTACGTGGTGATAACACCACCGATCCAGGCATAGCACTACAAATTTTCTGGTGTTTTCCCTGACTAGTACAATCTAGGAGGTTTCAAGTCACGAGTGAATAGAAATTAAGTACAAACATACATATCATCACGCCTGTTTTCCATAGAGTTAGACAGAGATGATAGATTACCACTTGCTATACGATCTTCACGTACATCATTTGCTTCATCTACATTAATCAATCTCTTCATACATACATGTTTCATTGTTTATTATAGATGCTTATTACTTGGCAATTTTTAAAGTATCTTCTAGGTAAGCGTACTCCATCCTAAACTGCATCATCTCATACTAATATATAAAGCGGAAGAGTATGTTTGTTTGCTTGAACTCGCTAATGTCAGGAAATACTGGTCTGATTTGAAAAATTATTTCAATTTTAGAGAGCCCATTTATCGGGGAAGGCTATATATCATCACACTAAGACCAATAGGAGCGATGCAACAATGAAGAATGTTTCAAAATTAGAGGTTTTTTAACTTCCTTTTTTTTAAACTATTCCACGTGGACGATGTCGCGGGTAGATGCTAGTCACTTATATTAGGCGAGACAATGCAGAAACGCTAACCTTCATAAAGTAAAAAATCCCATAAATAATATTGGTTTCATTTTAAGAGATCATTGTGCAATTATATTTAATAGATATGATATTAAGTGCTTAATATAATATTGCGTTACGTTTAAAGGGCACAGAACTATGTTACACGAATTTAAAGTACGATGATATTTCTCAAATGTTACCCAACATTCTGTACCAAGTTTATTACTAATCCAATACGAGATTAGATAATAAAATGATTTATTGTATCCATTGCCAGTTGTTATTGCACATTCTATTTCGTTGTTCGAACATAACATTCACTGTATGTGAAATGTATTAAACTTTGTTAGTTGTCGTAATGAAATATGGAGTTTTGAAATTGTATGTATAGAAGGTTGTTAATTTGAAGTAACTTATTATTTGGGTTTAATTTTCGAATGGGTCTGGTTTGTGTTTTTGGCCTCATTCGAAATGGTTATGACTAGTTTAACTTCTTGTTTTAATAAACACAATAAAAAGGCGAAAACTCTTAATGGTTTCTTTCTTCAACTTCAATCAAAGAAGAATAATATCTGCTATAAATGATAATTGTAGAAATGCAAAACTGCAAAAAATGAAAAATGTGACTCGCTTAAGTTCTCTTTCAGCCTAATATATTATATAAATAAAATATTCAAAATAGCCGTTTCAATCTGTTTAGAGGTAATTTCCAATATATAGCGTAAACTCTATATAACGACAATGAAGTTATAGAGAGTTGTCGTTAAAAGGAGAGAAGTCTGTTATTTTTGTCTAACGTCTTTTGCTGCACCAGTAATTTTGTTGTATATTTTTTACTTATTTTATTCATATTTTGCGATATTGAGACATCTTGATGATAAAGGAAATACTTAGAAATTTCGCTATTTCGGATTTTTCTTAGAAGTTTCGGTATGCATGATGCCGACAATCCACTTTATTACGGGCTAGGATAAAAAAAAACGATAAAAGAACGTACACAGTTGCGCAGCTTTTTTGGCAACTTAAAAAGTACTTTATTGTTGTCATTATTGAGAGTGGGTGTGATGCTATATTGAGTGTATCATTGTATGAAGGACAAGCTAAACCAACCAAAGCCAAAAGATTTCGACGCTTAACAGAGTTTGTCGTTAAATAGAGTGACGTTACATGCAGTTTACACTGTAGTTTAATGGACAGTATTTTTTACTTTCACAAAAAGTATGTAGTTATCATGTACCAATTAACCAGATTCAAGGCAATTTCGTTAATTTTTGAAATTCATTCCAATCACTATTACTGTAATTTGAGTAATAGTTTGATTAACTACTAGGGTTTTCCCAAACCTTCTTTAGCTAGCAAGCTTTAATTTTTGCCTAGGTGCGCTTTAACTTGGTTATATTGTATTCTACCTATAAGCCCTCCAGACTATAAGAAGAATACTGAACCTAGATCACCGTCTTCTATGTAAGGTGCCCAGTAGGCTGGCTGCATTTCCTCGCTGGATCGCCATATTGATTTCTTATCCGAGGTAGACACCAGCCCTCTGATGACCTGAAGAATCAATTGACATATAAACTTACTTAGATTTTTATATATATTCTTACGAGTAGCGGGTTCGATTTAAAATGCCGTTAGAATGATTATAGAGTTTATTAGAACTATACAAATACGTATAACACAGGAAGAAATATAACCAAACACAACAAATCCAAACGTAATGCAGAAGATCGTAATTCAATAAAACGCGCAGTCTGTCAATATTACATTCCTGAATGTACACACGTCACGCCTTGATCGTGGTTCTCGCTCAACTGCCCCCCTCCCTCTTAATCAGGCCGTCGTTGTATACCTCACAAATACAAATGTGCCCGTATCGTAGTCGACGTAATCCCCAACACCTAGCTAATGATTCAGCCGCAAGCGGCCATAAACTAGTATACAATAGAGCAATATGCTGTTCCCTAGAAACTTATGCCAATAAATATGTAAACAAAAGAAGGCGGCCATAAAAGGATTACGATTAGTTCAAATGCCGACAGGTAATAAAATGTGTTTTTACACATTAGGAGTGGAATTTATTTTTGTCAGAACCTAAGTTGTAACAATATAAACCTTCAGTTAAAAATTACCCAACTGACGGCGAAAACCGCTTAATAATTAATCCGTTGTGTACCTTAAGAGCAGTTAGCGGATACACAGACGGACGCGGAAAACGAGTGCGTTTTTTACACGCTTTATATTAGCTTCACTTGTATGTCAGTCAGTATGTCTGTAACCGACCCCTAAATTTGACCGACTTCCCGTTTTCCGATTGAGCTGAAATTTTGCACGTATGTGTATATCGCGTGACAATGCAATAATATGGTACCATGGAGCTGATCTGATGATGGAGTCGGAAGGTGGCCATAGGAACTCCTGTACTAAACAAGATAGACCCTTCGTGTTTGGGCCCGTATGTTTATATCGCGTGACAATGCAATAATATGGTACCATGGAGCTGATCTGATGATGGAGTCGGAAGGTGGCCATAGGAACTCCTGTACTAAACAAGATAGACCCTTCGTGTTTGGGCCCGTATGTTTATATCGCGTGACAATGCAATAATATGGTACCATGGAGCTGATCTGATGATGGAGTCGGAAGGTGGCCATAGGAACTCCTGTACTAAACAAGATAGACCCTTCGTGTTTGGGCTCGTATGTTTATATCGCGTGACAATGCAATAATATGGTACCATGGAGCTGATCTGATGATGGAGTCGGAAGGTGGCCATAGGAACTCCTGTACTAAACAAGATAGACCCGTCGTGTTTGGGCTCGTTTTACTTGTCTTGGCTAGCACTCTGCTGCTACATGATATGCAGGATCTCAAAAGCTTGTATTTAAAAACATTTAAACAAAAATCAACTAAAAAATGAAAAATAAATAATAGTTTAAAAAAACTAAAAAAAACACGCTTTTATAAAAAATCCAACTAAAAAAACAAAAAATAAAATTTAATATAATATAAAAAAGCGTGGGGTGTATTCAATTATTACTATGGACATAGAGATTTACTGATGCTCACATACATCCAAAATATTTCTAACACATTATATTCTAAAAGGAACTACAAGCAATAAAAAGCATTAAGTCTTGTACTTACATACATTATTTTCTGTCATGTACCATCCCTAGATTTATTTAAAGAATCAACACATTTATCCGTGCACTTAAAGCTAAAAGACTGCCTCATTCAAAGTCGAATGTTGTAAATCTTGTTGCTTCGAGCCACGAATGACACTTTTACGCGCACTTACGATGCACTGTGTATTATCTTTAATAGCTTCTCGGACCTATTTGTGTGTTGTGGTGTTGCCATGTGTCAATTATACATTTATCGGAATGCTACGATATCATTGACTAAACCTTCCAATATTTGTATCTAGCTATTCATAAGTGTTGCCATTTAACGTCGTTTTCAAGTTTGCTGATTTAATTAGTTTCTACATTTGTCGAAACACCAACATATAATAATAATAATTGGCAGACAGACACACATATTGTACCTATATCCCCAAATTAAGCAAGTTATGCTTGTGTTATGGGTAATATACAACGTTCTACTCTTCTCTGGGGCCGATCCCAGACACCCGGACCATAGTAAATAACGGAGAAAATACGTTTCCGAAATTTACTATACCAGGAATCGAACCCGGAGCCTCTGCGTTGCAGTGAGGTAGGCCGGCAAAGGCTTAGCCCGCTCAACCATAGAGGCCGTATGTTGTTCATAGAAGGTTTTTTATTTATATACCTAATGTCTTTAGTATAATTAATATAAAATAAAACTCACATCCTTGAGGGAGAAAGAAATAGTTATTTTTATGATACTTATGATGATTCCGTATTACTGATTATCCCGTGCCTTATGCCTAAAACTATGCTGTAAACAAATGCGTTTGGTTTAACTTTATTTCAATTTTAAAATTGTATTGGCTTAGATATACATTGTCATCCGTATATCATTAAAATTACGTGAGTTCCAATTCTAGGAGGCAGTTTGGATCTTCTCAGTTTTCTAACGTAATGTGTATATTATTTCCGTTATTACGTGCTTCGGTGTAAATAATATTTTGAGATTATGGAAGAGTCAAATCAATCAGCCACCATCTCGTTGATTTTATAATGTTGATGTTTGAAATTAAGACCTGGCAACACAAGGACGCATCATTGAATAGTGATGTACTGAATGGTTGTATTCGTATAATAAATCCGATAAAATGGAGATATAGCTTGTTTTTTCAATCTTGTACAATTAATAAATAATTGATGTACCATCGTAAACATAACTGATTTTATGAGTCGTTTTTGAGCTTAACGTGTTTCTAGTTAGATAAAATTTAATGGACTTATGAATTTATATGGCATATTGTAACTAATAATGGCGTTTTATTCTTTTAATCAGACCTAGTCGAGAGTAAACGAAAAGCGACGAAATAATTTAAATAGTATCTAATATAGAATTTAAATTACTTTAATATCGTATTTTACGATTAGATACAACAAAATTAAGAATCAATTAATTGTGACGGAATCTTATTAAAATTTTAGAATTACTGTACCATTTGTAGAACATTTTTTATATTATCTAAGAAAGTTATTAATACACTTAAAATCAATCATATACTTCTTGTTTGAAAGTTAAATGAGTAATAAATTATTTGTTATCACAGTGTGGGTTATAGGGTTCATAATGTAAGTTTCATTATCCCCAGTTACAAGTTATTTAGGTACCCTTAAGGAGATTTTAAATATATATTAATTGGTATCAAAAACCTCTGTGGTGTAGTGGTCATCGGTAGTGTTGATGCGCGTAGTTCACTAGAACTTGAGGTCTTGGGTACCATTTCAATAGGGTAAGTTACTTAAACGAACTTCCATTATGTACTCTGGGATGGATAACTGCGATCAGGCCGAGTGTTAACTGTTGTGTTTTACCCATAACACAAGCGTTACTTGTTTAAGTTGGTATGTGTATTTGTCTTAATATTAATAACTATTGATGTCTGCTGGTAAAACAACCGTTTTATTAACAGATTAAAACTTACTTTAACTTGTTCAAAGTTCATACCAAAAGTAACCATTAAAATCCACATGCAGAATTGCCCAATTATTTAAATATTATAATATATATTTCTACGCTTTTTTTGAAGAGTAATCCGTCATGAACACTATCCCTTGGGATAGACACACACGTCTCCGCCTAGCACATCCCTAGTCCGCGAACAATTAAAACTGTCAGAATGAATTGTAAGTAAACGCGTTACACGCTCGGCGCAATTAGTGAGACGCGGATAATATCCGAGCTTACAGATCCGCATTTAGATGTTTATGTCTTTGAACATGGCGTAATAGTGTAATGTTCCTTTAAATACGAATGTTTCCGTTTACATAGATTTATTCTCCATGTTTTGACAATGCTCTTGGTAAAATGCGGTCTTATTTTGTACATTCAAACTGTGTAATATAATCATTTACTTATCACTAAGGTAGGTAGGTAAGGTTTTATATGTGATAAAGCTGTGCTGGAATCATTATCTTGCAGCTCTTAGGGTGGCTCGAGCGGTGCGATACTACGCTCTTATAGAATATAATCGTGAAACGATCAGCCTTGTGCTTAAGAGTTCCGATGGCCTTCCCTCTTATTCCAATTGAATACCATCGTATATTTTCAAATATTTGCCTTTCAACGGAATTGAAATAAATTGCTCCATTTAAGTAATACCAGTATTATTAAACAACAAGGTACTGGAATCTTTTATTAAGATTGGGACTTAAAATAAACCTGTTTACGGATCATTTATTTTACAACTTTATTATAAGCGTCGGATTGGCATTTATCTAGTTAGTTTAACATATTTTATTTTTAAATTATTCCGCATGAAAAATTAAAAATGTTCTTAAAAATGTATCGTTAATAATAATCTAGAAAACTGTAACGTTGGTACGTGTCCTGATAGATTACTAATCGCTGGCGACGCGCCACGTGGCAAGCCTTTGGCGTGGAATGCGACTTGCTTGGACAGGTTGGTCGCATCCCATTTACTAAAAACGTCTAGATCAGCCGGTTCGGCGGCGGAAACAGCTGAATCACTCAAGCGACGCAAATATGCAACCCTCAGTGACAGTTATATGTTTGTGACGTTTGCTGTTGACGCTTGGACCGTTTAGGGTCCTGAGGCTATGAGCCCCTATAAAAACGTATCGAAACGGCTCATTGACTCTTCAGATGATCAGAGGGCTGGTGCCTACTTTGGACAACGGATCAGTATGCCGATCCAGCGAGGAAACGTAGCCAGCCTTCTGGGCACCTTACCCATAGAAGACGATGACCTAGGCTCAGCATTCTTCTTAGTCTTGAGAGACCTTGGGTAGAATACAATATTACTAAGTTAAGTTTTATTGTATTTGTTTGCCTTATTTTGCATGTTAATAAAATATTTTATATTAACCTAGAAAAAATGGTGTAGGAGGTGTAGGGCGGTAGTCATATGTTGCATGGTTATGTTTTATACTCGTAGATTATCATTCGTAGTAAGCTACGTCCATTGTAAAAAGTAGTAAAAACCGACATCGAAATGCGGGATGAAATGTAAATCTCAAGCCTCCCCCTACCTAGGTACGAATTTGGCAAAGGAAATGAAACGTGGGGGGTAATTTATGGCCTCACGCGAACACCTCCGGATTCAGCTCGCACTTATCATTCACGGGGGAATGCACCACGTTTCTAACATGGCCTCAGAAGAGAAATTAAAATAACATTTTAGTTTGCTTAACGTTCAAAAGGAAGGAAGAATGGTTATTTATGGTGTAAGTTCAGTATATAAAGTCTGTCATTTAGTTTATGTTCTGTATGTTATTATCCATTTGTACTATGAGAAATCTGTCGTCTTTGTACAATGAATCAGGGCTTGAAACACCGGTTAAAATTTGAAATTAGATAGATAGATAGATAACACTTTATTGCACACCAAAATATAGAATTACATAAACAGACCATATTTACAATATTTTCTAGGCAATACAACAGGCGGCCTTATCGCTCAAAGCGATCTCTTCCAGGCAACCTAAATGAGAAAAATTTGAATCAGTCGAAATAGGTGGTGCAGAAAAATGGCAATAGAAACATAAATATTCATAACTAATATAATACACACACACACACACACACACACACACACACACACACACACACACACACACACACACACACACACACACACACACACACACACATATATATATATATATATATATATATATATATATATATGTATATATATATACACGAATGCATACATTAATTAAATGAATTAATTAATTTGTTAAATAAGTTTAGTTATTATGTCACTGGGAGTAACTAACACCTAGGATACAGGCTTGGCCTAGTCTAGGTGTAGTGTCTAGTCCTAATTTTAAGGCAAATTTTGTTATATATTTGGTGTAAATAATTTTTTTTTAATTATTATTATATATACAATAATACACAAGTTATTATAATAAAAGTATTAGCATGATTATATTCTGTTAATTAGACATAGCTATTTGTGGACAAATAGTGTTTTCTGAGCAAATTTCTAAATATTGGTAAAGATTTGGCCTCTCGGACAGTAAGAGGCAGCATATTCCAAAGTTTCACAGCCTGCACCGTAAAAGAATTATCATAATAGGATGAAGTGTGTGCAGGCGTTATAAGTTTTCGGTACGTATCATGGCGCAAATTGTGGGCAATGGAAAGGCGAAGGAATTTAAAACGTTCCTTAAGGTACTGGGGACTATTAGGAGTAAATAATATGTTATAAAGGAGAGTGAGAATGTGAGTATTCCGGCGAAAATGAATGGGAAGTCACTTGAGTCTTTCTTCTAACCTTATACAAAAATTCTGAAGCCGCTCAAGCTTGTTCAGCTGTTCTAAGGTTAAATCTAGATAGCAGGCGTCAGCGTAATCAAGTATGGGAAGCAAGAGGGACTCAGCAAACGTAATCTTGGTAGCAGTGGGCAAAAAGTTTCTTAATCTTCTGAGGGATCTAGAAGACAAGAAGACTGCGACTTAAATCGGTGATGTGAGGCCGCCAAGACAGCTCCCTATCGATGATTATGCCGAGATTTTTGACAGTATCGCTAAGAGGAATGTGTGTCCCGTCAAAAATAACCTGTGGTAAGGATGACCAGGTAACTTTAGCATTCATCCTAGGGCTACCGACGATAATCAATTGAGTTTTCTGAGGGTTTACAGTAAGACCAAACTTTTTGCTTCATCTTAGAATATGATCCAGGTCAGTGTTGATTTTATTAATAGCAATATTCAGTGAATCAGTGTCGCTCTGTGTGTAGATTTGTAAATCGTCAGCATATAGGTGGTAGGAAGAAGTCAAATTGTCGGAGATAGAATTTATAAAAACAGCGAATAAAAGGGGAGATAAAACTACTCATATATAAAACGATATCATATATCAATAAAAAAAAATATCGTTAGGGATGTTACGTTATTTCTAGACTATTATATAGTTAAGTAAATATAACGTTTATACTAATTTTATCGATAATTTTACCGTTATACCTATGTTTTGTTACCATTGCACTCTTTCACGTGTAAAGATCGTCAAACAACATCGACGCTAGGCGCTCGCGTGGATATTGCAACTGATTTAGAGTTAGTTGTTGATTGTTTCGGTAACGTGAAAAACACCAGTAAATTACCGTTAATCATATGATTGCTAACGTTATATTTAACGTGATGTGGCCTTCCGCCACATTAAATAATATTTATTTAAGATGCGCGAGCGCAGCCCGCCGCGAGTGCGCCCGCGCGATGCGACGGGTATCGCCCGTGGACACGCACCCGGATTGATTCGATCGGCAGTGCGGCTCATGACCTTGTCCGGTGACACGCGCGCATACCGTCCTAAGAATAATTGTAATTATTATATTTTTTGTCGTGTGTTGCATATAATTTAACATTTTATATTGTATAGTAAATTTGGACCTGATATTCAGTAATAAAATTATTTACTCCTTCTGATTTGTGAGTGTTATCTGGTGTCGGAACTTTAGAGGATAACGCCGTACCAACATTAACCACCGCACCACCACACCCCTACAATTTTTTTTCAGCAGCCCGCCGCGAGTGCGCCCGCGCGATGCGACGGGTATCGCCCGTGGATCTCAAAATAAATATTATTTAATGTGGCGGAAGGCCACAGTTAAAATTTTAAACATTACTCAAGTAACGGTACAAAATCGGACCGGTATGACCAGTATTTTTTTGGAAAATACCGGTAATTAACTATGTATATTTTTTAAGTGAATTGATAATGTTTTCAAGACCAGCAATGATGATGAATGATGAGCAGTATTTATCCGTGCAGGAACGGAGAAAGAATACAATTTCCTGCGGCCGGGCGACCTGTCGTAAGAGGCGACAAAACAACCCACAGCCAGGTGGTAGGGCATTTGCCCGCCTGGATGGCTACCACCCCTGGTCTAAAGTACGTCGCCATAACAGCCTTGAGTTGTGTTTCGGCATTAGTGACCAGGTTCCAATCTCCTTTAAGAGAGCAGCAGCGCATTTGTAGCACCTTTGGTGTTGCAAATGTCCATAGGCGACGGTAACCGCTATCCAACAAGTGGGACATCTGCCTGACTGCTGAACTCCTGCAATAAAAAAAAAATGAATTCATAAAATGGCACTAAAAACACGCGACCCCAGCGCCAACTTTTTGGCCATGTTTATTGGCGTTAAAAAGTATCCTAAAATTTTATACAGGATATAAAATAGCTGTGGGTCGAGTTAAATTTTAATCCGTTCAATAATTTTCACGTGATGCTTGACCAAACAGACAGAATAAAAAAATTTAAAATTGATAATTTTATTTTTTCTAAATTCATTATATTAAAGATACATAGATTACTAACGGCTGATTCCTATAACTTAGTAACCGGTGATTTAACATAAGCTCCATACAAGTAATGTCAAGTTTCTACCGATGCTGAGGAAAATAAATAAATAGTAAAATTTAGGAATCTACTGAATTACCACTGGATTTCATTCATATTTATAAGGCATATAAATATGAGTAGTTTCAGAAAAAAAACTGACATAACTATTTCCTTGAAGTTTTGGCTAAAATATTGTTACGAGTTACAGGACTCGAATTAAAATGCCATTGAAATTACTATAGAATTTATTAGAACTACACAAACACGTATACCACGTATAACACAGGTACAAATATAACTGGACGCGACCAATACAAACGTAATGCACGATTCAACAACACGCTCAAAGTCCGTCACTATATAGCTTATCGATTGTACACACGTCTTGGCTAGCTTGCGATTATCGCTTGACTGCCTCACCCCTTTGTTCGAGCCTTCTTTTATACTACAAATACAATATGTCTCGACACAGTACACGACCGCGTAAAAATAATTTCCAAGAACCACACCTGTCTAATGACTACCATACAATATTACAATACACAATAGGCTGTTTTTCTAGTTACAAATTTTAAACACAAAGTAAACAAAACAAGTCCAAATGCCGAAAAGATATTACACTACAGGTGTGAATTGTTATTTGTCGGTCGTAACAATATGTACAAGACCCGGACACGACTCTGTTGTATGTTATCAAACAATATTGAATTAATCAATTGATGTCCCAATTTTTTTATCAAGACGAAACTATTGCGTCAAAACAGCTTCTTAATTGTTTAATGAACAACAATTATCGCTTCGGTCGAATAGTTTCGATGTGATGGGACCAAATTATATAATCGACGCATCGCGTTTTTGTTATTAAGATTGACGTGAGAAGATGAGATAAATTGTTTGTGTTACAAGTCTATAGATAACGCGGGTCATACTAATCTATACATATAATAAAATTGTAGAGGTCGAATTTCTGTACAATGAAAAAATGCTAAAAACCGAGTCAGGGAGTAAGAAGTGAAATAGAACTAATTTAGATTTTTTCTAATTTATTGTTTATCCGTTTGTACGGCCTAATCTCCGAAACGACTGTACCGATTTAAATGAAATTTAGTATAGTGGTAGTTTATATCCCTGGTCCACATATAGGATATTTTTGATCCCAAAATATTAAAGAGTTCCCGTGGGATAGTTAAAAAAAACTTTCCACGCGGGCGAAATCGAGGGCAGAAGCTAGTATATTATAAAGATGTAAAGTTTGTGAGTTTGTTTGTAGGAAGTAATCTCTTGAACTACTGAACTGATAATAAAAAAAAAATCACAAGCAGAGAGCTACATTATTCCTGAGTGACATAGGCTATATTTGATTGTGATTTATTTTTTGAAACCCAGCAAAGGGGACAAAGGTTAGCTAGTTATTATATAATATCTGGTCATAATGTCTACAACGTGTGTCTTTTGGCTATATATATTCTATTAATCTAACTCCCGCTATCATCTTTTATATTAAAGCGAAATTGCACAATCCCGTTCACGTTTCCCTTAATTAGCTCAAAATCTTTTGACAGTTTCGTTACGGCTTAACTTTGAGCAATATTGTAATTGACGTTCGATTGTTGCCTTGTTATTGAGATAATCATACTTTATGCGGGCTAATTAGCAAGTTATTGGATTTATATTATACTAATAACATTAATCGACAGATGAGTAGAGTTTCATAAATAAGTTATTGGCTAAATAGGATTTTATTCACTTTACACCTTGTATCGGTAAAATGGAAGACACTGGTTTTCTTAGAAGTGGTTTTTAATACTATTTTTATTTATATTAATTACTGTCGTCGATTTTCTCCCGGTTTAGGGGACTCAAGAGTTAAAGAGTCGCTAAAGTAGAGCTTTATGCTATGTCTTACATCTACCAGTTTCTAGACACGTGCCACATTCACTAAGCGATAATCCAAAATTAGCTGCCTTAAGCCCCCTGGTCTGTCTTTGATTTATATTCTGAATGAAACAATCAAGTATAACATTAATAATACTGTAGTGTTTTTCATAAATGAAACACCGAGTTCTAGACAACAACTGACTTTAATACTTACTCACGATATTATATTCAAAACTACCCACAACAAATACGTACTTAGACTTTATTTCTCACCAAAAACCTTACCAATTTTCATTTTGAGATTCCTTTTATTCTAATCCATTAAGTTCTGGTCTAGGCCTGTATACGTGTGTCAACTGATAGGGTTAAACAAGTAGAACACAAAATGTATGACATATCGTTACGTTTAGTATATATCATTCCCATACATTTTCTAGACTATTTGTTTAGCCCTAATGGCACTTGTTTACATAGCCAGAAAAGAAAGAAATAGCGTTTTTATACTTCATTACGATATACTCGCGACTTTGTTTACTTGACTTGAAATTCCCGCAGAATCCTCGGGATACAAAGTACCGTAGCATTTAAAAAAAGAATGTGAACCATCGTTTTAGGGAAAACTGATTCGGAATAAAGTAATTTTTATACACCCGAACAACTACAAACCGCTCTCGGGAAAATCAGGGGTCTTTCCTGCGATAAAATCTGCTCTGGACCTGTCAAGAATCAAATCGGTTTCGATTATTTTTAGTTAGTCGTTTTAAGTAATTCCCACAAAAATTTCCGCGGCATTCCCAGGATAAGCAGTAACGCAAATTTGAAGTCTAAGAATTTCCTGTTGATCAGGCCAGTGGTTTTCACGTGAAACCTGAACAAACAGACAAGCAATATGAAAAAACTGTATCGTGTTCACCATCGTTTATATAATACGGCTGGTTTTTTTTCAATAGCTTCAATGTACAGACGGCATGTGTAGAATTTTAAATTATTACATATATATATATATATATATATATGATATTCTTTGCAGATAGCAAAGAATATCTTTTTCCAATTCAGTCAGTTTCCAGTCCAGTTTAATTCTTTTTTTTTTAATAGAACTAAATAAATAGGATCTTTATTTATTTTCTCACTCATCAATTTACAAGTACTCACTTAACACACCATGACCAAATATCAGAATTGTTAAAGAGAGGTCAGGTAAAAAGCATTTCAAATAAACATGCATGTACAAAGAGGTAAATGAAAGTAGGTGAAGTGAAAGTTGTTGTCAGGATCGTCGCAAGTGGAGATCCATAGTCTCTGCCTACCCCCATGGGAAACAGGCGTGATATTATGTATGTATGTATATAAGACCTGTTGTGTGAGACTGGTGCCCATTGTATAGATCTGTATTACAGGACACCAGTGCTCCACTCCATGGCGAAACAAACTACATACTAATTATAAGGTAATGTGTTTGTGTGTGTGTGTGTGTGTGTGTACGTAGGTGCCTGAGTGCGTACGAGTGTGTATGTAATAATTCTAATAAATATAAGACATGTGTAAATACATTATATTGTTAAGCACGGCAAATTTTCTGTTTCATCTTAGTTAAATGATCTCTATTCCGTCAGTTTCAGAATCGTTAGCACATATTTACACATTTTGTTATACACATGTTTTCGTACGCAGATCTGAAGAAACCCTTCGCGGTGTCACCTTCATCAACTTCAGTGGAAGCTGGGGCAGCAGCGTCACTCCGCTGCTCGCCACCGGCCGCTGCTCCTCCACCCCGCATATCCTGGCTGAAACATGGCTCTCCGCTACAGCAGGACCACAATGCTCAGATCACTGCGGAGGGAAATTTGTTAATATCCAGGGCTACTTTGCAGGTAAAATGTTTCAAGATACACTGTTCGATCCATGGTTAGAAAAACATAATTTTCTTCAGGTGTATACCATCGGTTGCATTTTCTTGTATGAAGCAGACGTCAAAATTAACCGATATTAAGGCAAGAGAACGGTTAGCAACATATATGAATGAGCTAAAAAGTGTAGTGCTAATTATATTAGCAAAAACCGTCTAGAATTTTGTTAAATATTCTTCGTTAAATAAATCGCATAAAACATGTACTAAGTAAATAAATAAATTCAAATTCAAATTCAAAAGTTTTTATTCAAAATAAGTTCCACTGGAGAACACTTTTTGAAGGTCATACATATAGGTTAAAATTTAATTTTACTTCCTAGTCTATGTACACCGCTTCGCAACGTGTTATTGCTGTTAAGGAGAAGAAGCGGCAAGAAACTCCCCAGCAACACGTCTAGCTAAAAAAAATTTCTTTATATTTGTTGTTCTATTTTTTATATATAAGTACTTTTTTTAAAAAAAGATTTTATACAGAATTATGTTACAGAATAACTTTTGAAGAATTAATGGAGTTGTAGCAAACAGTGCATATTCAATAAGACAAAAGCGCAATAAAAGGATAGAAAATAATTATAGTTATAAATATAAAGACGTAACGTATTATTTTTTTTTGCAACATATCTCCATATATTCCTTACAAGTATGGCAAGATAAAAACGTTATACTCGTACAAAACACAGTATAAGAGGTTGGAGCGAGCTGTTATGTAAATGAAGTTTTGTCATTTAAATATTCTTCAATAGTGTAGTATCCCTTTTTAAGCAAGATACTTTTTATTTTAAATTTGAATTTAGTGAAGGGCAGATCTAACATTTCACTCGGAATCTTATTGAAGAAGCGTATACCAACCCCCAAGAAAGAAGACAATACTTTTTGTAATCTAAAAGATGGCAATATCAGTTTATTACAATGCCTGGTGTTGAAATCGTGAACATCCTTATACCGCTTGTAGGCACTCAAATTATTACGAATATAAATTATATTATTGAAAATATATTGGCAGGCGACCGTCATAATACCGATTTCCTTAAAGCGTTCCCTAAGAGACACCCGAGGGCCGAGGTTGTAAATTGACCTTACGGCTCTTTTTTGTAAAACAAATATAGTCTCCAAGTCAGCAGCGTTGCCCCAAAGTAAAATACCATAGGACATGACACTATGAAAATAACTAAAATAAACTAGTCTAGCAGTCTCTTCGTCAGTGAACTGCCTAACTCTTCTGACCGCATATGCAGCAGAACTAAGCTTTCCTGAGAGACTAGATATATGAGCGCCCCACTGGAGTTTCTGATCTAGGTTAATGCCTAAGAATACAGTTGAATCTACTAGGTTAAGTCTAGTGTCGTTAAGGGAAATATTAACATCGTATTCTTTTACATTGGGCATAACAAACTTAACACATTTAGTTTTATTCGGATTGAGTGATAAGTTATTTACGGTAAACCACTTAGATATTTGGGTTAAGGCGTTGTTTACGTCGTCAAAGTTCTGTTTATTTCTGTCTACTTTAAATATAAGTGACGTGTCATCAGCAAACAACACTACCTCACACATATCATTAATAAAATATGGCAAATCATTAATATATATCAAAAACAAGAAGGGACCTAGAATAGAGCCCTGGGGCACACCCATAGATATGCCAGTCTCACGAGATTTGATATTGTTAATTTCAACGCTTTGGGATCTATTGTTTAAGTAAGACGACAGAAGATTGAGAGAATCGCCATAAATACCGTAATAATTGAGCTTTTTCAGGAGGGTCACGTGTTCAACGCAATCGAATGCCTTGGACAGGTCACAGAATACACCAATGGCATTCTGTGACCCTTCCCAAGCACCATAAATGTGTTTTAGAAGCTCAACACCTGCATCGGTAGTGGAACGACCTTTGGTGAACCCGAACTGTTTAGTATGAATTAATTTATTAATATTAAAATGTGAGAGCAGTTGATTTAAAATTATTTTTTCGAAAACCTTGCTTAAGGTTGGTAAAATAGAAATTGGCCTAAAGTTAGAGGGGTCGTTTTTGTTTCCACTTTTAAATATAGGAATAACTTTGCTAACTTTCATTAAGTCAGGAAATACTCCTTTATCTACACATCGATTAAATATTTGTACTAGTGGTAGCGCAATAGTGCATATTAAGTCACTTAATACTTTTATATAATCAAACAAAAACTGAGATTCAATTAAAAAGGCATGTAGTTGAAATCCATTCTGAGATTATAGACTATAATCAAGAAGGCCATTATAGACCAGATGTCCATAGCGATGTACTTGTTTAATATAATTTTATGGGCAATAAATTATTTTAATATATGATCCAAAGTGCTCTATAAAATAACCGCAAATCCAAACAATGACTTAAGAGTATTAAGTGCAAAACAGATGTCAGATTTGGGTCGTCTTGGGTGGACTTTTGAGTCATTCTATAATAAACTAGCGGCCCGCCCCGGGTCCGCACGGGTATCTAAATTTTTTTTATACAGCCCATGTCAACCGGGGATAATCTAGCTTGCCAACAGTAAATGAATTTTTCAAATCGGTTCAGTAGTTTCGGAGACTATTCAATGGAAACAAACAATCAAATATTTCCTGTGTATATTTTGAATATAGATAAATTATTATGTACGTATGTATCTATATACATACCTACTATAGGTAAATCATAGTATTTTTTGTATATAATAAACTTAGACCTAGTATACCAGGTGTGCCAATATTATGCAACATGGAAAATAAGTACATTAAATAGTTATTGTTGACTAACTGACCCGGTGAACTTCGTACCGCCATATTTTCTAATTTACTAAAAGACTCATTACACAAAAACAAAATCACCAAACCAAACCAGGTGATTAGGAGGATTCTAGAACCCGATCTCAACGCCACCTACCGGTTCCAATTGTGGCTGTAAACCATCCCAGGACCCACTCAAACACACACACAAAATTTCATCAAAATCGGATGTATAGTTTACGATCCTGTAAAGGACATACAGACAGACATCCATTTTTATATATAAAGAAGATAGGATACTATGTTCAATGGACGCATTCTTCTATTTTTAATAGTAAAACTGCGGTCAAATATGTTTAAAAAGTTGCTTCCTACTATATGAAAGTAATCGAAACGCTCGTATATCAAAAAACTGAGTATTTTTGAGGCCGATGATAAGGGTCAGTAATAAGAATTAATAATTCGATGTAATTTAGTAAGTAACACATACATTATCCCAAATGGAGCAGGGATATAATTAAAACGTTTTGTATTTCTATAGGTTGTTTTTTAATTACCTGGACTAAAATGACAGCTGAGATCGACCTTTTTTATCTTGCAAGCTTGGAGCAACTAGTATCTCTCAACGGTCGAAATACTCCGTCATACCATACTGTTACGAGTTATAGGATTCGAATTAAAATACCCCTGCAATTACTATAGAATATATTACAACTATACAAACACCTATAACACAGGTACAAATATGACTGGACACAACCAGTACAAACTGCACTATTCAATAACACGCGCAAAGTCCCTCACTATATAGCTTAACGAATGTACACACTTCTTGCTCGTATCGTAATCGTCGCTTGACTGCCTCACCCCTCCGTTCGGGTATTGTTTTATACTAAAGTATACAATACAACACTTAACCGCGTGTACTGAATTTTTCAAGAATTACACCTGGCTAACGACCATCATAAAGGATTACAATACACAATAGGCGGCTTTTCTAACTACACATTTTAAACACAAAGTAAACAAAAGAAGTCCAAAAGCCGAAAAGGTAATAAACTGCAGGTTCACTTTTGACGGCGTGTAACAATAACATAAACACGGTCGTTATGGTAGCGGCGAAAACGTCTCTAAAGCCGTCATGATTTTCGCTCACTCGGCGCTCAAAACGACCCCATGTCAATAGGTATATAACCGTTCTACTTGAGTTTACAATTGTGACGCCGGCAAGTAAGTGGAACGGAAAAAATCGCGTAAACGTAGCCACAGTGGTGAGTTGTTGATTGATTGATGACACAACTTACTTATGAATAAAAAAAAGGTCGATCGCAGCTGTCATTTTAGTCCAGGTAATTACAAATCTGTCTATAATCTGTTAGTCTTATGTACCGTATTTGGAATTTAATATTCTTTCGTTATATCAATATGTTTACGTAAAACCTATTTATATTTTAATATCGATGTATGAATGAATGTTTACTAGTTATATTTATAAAACAATAAATACTATTCATTTACTTTTATTAATGAATTAGATTAAACGATTCTTCTAAATTATTATGATAAACTATTCTATAAATAAACATAAGTTAAAAATATTTATACAATAGTAAACAAGAAATAAAAATATATATTGAAGCCTGATCAGCCCCACCAGAGCTAATCCTTTGAGCGATATAAGCTCCAGAAGGTCTCCTCTTGTCGACAAATGTTATAAAACCATTTAATATCAAAGTCAACTGTGACATTCAGTTTTATATCTAACTAGCTTCTGCCCGCCACTTCGTGAATAGTAAAAGAAAAACCCCCGTTTGAAACATTCTTCATTAGTGCTCGACACCTATTGGTTTTAGCGTGATGATATATAGCCTATAGCCTTCCTCGATAAATGAGCTATCTAACACTGAAAGAATTTTTCAAATCAGACCAGAAGTGCCTGAGATTAGCGCGTTCAATCCAACTAACAAACAAACTCTTCAGCTTTATATATTAGTATACGATTTATTTCGATCTGTCAAAATTATATATTATGCAGATTAATATACTTTCACCGACAAGATATTTGCATCAAACGATAAATTAAACCAACAATCCTGCAACCCTGCAATCGTTTTGTAAAATCAAACAACTCGATAGCACATTGAGTTAAACATACTGCTGTTTTGTTTGTTACTCGATTTATATATTTTAATTAATGTTAACCTTTTAAGTCTTGTTAATGTTGTAAAGAATACTGTTGGCGAAAAGTATATACTCGTTGTCCCTAATAATCTATAATTGATGGTCACCCGTGGTTGAAATTCGACCATAATAATTAATCTTTAATTACAAGTTTGAACATTATTAAGGTTCTGTTGTGAAAGGCTATATTATACTTCTATAATCACAGATTTCGCCAAGGCTATACTGTTAATTTGACTGTAACAATAAACAAAAGAGTATTATTGGTGGTAGTTGCTTCTTTATTTTGGAAATCAAACTCGATTTTATTGGACTGTATAATTATTGTTAAATTAAAAGAATACATAAAGTAGTACAGAGCGTAATTATTTACAAGATACATAAGAGCGATGCTGAGAGGTGAAGTGTAAAGTAGCAGAGAGAATTTCGCCTGCCAGGGTCGCTCCTTAAGTCCCGCATCCCGCCCGACGCCTAAGTGCTAATCGTGCCCTCTGAGGGCGCCGGCGGTATGCGGGGCGCGGAGAGTAGGTGTGCTCCGGCGGGCGGGTCAGGGGGGTGCTCTCTGTCCGCAACATCCTCCCCCCGGCGCAGATCCTCGGAGCCATCTCTTCTCGTCAGGACGATGAGCCTCCTTACTGGTCTCCTGAAGATGCCTCCCCGCGTTCGCACGTCCGCGCTCCGTATTACGTTGTCCTGTCCGCGATAAGTGCGCTCGATTTGACCCCGGGGCCATACGTTACGTGGCAACAGACCGTCCACGATGATAACGACGTCTCCAACGCGTATGTTTTCTTCATCACATCGTCGTACGTCGTCCCTCGGTGTCAATGTCGGTAAATACTCGCGTAGCCAACGAGTCCAGAACATGTCCGCTAAAGCTTGGGTTGCGATCCATGTCTTCTTGTTTGCTAGCTCGTTCGTTCCCGTGATTGGCAAGCCTACCGCCGACCCGATTAGGAAGTGGTTCGGGGTAAGCGCGTCGTCGTCTTCAGGGCTCACCGACACGTGAGTCAGCGGGCGCGAGTTTATAGTGTGTTCTATTTCCGTGATGACAGTCGTAAGTGTTTCTTCCCGGGGAGCTTGTTCCGCCAACGTTGCGTGGAGTGCCGTCTTCACCGACCGAATTAACCGCTCCCAAGCTCCCCCCTGGTTTGGTGCGCCGGGATCGATGAAACGCCACGCTAGTTGTCTCCCTCTCACGTGATCTGGCATCTCTTTCTTCCACTTTGCGTACGCCGTTAGTAATTCTGCATCCGCTCCATGGAAATTCGTTGCATTATCAGACTATATCACTTGTGGCCAGCCGCGTCGTGCTCCCATCCTTCTTAGGGCCATGATAGCCGAGTCTGTGCTAAGGCTCGCTATAAGTTCCATATGGATGGCACGAGTCACCATACATGTAAACAGCATTCCCCATCGTTTTTCTCTCCGGCGTCCAATGGTCACCCACATCGGGCCAAAACAGTCGATTCCGCAATTTGTAAAGGGCCGTGCGTAGGCAGCTAGACGATCCTTTGGCAGGTTTCCTTTCACCGGTACGGTCGGCGCGGTTTTCTTCAACCGACAGATTGTACACTGCCGCAAGATGTTTCGCACAGTAGGCCGCACTCGTAACACCCAGTACTTTTGCCGCACGTTGTTTACGACGTGTTCTCTTCCTATATGATGATGCTGTTCATGTTCGCCCCTGATGATCAGCCGGGTGAGGTGATGCGACCCGTCTAAGATCGGTGGGTTTCCAGTAAGCTCGCGCAGGGTGGCCGCATTGATCCTGCCGTTTAACCTTATTACCCCGTCCCCCCCGTATTCGGGGTCGAGCTTATAAAGCCGGCTGTCACGTGACACGCGTTCTCCCTTCTTCAAACGCTCGTAATCCTTCGGGAAGCTTTCCTGTTGCGCTTGACGAATGAGTAAACGTTCAGCTTGCTCTATGTGTCGCGTTTCCATAGTGCGAGTCCTCCGTCGGCACTTGTCGATAAAGGCGAGTGCGTAGGCGGTCGCTCGTAGTAATTTTCCGTATGACGAAAATCTTGTGACGTCAACAAGTGGCTTTTCATTTGTCGTGTAATTCACCACGACTTCGTCATCTTCGGTTTCCGTCGGCTCTTCCTTCGGCCATTTCGTCGGGGGCCCACGAAGAAATTCCGGGCCTTTAAACCAGCGGTCGTCCGTTTTCATACTCGAGACGTTAATCCTGGTTGCGTCGTCGGCGACGTTGTAACTTGTCGGCACCCACCGCCATTGCTCAGACTCGGTTATTTCGCCGATTTCGCTCAGTCTGTGCGCAACGTATGGGGTATATCGCGCCGAGTCGTTTCTTATCCAGTGGAGAACGGTCTTCGAGTCGCTCCAAAAGATGACGTCATACGGCTTGAAACTATGTTCCTTTTTTATTTCCGCCGCTAACCTGGCTCCTATTGGCGCGGCCTGTAGCTCCATTCGTGGGATGCTCTGCGCCTTCATAGGGGCCACTTTCGCTTTTCCTGCGATTAAAATGACGCCGACGCTCCCGTTACGCCACTCAAAGCGCCAGTAAGCCGCTGCTGCGTAGGCCTGCTCGCTGGCGTCCGTGAAGACGTGTAATAGTACGTTTATGACGTCTTTATCCCATCCATAGCACCTTCTTCTCACCTTGTGCGCAGGAATGATCCTGCGCAGACGGCGTGACGCCGCGCCGTAACTCGGCGGCGTAACGGTTCCGTCTTGTTGCAGTGGCAGTCCGCTTTCAATGAGACTGTTCACTTTTGTAGTAACCTGGGCAAACTCGTTCTGTGCCCATATTACACGCGCCGTAGTGTCCGTCACGGTAATCTTTCCTTCCCGGAATCTGAACGGGATACCGTGTACGGCGTCTAGTAAGTCTGGCCCATCCAGTAACTGTCTATTCGGATTAGCAACCGCGAAATGAGACATGTACCATATGCGGTTGCTTCCTTCGTTGTCTCTTTCGCACGGCTCGGTATATCTCTTTCCTACTAATAGCCTGTTGATCTGGGCTGTATATGCTTGCTTAAACTGCGGCGATTGGTCCATTTTGCGCTCGATCCTGCATACACGACGAACTGCCATGTCATAGTTTGGTGGCATGGTGACGTCATCGTTTCGCCAGTGCAGTCTAACTCCGAAGCGGCCGTTGATTTTCTTAACGGTTTTTGAAAACATCTTCAGCGCCCGTTGTTCTTCAGCTACAGGTTTCACCTTATTCGATATTCCGAGTGTGTTGATATCGAAACGAGATTTGATCATTTCGTATAGTCTGTCCTTTTCCCGCGGCTCTTTGCCTTGCCACGTTCGGACGTGTAATACTGTGTCGTTTCCCGTCTTCACTCCTTTCCGGGTGTGATGCCGTGTATGGCCCAACCCATGAGTGTCAGAGAAGCGGCTGGTTGGCTCTTCTTTCCTGCCAACAGTTTTCTAGTCACGATCAGATGCCAGTTGTCAGCTCCAATCAATACGCGCGGTTTAGCGTTCATAAAACACACGTCGTCTGTATGGAGCGTCTTCAAATGACGTAACTGTCGTACGACTTCAGACTTAACGGAGTGAGTTCTCAGTGCGAGTTTCTTCACAGTGCGCGCCTTGATAGGATGGTAGTGCGGTTGCGCTCTTCCGCGCACCGCGACGCTCACCACCCTACTCTCTGCTTCCCGCTGGCTCGACGTGATACCGTGGATGTTCAGTGGCCGCCTCGGGCCATCTGCCCCCAGCATCCCGGCTATCTCCTCGTCGATGAGCGTGATCGTGGACCCCTCCAGCATCCAGCAGCGCGTATGTACTCACTTCCTCTCCATTAAGCCCCTTGACGGTAATCGGACACACTTTCAATAACACTCTGCTCTCGGTGTTAGAATTGTGCGCCGACGCCGTCATGACCGACTCCTCTCTGTCGGCCGGTTGATTTACCGACTCCACTCGGTCGATCGGTCCACTGACGGCTTCGGTTTCCCTCCGCTGGTGTAGAAGTGCGTGATGCGGCTCGCGGCATTCGTTCACACCGCACTTTCTCGCCTTGCAACGGAACCGTCTGTGTTTACTTAGTAGGCACAAAAAACATATTCTCGTTTCCTTGGCCCACTCCCATCTGGCTGGCAACGACATCGAAGCCAGCTTGCCGCACTGCGTTGTCTGGTGGTCAGCTCCACAACAGTAGCACACGATCTTGGCTTCCGTTGTAGTGTACACGCGACGACGCTCGTTTATCCTCGGCGGCTTCACTTTATTTTCTTTCGTGACGTTTACACTCGTCGTAGGCAGTGGTGACGTCATGAAAGAATACTTCATTGCTCTGTCTGCTTCGCCCGTTAGAAACTTCGATAGTGTCATAATCTCCGGCTCGTCTCGGCTCGAGAATTCATCTGCAAAGTCGCACCATTTCGTTCGTAGATGCGGGCTGAGCTTCTCGACGACTTGTCGTGTCAACATAGGGTTAAGTAGATACCCCTTGTTGTCGACGCACGAGATAACCGTCACTATATTCTGCAACTTGGTGGCTAGGCTGTTGAGTTCGCTGGCAGACGAACCCGATCGTGGCAACTTCTTGATATCTTCCAATGCACGACTGATTATGATCTCTGGACGTCCGTAGCAGCGCTCCAGTGTCTTCATGATGATCGCAGGATCCACGGCGGTATACAGCAGGGCTGTCACGCACTCTCTTGCTTCGCCTTTAAGGCAAGTGCGTAGGCGGCCTAAGTTCTCCGCAGGTGAGAATCCGTGTACGCTCGTCGACTCCCGCATGGCAGCTTTAAACGGCAGCCACTCTCCCGGGGCCCCGCTAAAGGTAGGCAGCTCCTGGCACTGTCGCGGTGTCGGCCTGTTGCGAGTCATGCGTTCCAACACGTCGGCTAGGCGGTCGATTCCACGATCCCTGGATCTGGTCGGCGTCGGTGATCTTGCGTTGCGCGGCGTTCTGAACGTCACGCGAGCGGTCTGGTCGTTCGTTTCCGCAGACCGGTCGCGTCCCATTGGATACACTTCCCTCGCTCTTCCCGCAACGTTTAACGGTGGTCGCGGTCCGGCTTCTCTCGTTCCAAGCTCGGCCCCGTCACCTGCGCTCGGCGACTCCCCCCGTATGCGGGTGTTCTTCCACCACTCTGTGATATTTCTATCTGTTTCCACCCCATCGTCTTCGCACACGCTGTTTCCCTCTGTCTGCTCCTTGAGGGCGGCTATATTCGCAGCGACCCTCTTCTTGATCAGTGCCACTTGTAACTGGAGCTCTTCTCGTCGGATAGCGGCGATTTGTTCTTCTGCTTCTAGTTCCACTTGCCTCACCAAAGTGGCGGCGCTTAGCTGCGAGCGGTGTGATCGGACGGACGGCGATCGCGATCGGCGTCCTGTACGAGTCGCGGCGTGTATTTGCGCGGTCGTAGTCTGCTGCACTCCGGGCGACGCGGGTCGCGATACGTTCGGCGCGGACGCGGACGCGGATATATGCACGGACGGCGACGCGGGGGTCTCTTGATACGCTCTCTGCATTCTGTCTTCGGCGGTCTTGCTCCTAGTATTCGGCATCTTCGGTCCTTGCCTTAGCCTAACACGTATGACCGATTACCCTGACCTGTGTGTGTATATGTGTGTGTATAACCGATCCTAATTCACTACACTAAACACTGAGACCTTAGACCGACCTAACTGGAAACAGCGCACCGTCTACGACCTTGTGAACTGACCATTTGGCACCGTTAGGTGGACAGTCACTTGGTCACGGTACGAAGTAACGTTATTCTTTCTTCCGGTCTTGATCCTGCAGACGCGTAGCCTCGGCGTCCGGGGCAGGAACTCTTGGTCTCCTGGCACGTGGTCCGGCAGGAACTCTTGGTCTCCTGGTACGTAGTCCGGCAGGAACTCTTGGTCTCCTGGTACGTAGTCCGGCAGGAACTCTTGGTCTCCTGGTACGTAGTCCGGGCTGCCCACGATGATCTTCTATAATGATCTTCTTTCTTCTTTAGGGTACCGCTACGAGACCGTATAGAGTTGGTCTTTCTTCTTTCTTGAGGTTTCGATGGAGCAAAAGACACTGCTCGTTTCTTCTTTGCGATTCTTCTATCCGGCGGCGAAGTACCAAAAAACTATTGGTGGTAGTTGCTTCTTTATTTTGGAAATCAAACTCGATTTTATTGGACTGTATAATTATTGTTAAATTAAAAGAATACATAAAGTAGTACAGAGCGTAATTATTTACAAGATACATAAGAGCGATGCTGAGAGGTGAAGTGTAAAGTAGCAGAGAGAATTTCGCCTGCCAGGGTCGCTCCTTAAGTCCCGCATCCCGCCCGACGCCTAAGTGCTAATCGTGCCCTCTGAGGGCGCCGGCGGTATGCGGGGCGCGGAGAGTAGGTGTGCTCCGGCGGGCGGGTCAGGGGGGTGCTCTCTGTCCGCAACAAGTATATATGCGTGTTATGTCAAATACATGTGTGTAATGTTTTTTTAATTGATTTAATGTATTTTTTATTTATAATTTTAAAAAAATATTAGCTTTCTACACTTCTTTTTTATATAAACTATAAGTGTGCGCAATTTCATACTCTCCGTCCGCGCAATTTTTGTAAAAATATGCACAAAGTTTTTGCTTCACGTATTAATAGATAATTAATAGATAAACTAAATCTGTTGGGAGCATCTAGTTTTTACGAGGGACTGATTCGGATCAGCAGATTCCGAAAATTCAACTCTTAGAATTTTTGCCAGTCTGTTTTTATTCCCTCCTCCGTCATCTATCAAGATAGAGGTCATTTTCTATCTTTTTTGTTAACGTTCTTCTTTTTTAACACTATTTTAGACTATTATATATAATCTAAATATTATTATAAGTTTGTTTGTGTTTTCTGTAACGGTGTACAATAAAGTGTTATCTAGCTATCTATCTATTTATCTTAGTGATCCCTATATCGCCGGTTCCATTTATCAAGCGCTTCCGTACGGATCACTCGCTTCACAAATAACGCCGGGTACTTGTCATGATGAGGCTTTGTCTTAAGCACGAACAGCGGCTTTATCCAGAGGGTCCGCTCTATGATTTCCCTTCATCTCGGCATGCGTTTTAAACACAACATAATAACACCTTCGCTGTCTACCTGTTAGAGCATCACAGATTGTGCCAGTACTTACAGTCCTTTAGGCATTGGAAACTGCAGTGTTTCGCAATATTGCCGTCTAAAGCCTAATTTTAATAAATTCGATTAACTCTACTATTCTAAAATTCGACAGGTAAACTAGCTTCGAGACGTTTTTGCGTTTGTAATAGTGTACGGTCAGCACATAAATAAACTAATATTTTATATATATTTTTATAGATAGGTGCTTAATATGAAACTAATAATATTAAATGAGATTAAAATAATAAATATTAATATTAAACATAATGTTTAATACTAAATTGTTCGTCCCTGTTCTGAAGAATGACAGTTGCTTTCTGATAGCATCTTTCCGATGGGACTCGATGACGTTCCGGTTGATATAGCAACTAATTGAATTGGAGTCATAATACTGCTAGGATTGCCATTGCAATCATTTACGAAATATTTGTATAAATTATACAAAACTTCTTTAGTTTGAGAAGTCAAAAGCTTACCTCGACCATGTTTCAATATCGAAGCCATTTTGATTTAATATCAAAGTATAATACTTAATAATAAAAGTAATTAGCAAAAAAATAACAAGAATGAACCACAAATAAAATCAATTATTTTATTAATTTTCTAACTAAAACCAAATACTCAGATCTTACAACAACAATAAGCAATATAAATAATTATTATTTATTTGACTTTCGCCATTGATTTATGATTGTAAATATTTTTTCTTCTTCAAAATATAACGAACCTCTTTTTGCTGATTGTACAAAGAATTTCAAATTTAAAATTTAGAATTCCTGTAAACCTTCTCGAAGCTAATTTACCTATAGTAGCATAACGAAACGATTGCAACTGTCAAGAGGGTTAAATTTAACACTGTCTTTTAATATCTAATTAAAATATTTCTGCTAAGTGTCAACCCGCAATCGCACTTGTCGCACGATCGCATATCATTATGGCGCAGTGCGACTGCGACTAATTAGTCGTGCGCGACAGACATTTATTGATTGCGACATAACTTGCGGTTTGTCGCTGGTGACCTTTTTGTCGCGATGTTTTGCTGGACGTCGCTTCTGAGACGAGTTAGGTCGGTTTATTTCATTAAATGTTTTAAAGTATCCACCATTTATCTTCTGTGATTAATCTGCTTTTATGTTAGTTGTCTTTTTAGGTTGTATCTTTCAAGTGACTATAGGAGCGGATTGTCGAATCAACTCAGTTACTTTTTATTATTTTATTTGGAAAACATTTAACATTTTATCCGTGCAGATCCGGGCGGTCTGTCGTAAGAGGCGACGAAACAAGCCACATCCAGGTGGTGCGGTATTTGCCCGATTGTATGGCTACCACTCCTGATCTAGAGTAAGCCGCCATAACAACCTTGAGTTGTGTTCCGGCATTAGTAGTTAAGTTTCAGTCACCCTTTAGAGATCGATACGATCTTCTCCTTAACAGCAATAACACGTTGCGAAGCGGTGTACATAGACTAGGAAGTAAAATAAAATTTTAACCTATATGTATGACCTTCAGAAAGTGTTCTCCAGTGGAACTTATTTTCAATAAAAACTTGAATTTGAATTTGATATCGGTAGTTACCCTTAGTGTCACACACAAATGTCCATAGACGATAGTAACTGCTTCCCATCAGGTGGGCCTACCTGTCTGCTGTAGGCACACGTTGTCCTGCCCTGAAGAAATAAAAATCTAGAACGCATTTGCAACACCATCTAACGGGTCCAATTGTGAATTTACACCATCCCGGGACCCACTCACACACCCAAAATTTCATCAAAATCAGAAAAGCCGTTTTTAAGTTTTACTAACGACCAGCAATTGATTTTTGTAAATAAAGAAAACTACACAGCAACACAACGCAACATCACAGAGAGCAATTAAAAAGTAAAATTCAGTCAAAAACAGAACACCACCAATTAACACCATTCAAAAGAATCAATGAGCAAAAACACAAAGCGCTAGCACCTTCACCATCTTCCGCACCAACAACCTTACAATCGCAAATAACTCATTCCATCTCCTGTTTCCGCTACACAGCATCCACTAATTAGCTTCGCCGAGCAGACATGGATTAATTGCTCGCCCTGTCATTCGTTCGCTGTGGCTTGTAACGTTACACAGAGGTGTTGGGTACTTTAATTAATACATGTGTACATGTTCGATGGAGTTTTGTGTTTGCTTAATGAGTGTGTCAGCAAGAGTGCACTGGTGCACAGGTTTTATTGTTAATGTACGAGTATTGCGATACACTACATCAATTATCGAAATATTAGGAAGTAGGCGATTGCTTTGTAAAAGACACACCTAAATCTGAAGAACGATTAAATGCCGGTTCTGCCGGACTATCCTCCGCGGGGAAAACTTGGCGGGGAGTGTGAGATTAGCCATGTTAGGGTGGTAATAGCCAAGCAAGAAGCGAGTATCCCTGACTATACTCCTCGGTGTCCCGTACTTCGCCTTTATGTCAGGGCCACAAGTATTTGGCCTAGCCATTTCGCAGACCCTGGCAGGCGGCGGCGCATAAGGCGTCTTCCACTGCCGGAGAGTTAAGCTCCTGGTGAGATCATGCTCTCTGTACGTGGGGTGGTTTGTAACGCATCCCAGGGAAGAAGAGGTCAGCGCGTATGGAACAACGGCGCGCCCCCATCTCGGCGGCTTCTACTTCCTACATCTTACTTAGCTTGCTATATCATCGATAGGAGTTTGACATTATTTTTATGAAGTTAATGTCAAAATCGTTAGAAAGCAAAATAATGGTTGGTAAGATATAGGAATATCTAGTACCATCGGTCATTCATCTATTACATGCATATTGTTCCGTGCGAGCGGGGTACATAATTAGGATTGGAAGGAAATACCAGTTATTTTAATAAACGCTTTTTTAAATTACACATCCGTAGGTACGTGCTTCTTCTCCACAGGGTTGCCCCTACGCGTATAACTAACGACGCACTGTCCCGACGATAAGATGTCTCACTCACAATACCCTCGCCAATACTGCGTAGACCATCTTCTGCTACTGCAATGCTCACCTCCGAATTTACCGCACGTAGCTCGCTTCTGAATCTACTCTTAAACTACACAACTTAACGCTTCTTCCGACACTCTCGTATGACACTTATTGCTTGGGCGTCTTCAACTGAACTACTACTGGTAGGCGCGTCTTACGTTGCTTATATACCCGGAAGAATTTACTGGAACCCATAATTGAGATCTTCTTTTATTTACTGTCTATCCCTTTCCAAACATCTATCTATCTCTGTCTTTTGCTTTCTGAACCATCTATTCTAGAATTTCGATCTTCATTTTGTTATTCCTTTGTTCATCATCACAATCCCTTTCTAAAATGTATCTATCCTTGTCTTTTTCTTCCAGAGTCTTCTACATTTTTCTGAAACTTCTTAAACCAACTAGTTCTTTCCACCATCACTGGCCACAATTGAGGAGAATTTTTAGCTAGTCGTGCTACTGGGCAGTTTCTTCCCGCGACAGTGATTATATGTTACGAAGCGGTGTACATAGAATAGGAAGTACTTACACTTAATTTTTAACTTATATGTATGACTCAAAAAATATTGGTCAGTGGAACTTAGTTTAAATAAAAGTGTTTGATTTAGAATTAGTTATTATATATTTGACATTACCTAAGTATTTATTGTTATTTTGATGAGTTCTGATTCTCGTGAGTGTTGTATACTCCTGTCATGGTTTCCACATATCAACGATTTTTATAGCTTTTTTTACTACTATTTATATGCGTACTGTTGGTGTGGAATTTAAATAAATAAATAAGTTATTTAAAATACTTTGATATGTTTCGAGACATTTATATTATTTATTTTTTTCTGCAGGACATGGCAAACTACAGCTGCGTTGCTGAAAATATAGCCGGCAAGAGGGTATCGGAACCCGCACTCCTAACCGTTTATGGTAAGTGTATCCATTTAAATCATTCAATAAAAACTCGCCAAAAAAAACAACCGCGAAAAATATTCGCTATTAAAGTTATATCACTATATCTTTTTTTTTTACATTTTAAAAATTGATAGAAAGCTGACCAAAATCAGACCATACCCATACAATCCAAATAAATCATCCCGTATTCCTGACTGCATCAATAGACAGTTATTGATTCTGAGATTACTTTTTGAATTATTCAAATCGGACATTCCATTCAAAAGATATTACGAATTTATTTTCTTTTCTTTCTTTCTTCTTCTTCTTTGAATTTAAAAATGTCAATCGAAACAAAATACTTGGCGCTAGAATCGGGCTCTAGGATTTGGATGAAATTTTACGTGGGTTTGAGTGGGTCCCGCAATGGTTTAGATTCACAATCAGACCCGGTGGGTGCCGCTGGGATCGGGTTCTAGTTTTTTAATTTTTTTAGCTCAGGACAACATCTGCTGGGACCACTAGTATTTTAAAATTTCGCATTTAGCTATAGATAGCTATAGCTATAGAGGCCCACTCGAAAACTCATCTGTTTCTATACTAATACTAAAAAGAGGTAAAGATTTGTAAGATGTAATCACTTGAACTACTGAACCGATTTTGAAAATTATTTCACCAGTAGAAAGGTACGTTCATAAGTGATATAGGATACTTGATTATGATTAATAAAATTTTTATAATTTTTAATGACGCCCAGCGAGCAAGTATTAAATACACAATTCTAAAACATTCCCACGTACATCATTGAATAAAATTCTTTCTTGAACCGTAAGCTTGGCTCTCACATTTATCAGATTAACTTTTAAAAGCGTTAGACACATTAATAACCAACCGCGAAAACGCCCTTCGTGATATTAAGTACAATTATTTCTAGACAACTTCGTAGGGAGTATTAAAACGTAATAGCTATAGATCCGTAAATAAGTACATTTGATTATATTAGAATTAATTAATAATAGGGTTAAATATCTTTCATAATACCATGGAACAAATATAGTAAGAAATACAATAACTCAGTAAGTTTCTAAATACTGCATACATATCAGTATATATGTGCTATATAGCGTTAAGTCATTTTCTTTTCGCTATTTGACGTTTTACGGTCTTATACATATTGAGTTAGAGTAAGTTTGAAGGCATGTTTATGGGTTCTTAAAGAAGCCTTAAAACTTACTCCAACTCAATATGAATAAGACCGTATGTACTTACATGTTTAAAATGTTTTTTAACCAAAATAGTCGGCAATTGAATAGTACTCATCTTTGTTTTTTCTTTCACCGTATCTCAATCAATTGGGGTCGGCACAATATCTCTTTTCCTTCCACACTCCTCTATTCTGACATACATTTTCTGTCACACCACAAATCATCATATCATCCTTCACACAATCCATCCATCTCTTTTTGGTCTCCCATTACATTTGTACCCGTCCATCTTGTAGTTTAACATTATTTTTGTCTCGTGACTTTCATCCCTCTTCATTATTATACCAACATAATCTTCTTCCTCTCAATTTTTCAGTCACGGGTGCAACTTTGAAAGATCCCCTTATGTACTCGTGGAAAACTAGTTTGTATTTAAAAAGAACCCTAGTATATAAAATTCGAGTACTATCACCAGCATTGTATTGTTACATCCAAGGCGCCGACAATAACAAAGCCACACCTGCATATCTGTAAAAACACATTTTTATTATCTGTCGGCATTTGAGCTAATAACATTTAGATTCTTTTATGGTCGTCTTCTTTTGTTTACTTTGTGTTTAAAATTTGAAATTAGAAAACAGCACATTAGCCAGGTTTATCGGATTAAAGTCGACTTAGATACAAGGACATTGCAGTTGCGCAGTATAAAATGATGACCTCATGGAGGGGGAAAGGCAGTCGAGCGATAACCACGAGCGAAGCGAGACGTGTGTACTTACAATTGGTAATCTAATAAGTGACGAACTTTGCGCGTGTTATTGAATTACGACCTTCTGCGTTAAGTTTGGACTTGTTGTGTTCGGTTATATTTGTACCTGTGTTATATGGGTTTGTATAAGTTCTAATAAACTATAGAAATTCTAACGGAATTTTAATTCGAGTCTCGCGGCTCATAACAGTATATATAATATTTTATATAAAAAAACCTTATTTATCAATTATTCACCACTATTTTATAAAACTCTAGCGATTCATAAAGACATTTGGATTTCGCATAGTATTTAAGATCGACCACCTACCAGATTCTTTATGGGATAGAATGGTCAATGTCTTATAAAACTGGTCGTTGAATTAAGAAAGTCTTCAACGTTGAGTATTCTTACAAACAAAGAAGTGTTGGTCAAAGCTCTTGAACCAGTGAGCTTATATATACTAGAGTAGCAACGTCTTACAAATAATTCTTTAAAATGCGTAGCCACTTGCGAGTTCAAAAGACGTAGCTTTGAAACCGATACATTATGCCAAAGTAAACTATATTTGTCTCGTTTCTTCCATAGTCCAACCAATTACGTTAAAATGAGACAAGGCATTGCTTTCGTGAAAACGGACAGAGTTGCCAGTAGTCAGAAATATCCCCAGATTGAACGTTTTTTTTACTTCTTTTTTATAGAATATATTATAAACTTACAATATATACTTAGTACATAATTATTATAAGAGTCTGTATATCGATGTTTAAGTAAAAATATTTTTAGTAAACTGGTTTGATTTAGTTTTCACGGCTTGCTTCATATCTTACTATAACAATACATTTTAATAAAACATGTGCAAAGGTCAATTCACGTTGAGGGCCTAAAATGTCTACTTTGGAGAATCGTTACGTATCTAGATATACTAGTAAAACATAGCGTAAGGTTCCATTTTATATCGATACTTGTCAAGTTCGTCATATAAATCTGCGAAGATGGCCTCCCTCTGATAGTAGAATGACCGCCACTTTTGACTTAGACAAACAAATAAGGATCATTCTAACTGCTGCTGAACCTAACACTATTTTATGATAATTATTGACTATGTAGTATCATAAAAAAAAAAAAAAAATATTATGAAAGCACACATAATTTACTGGCGCACGCTTCCATCATTCACTTTTTTTAAGAACTAAACTCCAAAAAAATAGTTAAAAATAAAATCGTTAAAATTTTAATTCGTTTTACTGGCAACACCGATGACAAAAACAATGCACGATATATTATTTTGTTTTCTAATGTTATTTTAAATAATGCGATCAAAATTAAGCAAACTTACTAGTGAAAGCTAATCTCACTTGCTTTATTATCATTTTCGGACGTAATACACAACTTTTAACAGTACATTTCACCATTTTGAATACGTTTTTACGCCCGGCGCGGATACCTCACACTCGCTTAATGTCTAACTCACAACTGGGGCCAGATATGCCTGCAGGCATCTTTGAAGTGGCAACACGTCGGTGCCGTAAATTGCGTATCTAGTTATTATAAGATCATTGTTTTGAACTAAAGAAATTCTGCAAGTTTCCCACAGTTCAAGGCTATATCCGAGCAACGATCATCGTTAAAGGCGTCAGACTGCATAATACGACGCCACTCCGTTTCATTATTTCACATAATAATAATCCCGCGGACAACCGTACATGCGTTTAGCACAGGATGGGCTGGTAATAACTATCTTCACGAGATCAAAGGGCACCAGCCGATTCGCAATTATGAGTCAAGTTTTGTAATAGTGTTGTGACGATAGTCGATATTTTATTTCAATTCAAGTCTAATAAGACTGTGACGTACGCAATTTTATTGCCCTATTAATTAATTATACCAGACTACTATGAAGGTACTATGAATCGAACCTTCAAAACAATATCAAAATTGGTTATGAAACAAAAAAGTCACAGACATCAATCACTACAACGTTTTTTACTTAATTTTGAAGATTGCTATATCTTCGGAAATCAAGGTTTAATACCAATGACATTATAATATATTATGTAGGTATATAGAATTATATGAGATCATTTGAAACTGTACTGAATCGACCGCAAAAACAATCATCAAAATCAGTTTGCAAACAACAAAGTCGTGACCGAACAAGTGAACATATATAGAAAAAACACGACGAATTGAAAACCCCCTTCTTTTTTGAAGTCGGTTAAAATTTAATAACTTAAATCCTGGAACCCGATTGCAGCATCACGTACCTTTTCGGTTTAATCGTGAATCTAAGCTTTTTCGGGACCCACTTGAACACACACAAAAATTTCGTCAAAATCCTGAAATCCGATTGCAGCGCTACCTACCGGGTCCAATTGTGAATCAAATCCATCCCGGGACCCCCTTGAACACGCATCAAAATCGGTGCAATCGTTTAGGAAGAATTCAGGGACATACGCACAAATAGAAGAATTTTATATATAAAGATTCTTAGGCCAGAAACCCTTTCCAGTATCCTCAGAAGACCCTACCAAAATTTCATCACAATCTGATCAATGAGTTAGAAGCGCATCGAAGACAAACATACAATCATTGATACAATTGTATTTCCCGCTCACTGTAAACAATACAAATTATACCTTTTTTATATATATCAATATAGTAAAGCCAGATAGTAGGGCCTTTTGCTCATCTGGATAGCTACCCTGCTCTAGAGCATGTCGCCATAAGAACCTTGAGTTCTTCCAGCATTAGTCACCAGGTCCAATCTGGTATTGCAAATAAGCATTTCCATCACGTGGGCTGTCAGAGTCTGCTGTTCCTAGCATTAAAAAAGACAAATTGCTTTCGATATCGATACTTCTCCAACCTCTCAATTGTCACTCATTAACATCGATGTTTCATCGTCCCTGCGCGCGCGCATCATGATCATTAGGATTCGCCCACATGCTTACAACATGGCGCTCGGCTCAACAATAGTAATCATCGTCTATGACTTCGCACAAATTAAATGTGTTTTCTTATTGAATCCATTTTGCATATTCAAATTTCAATGAATATTTTATACGGATTTTAAAAGTTAATAAGCTTAAAAAGTTCATCTGTAAAGGTTAAGTAAGAGTGTTATTAACATAACTGCCCTTTAGTAGGGTCATTAGAGTTTAATGTAATAGTGTGAAGAAGTGGAAGTTTAGTTTTTACCACCTTTTTAGGCCATCAATGCAATAAACATTACAAAAGTATTTAACTATCTTTAGTAGGAACTTGATTGATATGTGTATTAATTTTGTCTTTTATATTTAAGAATAGTAATTCCTGTATGTTTCCCAAATAAATTATATTAACAAATAAGTATTGAGTCAACGACGGATATCTCAAGCATTTGGTTTAGGAATCGTATAGAAGAAACAAATGTGGTAGAGTATATATAAACATTTTCAGGCAAAAAAAAGATACCCACATACCGAATTTATTTATTTGTTTTACTAATTAAATATTGCGTAAGTAAAACTATTTTTATTATTTAACAAAATTGGGTCGTTTTTGTTTTACGCCAAAATGTACGTCACTGAAAATCAGCGTTGTGTCGGATATAATTCCGGCACAGCAATATGCTGAGTGCAAACCTTATTTGCTGAAAAAGCAGCGTACAAATTTGCAAAATATGCTCTGTGCATAATAATGTATAAAGTATGTAATTACGTCACTATTTCTTCAAATAAAGTTTCTCTTTCGAAATCGAACCGGAACAAAAAAAATAAACATCCTGAAAAATCGAAGAAAACAAATGACTACACTTTTATAAATTTATAATATTATAGATATTATTGTAGTTTTAAAGAAATCGTTGTTCTCTCTTTCTTCTTTCTAAAATTTCATTGACTCTTTCGGGCTGATTGGACGTAAACGAACGTTGAAAGGCATTTGAGGGTAAGGCCTTTGGCGCGATATCGGTTCGGATCTAGAGCGATATCATCGTTAGAATTTTCTAATTCCTACTTGTTTAAGAATATCTGACCGGATCGGTAACGGACCGAAACCGGAGCGAGATTGAACCTGAACAGAATCACACTGTGAATCGAGCTTAAGCGCTAACACCTCATTCTGACTTTATACATAAACCCACGCAGTATTAGACGCCAATTCAGTCCCTATTAACAATTTTCACATATCAGAAACTATTTCCCAACAATTTCCCGTGGAACTAATTGACGTGGCCGTTAATATTTCTGATCAATTACGTATATTAAAGACGTTTAAGTCGCTATTGTATACAATCGTATAGAGATTGCGATTACGTGCAAATTGGGCTATATATCGTGCTTGTCGCGGATGCGTGTGGGTGTGGTTCTTATTATTCCATTATGAAGTTTATAATACGCTTTGTCGCGATAATTTACAGCTGCTTCTTTCTTTGATTGGATGGCTTTCCACGATCGATGGAGGTACCCAAACGCAAAATTTACTTTGGAAATGAAGGTCATGACTGATTATTGGCCGGTATTGGTAGCAGTTGCTTCTTTTTAAAAATGAAACTCGATATAATGGACTATATAATTATTATTAAACATTTTTCATAAATTGAATTATACATAGAGTGCGCGAGAGAGTCGAGTGAGAATAGTCTAGAGTGGTAAGTCGCAAGTAGCAAGTAGTAAGTTTCCGGCCTCCAAGGCCTCTCCTACATTCCGTATTCCGTCCGACACCTAGCTGCTAATTGCGCGAGCTATGGGCGTTGGCGGTATGCGGGGCGCGGAGAGTTGGTGTGCTCCAGCTTTGCTGTCCGCAAGAGCCGGTTTCTATATTTTACTAATTATTCACTTGTTTTACCATTGGTTGAATTTTGACATTACTTGTATAGGGCACCTGTCAAATTTTAGCCGATAGACAAATGAACGGTCGGCAAGATATAAGTATGGGCGAGATATCCGCCCTACACTCGACTAGCGCCGGATCGCCTCGCTCGAAGACTATCCACTCGCGGACGGTTAGTTGACCACTCAGTGGCAACTTAGTGCTCGGAGTAATCTGGGTCTCCACTTTGATCACTCAATTTATATAACTCTTTAGAAGAAGAAGAAGAATAATGTATTGATTGACACCAAATTGTCATCATTGGCAGTCGAGGAGAAGTCAATTTTGACTTATTAATTAATATTAAATATTTAAACATATAGAACAATCCCGAAAACTCGATGATGTTGCGAATTATTTCTGTAATAAACCCGTATCTATAATGACATTTGTTTTCTTTTCTTAATAAATTTTTCACTCTGTCTCTATTGGGGTAGTCTTAATTTAATATTCCTTTTTCCGTTTTTGAGTCAATAAGCGGATTTACACTGTTTAGATTGTATCTTTTCCAAAATTCTTTTTTGTCTGAAACACCTTCAATATTATCAATCTAGTTTATTACTTTTCTAGGATTTAATGTTACATCACACTCCCATGATTTGAAACTAAATAACCACATAATTACGGACCTGGATAATCCCGGAAAAACATGAAGATTACAGGAATGATTAAAATCGGGATAAACTTAAACCGTCGTAACTTAAACCAAACATACGCAGTCAAGTATCCGGCCAGAAAATCAATTAATACAAAGGCATAAAATCCAGTATTTTATAGTTTCCGTGGCCACCATTAGAATACGAAGTTCTTTATTAATATTAACTGTACATTAATCGATCAATAACCAACCCGATACTTAATGGCCCTATCGGTTTTTATTGAGCATGCAATAAGCGAGATAATACGCTTGCATTCGGTTTAACTGGTGGTATTTGTCCATACTTGAAATGCTATTGCTGTATACAATTTCTTAATTCCAAATTATCACTAGTTACTATCCACGACTTCGTCCACATTATTTAGTTATTTTCTCAATTAATTATAAACTCTTCTTCTTTATACTTATACCAATATTACTAATATACTGTTACATACCGACGAAAAAATGCGCACCTGGTTTATTACCCTTCCCGCATTCGGAGTTTCTTTTGTTTACTTCATGTTTAAAATTTGCAATTAGGCAATAGCCTATTGTTATTATTCTCGACTTTGTTGGCCGTTCGCATAAATAATTAACCAGGTGTGCAGATTACGGTTTCTCTGAAATCTCAGTCCACGCGGTCCTTTTTTTGTATTGCATAGTTAGTATAAAACAATGCCCGAACGGAGGGGTAAGGCAGTCAAGCGAGGATTACGATACGAGCAAGACGTAGACTCGACCAACGATATAGTGACGGACTTTGCGCGCGTTATTGAATCGTGCAGTTTGTACTAGTAGTGTCTAATTATATTTGTACCTATGTTATACATGTTTGTATAGCTCCAATAATATGATATGAGTATTTAAACTGCTTTTTATCTGACCTTTCTTCAAATCTTTAATTTCATCTATCATGGCGAGTCCGTCGTCGCCTACCGGCTTCGACAATAACAGTCATATTGCTGTCATATACTTCTTTTGTGATTCTGCTTTCATTCATTCTCTTTACGTACCCAAACTTTTTAGCCAGGAGAAATCCGATTAAGGACCATAGGTCGCGACAAGGTCAGAACCTTGAGGGGATAGTTCGTGACCTGTGTGTGGGATTCGCTAGGTCGGGAATGGCACTAGTATGCCCAGTTAGTCCTGATGCCATGTTATTGCCTTCGCCAATTAGGGAAACCCACTAAAACCCCTTTGTGTTCCGTCCTGTGCCTTATGCCAGGGCTATATGACATAGCTTTTCTGCTAGCAAAACCACTTCCACTGCCAAGTGACTACTTTTGTCCCCCGGCATCTTCCATGTCTGCTCCGGCTTGGGGCTGTTTGTTTCCTTTAGTATCTCACAACGCCTAAAATGCTCCATCTGCCGTTCCACAAGGCGACCACGGTCGTTGCGGTCGTGGCGAAAATGTCACTAATGACGTCATCATTTTCGATCACACAGCGCTCGCAACCACCCATATCAAGAGGCGGGTCAAAGTGGGCGTCTATCAATTGAAATAGAAAAAGGCGCGATTTTTAAATCAACCAATGACATTTGTGTATTTCGTCGTTAATATCATCAACGCTCCAAAATCGATTCCACTAGAGTTTATGATTCTAACGCCCGCAAGCAAGTGGAACGCGAAAAATCGCTGTCGTGAACGTGCTCGTTGTGAGTCTCTAATGGAACGTAACCAAAGTGTAACTGTCGCGCAGAGTACAAACACAAAGGTAAACACAAAAATAATCAATAAAATATGTATGTAAATATCATGGTAAAAAGCAACTTTCTTTTGAACAATTCCATCAAAGTTAATGAGGTCATATTATTATTGTTTGTTCTGAAAAATATAGTAAAGGTCAAACGACTAATTAGTAGAATATACTCATTAATAAATTGCCTAAAAAAGGTCACTCTTGTTAATTAACCGAAAAACTAATTAGGCGTATAAATAGGAATAATTTCATAAAAATCCTTGTGGCAGCATTTACTTCTAATTTCGAAGAAAAATATCAAGATCAAAGTGTAATTATTGGCCATGTTTTGTAATCAAGATATTTTTCTATTAATGTAGTACATACCTACCAGGAAAGAACTGTTCAAATGTAATTACCATTAACAAGACGCTTGTAAATGCAATTAATATGATATTAATTACAAATAACCTAAAATCAAACATTTTTTTGAATAAATAAATAATTGACAGACAAACACACATATTGTATATAATGGCCAAATAGAGTAGAAAATAATACGTGCGCCACTTTCGCAAAATTTAAACTCTAGCAGATCCAATATCATGAGCAATTTTGATACTTAATAGTAATTTTTAGTATTATGTAAAATGTCGTGCAAGTGTCAAGTTGCTTTATTTACGACATACGCATTTTATCAACATAACCTATGATATTTACTTTAATAATTATGATTATAATAATGTAGGCAAGAGGTTTTACACTTTGAATAATTAACAGAACAGTTATTTGATTAAAAGAAGCTAAGCGAACCATTACAAACCTGTCAAGTTGACGGTTCTTTGTTAAATATTGTCAAATAGGGTCGTTTTTTTTGCTTTAAATTCGGCTAGACATAAACGGTAAACTTTAAAAATCACTGCTCGTGTGGAACTTATTATTTTTATATCTGTATTTAGTTATTTTTAGTAAACTTACTTACTTAGACAATAATTGGCAAGCAACCGCACAAGATAGAGAAAAGTGGCTTCCTCTCGTTTCGGAGGCCAAGACCCACTTTGGGTCGCTGAACCAACGGAGTGAGTTAATCTTAATATATATATTTCTTGTGTGCGTGTGTATGTCACTGAACTCCTACTAGACGGCGGGACCGATTTGAATGATTTTTTTTGTGTGTGTTCAAGTGGATTCGAGGATGGTTTAGATTCACAATTGGACCCGGTAGGTGGCATTGCAATCGGGTTCTAAATTTTATTTCTTCAGGGCAGGACAACGTCTGCCGGCACAGCTAGTATGTAAGTTATTTTTACTGAATTTTAGACTTAGATCAACTTTAAAATTAAAACAACATGGATTTATTCACTTTATTGATAATTCACTAACTTTGACTACAGATAAGATAGAATATTGCCAGTAGGCAAATAAATTAGTTCACTTTCTAGACATCATGGCCAGGTTATATTTGGTTGTTTTTGTTTTTATTGTTACCGCTTTTACCGTTTGGTTCTTCTTTGTGTTGTTTCTGTCAGAGTACATAATAGATATTTTCCTACTTATCTGTACATAAATTGGTTTGAAACTAAAAGCTCATGTTCCCTTTAGCATAAGTCATGTAACACGGCGATGTTTAGCGCGATTTATGTGATGCGTGTTTAAACTTTATGACTTAACAGCGACTATAACTTATGATACTTATTAAACATTATTATTACAAATATTTCCGTGTATTCATTCGAATTAAAGGTCTATTTTACAATTTATTTTATTGTGTTTTTAATTTTATTTTAATAAACACTAATAAACTATCACGTCTTATATATAATTAAAGCAAATTTACAACCTTCTATTACTATAATAAGTCTGTAAATGAAATGAAATGAAAACTACTGAACGAATTTAAATGAAACTCGAATAGAGTTAGTTTATATCCCGGAGCGTAACTTGGGATAATTTTTATCCCGATAAATAACGTCGTTTTCGTGGGATAGATGAATATAGCGAAAAAGATAGCTCTGCGATCGCAACTTTTTGTAATCTACTGAACGTATATTATTGAAACGCGATACAGAGAAGACATATCCCGAATCAACCCTTAGGATACTTTTTCTTATCCCGACAAATAATGACGTTTCAATAGAATTGACGGACTAGCTAAATAGATGGCGCTGTAATCGCGTTTTTCAATTCACTAACAAATACCTACCTTGTCATAAACAACAAGACGTCATTCGTTGTATTACTTCCAATCGGGTTGGCTTCGGATCACCTCTATGTTTTGCTGGGCAGTCTAGACTAAATGAAGTTAGTTTCTTTATTATATAGTTTTTTATTGCAGGAGTTCAGCAGACAGGTAGACGGCTCACTTGATGGAAAGCGGTTACCTTCGTCTATGGACATTTACAACGCCACAGGTGCTACAAATGCGCTGCTGCTTTCTTAAGGGAGATTGGAACCTGGTACACTAATGCCGGAATACAACACAAGGTTGTTATGGCGGCATACTCTAGCGATCCCTCGCTATCCAGTCGAGCAAACAAATACCCTACCTCCTGGCTGTGGGTATTTTGTTGCCTCTTACGACAGGCCGCCTGGCCATCATATGTAAAAAATCCAATTCAGTCTTTCTTGTTGTGTTGTTTTTGTTCTAAGTAAAATAAAGGTACTGCCTAGGGCTTAACAAGCTGCGAACCCGCGGAGCAAACTAGTCAAAAATAAAATGCCAATATCATTCCAGCCTAAAGCAGTAGTTAGACCTAATAGGTATTATTACTTAAACTAAACGTAACCTAGGTCGTTAGGTCACAATTTAGAACTGAGCCTAGCACGCGACTTTGCGTGCTAGCCTCATGCACCCAGATCTCGGAAACAGATATCAAGTCACATACAAACAACTTCCTTCGTCTATGCTTTTGTTTTTATATTTTTTTAGGATCTTGATAAAGCGAATGTTTTGTTAGTTTTTGTTTTCTAATTATAATAAGTACCATCGCGTGATGATATTATTTTGTACTTTTTTTTCTGGAGACTACGTATGGCTGGCCCAGCAGGGAGCAAGTGGGTCACATGAATGCGAGTGTATTATTTGTAATTGATACGTATGACCTACTTTATAGTCAATTTTTGGATTAAAACCTATATATTGAAAAATAAATTAGCATATTTAGAACAAGAAAGGAAAATTTAGTTTCGTGTTTTATGTTAATTTTTAAAGTTTCAAATATATTTTAGCACTAATGGAATTCTTGTGTTTTCGTGATTTCCATCAATCCGTCTGTCTGTCTGTCAGAATTTTTTATCCAAAATAAGTTCCACTGGAAAACATTTTTTTTAAGATCACACTCTCTCATATAAATTACAGCTACAGGATTTAAAGGATTTCGTGAATCGAAAATATATTATATCCCAAAAGCACCGTTTTTATCTGTGCAAGAACGGAGAAAGAATATAATTTCCTGCGTCCAGGCAGCCTGTCGTAAGAAGCAACAAAACATAGCCAAGTGGTAGGGTGTTCGCCCGACTGAATGGCTATCACCCCTAGTCTAGAGTATGCCACCATAACAACCTTGAGTTGTGTTCCGACATTAGTGACCAGATTCCAGTCTCCCTTAAGAGAGCAGCAGCGCATTGGTGTTGCAAATCTCCATAGGCGATGTTAACCGATTTCCATCAAATGGGCCGTCTGTCTGCTGAACTCTTGCTTATCAAATTTTTGTGATTGTCCTTCTGTCCGTGACACGGTATGTGTAAAGATAAGCTATTAAGCGACCGGCTTGCGCCTCTGGGTCTTTGGGCCCAATCGCCATGCACCCTTTGCACCTCCGGGTAAAGACGGCCCTGATAATAGACATGATACATATATGACGGAGGAGGAACCTACGTAGTTTTCATAAAGAGTGTGACGCCAGCAATGCCGACGTCACGATTGTTGGCTTCTTAGCGACGGCCCATATTTGAGTCCTCGAAAAAGGATTTCAAGAGTAGGTACTCAGTATCGTTTATTCCAAGAGCGTTAAGACTTCCCAGAGAGGTCCGTCTCGTTCGGCAGCTCGAACAATAATGATTGAGTGTCATCAGTAATCTTCGACTACGTCACATGTGTGTGACGTGTCGGTGAGGGGGCTTCGAGCGGGGGCTCTTTACCCCGGCTGCAGCTCGGAGGGCCACTACCCTCCGGTATCGTTGTCTGAGAGCCGCCGTGGTATCGGCGGCTCGCGCGGGCCAACCCGCGACTGCGATGGCCTTCACGGCTTTGCGTTGGCTACATCTGCGGCGTTTGTTGGCCTCTCATGACTTTCGATGGCCTTCCCGGGCTTTAGTTGGCCATCATTGGCATCTGGTGGCCTATCTGTGGCATTAGGGGCATAAATCGCGACCTCTTACATCACCCTAATCCCGGCGGATGAGGTCACGTGGGGTCGATAGCCAGATTTTGTCGTGACGTATGTCTGGGGGTCGCGCATGTAGCGGGGCGATCCCGTTCAGGTGGGTATGGCGGCAGTTGTCGGCGCGGTCGAACATCCGACGCGCCGACATCACCACGAATTCCTCCACCGACGGGACGCCCAAGTCGCGAGCGATGACGTCATTTCTGACGTATCGGATTGAGTGTCGGCTGTGCAGCCGTATTTATAGAGCTCGGTGCACGTGATCACAAACTTTTAGGTTAAGTATTGAGATTTCAATAAAATCTTGTTGTTTTACGTTAATCTCACATTACAATAAACTCATAGTAATTAAATAAATGATTATTGTTATTTTAATACGTTAAGTGTTGTATTTGCGCCGACATATACATTACGCGTATTATTATGTTTAAATATGTAATATTAGCCCCTCGTACATAATGCGTGTATTATCCTATAATATAAATTATAAACCTCGTCGCATTTTGTGGTAACTTTTGCGTGCATAAAGCCATGAATCCTTTGGTAAAATACGAGTCGGAATACTTTGGTTTATGGCTTCATTTAAAAAACAGTTGAATTTCAAAACAGCTATGTAAATTAAACGTAGTTGAATTACAACTAAGTACAGCTTCTGATGCTAATTAGAATACTTAAAAATTTGCATTAAATCTTAAGTAAAATGGAATGGATTTTTTGTAGGACTTTCCTGTGGCTTTGCATAAATTTCTATATTATTTGGACGTAGGTATGCAAACCAGGGCCCCTATTCTACTATCACAATATTGTCAGGATGATCGACCAGTAGCGTCATAATGGTTGTTTTTGTATTTACAATTACAATATCTTAGCATACACGCTCTCTCTTACATACTCGAATACATAAATAAATAAACAAAAGCATATTGTTGTTACTAACATCTTATGAATATTAACTTGTAATTCCTAATTTAGCTGTGAAAATTTTGTTACGAGTTGCAGGACTCGAATTAAAATGCCGTTAGCATTACTATAGAGTTTTTGAGAACTATACAAACACGTATAACTCAGTTACAAATATAACTGAACATAATCAGTCCAAACGTAATGCACGATTCAATAACACGCGCAAAGTTCGTCACTAAATAGATTACCGAATGTACACAAGTCTTGCTTCGCTCGTAGTTATCGCTTGTCTGCCTCATCTCTCAATTGGGGCATTGCTTTATACTGTACAGATGCAATATGTCTGCCCAGTCGCGTGGACCGAATTTCTACGAATCAGCTTGTATTTTAAATCCGAGACATCTGGCAGTAATCACAATACAACAATAGGCCGTAAAAGATTACAATACACAATGGGCTGTTTTTTTTTTATCAATCACAAATTTTAAACACAAAGTAAACAAAAGAAGTGCAAATGCCGAAAGGTAAAAAAAAATGTTGTTATATAAGCAGGCAGGTCAGAATTTGTCTTTGTCGGTCGTAACAATATTTTTTATTTTAATTTTCACTGACATTGCATTAATTTACTATCATCATTTACATTATTTTTCTCTTGTCCACCAGTGAACGGCGGTTGGAGCGCTTGGGGCCCTTGGACACAATGCAGGTGCAATGGTCGTTCTGCGTCAGGGCAACGACGCACGCGCACCTGTACGGAACCTCACCCCCTAAATGGTGGGGCGCCCTGCCAAGGTCAAGCGGTGCAGAGGACTTCAGATTGCGTGCCCTGTCAGACCGGTCAGTTCTCTTGCTAGTCTTTAATTGTTTTAAAATATATATTGTTATTTTTTACATATTATTTAACTTTGACAGAAAATCCTACTACTTACCTATACTTTGGATTTGTAAATTCAGTGATAGTTATTTATGACACTAGTGCCTAAAGTTGGTCGAGAGCTTGCAATAGTCACGAATTTGTAAAAACCAACAACCACACGTGTGTCATAAAAGGTTTTTCAACACCTGCGAGAAAACAATAATGTAAAAAACATAAATATCAGTCGGAAAGTTGCAACAGCCTTTCTTTAATGTGTCTAAAATGAAAGTGGCGCACATTTTCAAATGGCGTCACATATGCGTGGTGAAACTAAGTACTACATCTTTCGTCTCATATTCTATATAGTATTGAAGTGAGACAGATGTATTGTACTAAAGCGCTTCCAAGGAGGTTCGATCATTCAGCTTATTAATTCTCGTAATATGGAACTCCCTGGTGAAATTGTAATATATTTTTTATGGAAATTAAAAAAATACAGCAAATATGCACGGCGTGCGGAAAAATAAGTACTACGCGTTTTGTTGTATGATCCGTAATTTTTAACTTTCGAATAATGTATACAAGCCTCGTAAATGCATTTTTTGAGCAAATGTGTTGAAAAATTATTTTTGTATATACCTTCATTTTATAATACTATTACAAAACATAATAAAGGTAGGCTTAAATATTTGCTTCTTTTTGACATATTAGTAAATTAATACGATATTACTACTAACGTACAGAAAACATGCTTTTTTGTTTTGTTTTCTTGTTAAGTTACGATATTTTACAATGGGAAGGGCGACATACAAAAAAATCTCAATAATGTGCGGGAACCATTAACGTATATATTCTCTATTAATAGACTATCGTCTTGTTTTAGACCATTCATCATTCAAGTAAAATACACTTGATAAAATAGTTTTGTTGCCAGTCGTTTCCTATGTAGATAACATTACACTGACGCGCACCGTTATTCTATAAATACGATTATACAATTATTTTGTGGTCAAGAAACGGTGTATTGATTTGTGTATATTACACGTGGTCTTGATGCGAACGAATTGATGTTTTGTAAGGAATAGACGTTACATTGAAGTAATATTACTGTATTTTATTATCTTTGTGTGGCACTTGATAAATAATAGAATGTCAACGACAGAAGTGACACTTAATAAAATGTACATACTACATACATACATATTATCACGCCTGTTTCCCATTGAGGTAGGCAAAGACGATGGGTATCCACTTTTATTAGTTTCTGAACATCAGAACCGCACGTATCCAGGGTTTAAACCCATTCAGACACCATATAATGTTCTTACTTTTCACCTACCTAGGGTTTCGACCTTTTTCCGGTTTCGCAAGATGCACTCGCTATTCTTACTTTTCACTTACCAAGATGCTCTCACTATTCTTACTTTTCACTTACCAAGATGCACTCACTATTCTTACTTTTCACTTACCAAGATGCACTCACTTTTCTTACTTTTCACCTACCTAGGGTTTTGACCTTGTATTCGAAAAATGCTCTCTTCTTACTTTTCACGTACCTAGGGTTTCGACTCCGATTTCACAAGATTCACTTGCTATTCTTACTTTCCATTTACCAAGATGCACTCATTATTCTTACTGTTCACTTACCTAGGGTTTCGACACATATAAACACTCATATATTACTCGAGTTCATTGATAAATTACTTCAAAACTATGTAGTTCAAAATTTTAATTGACCATAAGATGGATGCTATGCCAGTATTTTATAATGAAGTGGCATGAAATTTGTACTTTATATTTAAATATATATCTAATAAATAAAGCTATACAATAATAAAGTAGTCTATTTCGAATAGGACGGTATGGCTGACACATCCATAAAACGTTATTTTTAGCGTTATCGTAAACTTTCCTATAATACAAATATTAATTTTAATTTATAAGTTAATTTATTTAATTAATTTTACTTAATCATTTGATTAATTAATTTTAATTAATAATTTAATTATACTTAGAATTAAGATGTTTATTTCTTCATATAAATAATTTCTCCCATACCGTCCTGTTGCAAACAGACTTTAATTGGTTTTACCTTCATTCTACTTGCTTTCTAAGGTGCATTTTCTATTCTTAAATGCAATTTAGATTACTAATTGTGGTTAAATTTATTTGATTGCTGCTAACCATGAAGATGGATATATGGACCTTCAAGGATTTGACAACACACAACAGTTGTTGATAGGTAAGTTCTTTACATGTGGTTAGAATATCGCTTTTCTTTGGACGAACAAAGGGAATATAGGTACATGATGTCCACCTGATAATAAGTGATTATTGTTGCTTATAGTTAACCAAAAAGCCCCGGATCTTGAATTTTTTCGAAGGGGGGCAATAATTGAAAAATGCCGCACCAGCTCCCCTATATTTCTACTTCAATCATCATTTCAAACACCCACTGAAGGACACGCATGCGTCTATGCTTTATAATCTATACCTAAGTGCCTCGCGAAAAGTAAATGTGCTTAAAGTACTGGACGTCTCAGTGGTCAAAGTTGTGTTAAAGATAAGTTGTGTATTTGCCTACGAAGTTTGACAACCATAGCCGCGTTTCGTGCGGTAAGTGAGAGTTCCAATGCCCTATAATGGCCAACGAGAGAGACCAACGAGAGGCCGTTCAGAGACCACCGTTAGGAAGGCTTCAATTGCTCTAAACCCCGTCACCGTCGAGTAGAAGCCGGGGCAAAGAGGTTTTTCTCCAACCTCCTCGCCGCCTCAAATAGCCAAGAGGCAGAAGTATAAAAACCGGATAGCACAAAGGTTTTTCAATCGTATAAGTTCAGCGGACAGGTAGATGGCCCACCTGATGGAAAGCAGCTAAGGTGCTATCAATTCGCTGCCGCTTTCTAAACAGAGACTGGAACCTGGGTACTAATGCTGGAACACAACTCAAAGTTAATATTGCGCTATACTAAACCAGGGGTGTTAGTCATTAAAGCGGGCAAATACCCTTCCACCTGGCTGTGAGTTGTTTCTTCTAATCAGTCAAAAAATATCTGAAACTCGACCATAAAACCACCAAAGCCCATTAGCATGTAGTGCTCTAATTCTATGGTCCATAAACCATAAATAAATATGAAACACAAAGTACACGTGGCTTGGAGCCTGGATGCAAATGACCGGTCGAGAGCCTTTATCTACACCCATCTAAACCATAAAAATCCAGTCATTCCATTCTAAATGGTAATAAAGCTAAGTACTCGAGTACACATCAAAAGATCTGTATATAATAACACACTGTACAGAACGATTGTAAACAATTTTGTTCGATACGAGCTTTTCTCGCGGTTTCGCTAGTAACTGTTGAGTATTTTGGAAATGAGTAGTTACCTATAGCAACGAAACTTATAATTACAGACCGGATTTGACAGGGATCGAATGTTTTATGTAAAATTTAGTACTTACTTATCATTGATTCTTATTCTTCTTCTTCGGCCAATCCAAACAATTGATTAATTTTTTTAAATTACCAAATTTTAATGTCAGGTTCATGAAGCAAGGTTCATTCCAAAGGATGTGTTGCAAACAAACATTCTATATTCATATATTCTTGTTTATATATAGTATGGAAGTATGGACTTTGATAAATAACAAGTTTTTGATTTTGAAATATTATTTTAACTCATAATATTTTAACTGACTACACAAAAAACTTGAGTAATATGGTCCAAATCATTTTGCAGTTTTCTTCACTATCTTAGTTTTAAGACAAAATGAATACCGGTTTTGACCATATATTTACAGGCGCTTTTATACTCCTAATTATTATTGTTAAGGGGAATTAATTTAATTTTACAAAAATTTAATCTACCTATAAAAATCTAAAATATTATTGACTAGCGGTCAGTTAATAGTATACGTTTGTCATTGACTATTGCAAGCCATTACACTATTCAGTATGCTTGAAGTTGTAGTCAATTTAAGGAATATCTAAAGTTAAGTGTTAAAGTAGAAAATATTTTTAAATTAACCGTCCATTAACTAACTACATCCTGTAATAAAATTTATTTTATAAAAAAGAGAAATCTCCTTAGAAAAACAGTGTATAGATTAAGATAAATTAAAGTTTTGTTCGACATAATAGAAGAAATAAAGACATATTTATAATTAGTATACGAATTATGTAACGAACCCCACGTTGTTATATCCTATCAAAAAAACCTGATAGAATGCTCGTTATATTTCATTCATTATTCTTATCAACGGTATGTATCAAAGGGCTATAGTGGACCAACCGCGTAGACAATAAAAACCAATCAAGCGTTTGTTTCGAATGCGGCGCGTTGATCGCGGACGTTAATTGGCAACACATGTCCGACAAACTACGCGGCTGTGTGTGATTAAAATTAATTATTGAAGGGCGGATACTTAATATAGCAGGGTGCGGTTTTAGTATATTATCGTTATAAATTTATTGATATTAACAGTTATTCCCGGTTCAGTCTTCCTCATACATATTCGTATTCAAGGAACCCGTTTTGTATAACCTTTTCAATTTATATTCTGTTTGCTTACAAATTTTTGAGACCAGTATTTTCTGTAGATTTTTTTTTATTTATTTATTCAAAAAGCGCAGCAACCAACAGCGCATATTACAAAATACAAACAAACAAAAATTACTTTAAATGTAGGGCTAATAATAGGTTTTTCTATTAAGTTAAATTGGAAACAAACGAATGAACTAAATTTGTGTAAAAATGCAACAAATATCATAAGTTAATAAATGAAATAGGTATATACTTCCACATACATACATAAATGATAAGATCATAATTATTATACAGCATGGCTAGAACAGGGTACCCGAATTCCCTAATTCGGGTATCCTTTCATCTAAACTATTTTTTTAACCTCACTGGCTAGAAAGACTTGTACAGCAAATTTAGTAAAATACGATTATTTGGTATTAAGACAATGGGATCGTAGTTTAAATCTTTTCGTAAGGCTAAATAACTTGAAGTAACAGACTTAGCCCCCAATTCGCAATATAAAATATATAAAGGCCGGCAACTCGTTGGCAACGCCCCTGGTGTTGCAAACCTCCATAATCGACGGCAACCTCCTCCCATCAAGTGGACGTCCGCCTGTTTGCCTGCTTCAGGCAATAATATATATATATATATATATATATATATATATATATATATATATATATATGTCGCAGAACGGCCTCGTTCTCACGACATCATCTTTAGTTATTGCAGGTTTAGTGGGCGTCATCAGGATAAAATGCGAGCATAAACACAATAGCCACGGTTTATACACTTTTAATTTAGATTTGATCAACATTATGACATAGTTTAGACCGAGCAGCGGGTTCAGGGCACCCGCTCATACTTCTAACTTAAAACACTTTCTTTAAAATACTCTAAGGTCCAACTCGACCTGCTGCCATAAACCCAATGTGCCACAAAAACTTCTCAGTCTACCTAAGTAGATACTACTCAAAGTATTGAGGGCGCTGACCCCGCTCCGCCATATGCTCTGCTCTGATTGGTCGTTTATTAAAATTACAATATTCATAACTTTTATTAGGTTAGAACGATCTTTAAGTTATAGAAACATTCAACAAATCAAATTAAATTACATTAAGAATTTTAGAAGTAATTAAAATGTAAACAAATGATATTGTGCGTTATACATCCAGTCAACGATACGTCCAATTAAAGCTTCCCTCCGACATATATATATTATATAATATAAATGCAATTACTATTCAGCTATACAATAACGGCATATTGTGCGGGCTAAACCTTTGGCGGCTTACCTCACTGCAACGCAGGTTTGATTCCTGATACGGTAAACTTCGGAAACGAATTTTCGTCTTGGTGTCTGGGATTGGCCCAAGAGTGGTCCGTTGTATATTACCCATAATACAAGCGTAACTTGCTTCATTTGGGAATATACAATACGTGTGTTTGTCTGCCGATTATTATATACATATAATAGGTAGATATATCTACATATAATAGGTGAAGCAAAAACTTTGTACCACTTTTTACGAAAATTGCGCGGCCGGAGTTGTATGAAATTACGCACACTTATAGTTTATATATAATAGAGAAGAAGCGACGAATGCTATTTTTTTTAATTATGCATAAAATATACATTAAATCAATACAAAAACATTACACATACTACCATATATTTGACACACACACACGCACATATACTCTTTTGTTTATTGTTCAAGTCAAATTGACAGTGTAGCCTTGGCGAAATCTGTGATTATAGAAGTATAGTCTTTGACATTAATTATTATGGTCGAATTTCGAGCACGGGCTACCACTAGTTATTATTATTATCTAAGTACTTACTTATGGTATAATATTCTGGGGGAATGCAACTAACATCGAACACTTGTTTATTGCCCAGAAAGGTTGTATACGCTCCTATTTGTGGCTTAAAAAGGCGAAATAGCTGTAGACCATACTTTAAAAGCCTTAAACTACTCACTTTACCTTGTCTATATATCTATGAAGTGACGCTTCATGTCAGAAGATACCCTGAGCAATATGAAGACATCATAAGCTCACGAAGATGTGACTTATTAAAATTTAATAAAAGGTGCACAACAACACTGTTTGCACGTAGCATATTTATGATGTCCATAAAAATATATAACAAATTACCATTAGACATAAAAACATGCCGCGAATTTGAGACATATAAATATAAGCTATTTACATATTTAACGGACAAAACATATTATTCGATACAGGAATTCTTCGACAGTAGCAATAAATGATTAAAATATTAGATGAAGATGGTATATATATATATAATTCTGACTAAGGATAATAAATGCACTGACATCATAATATTTAACAATTAATAAACGTATGCGTATCAATATATATATATTTTTTTGGTCAATTTTATTTAATCTTTTTTTGACATTTAATGTATTTTTTTGACATTTAATTTAATTCTATTTTTTTCTTTCTTTCTTTGTTCTATGATAAATATATAATTTTCAACCATTGTCAAGGTGGTCTGGAAGATATTGCCGGCGGCGATAAGACCTCCTATTGTATATATGTAACTTATATATATGCAATAAAGAGCATTCATTCATTCATTCATTTGTTTCATAAGAAATGGCACCTAAAATAATTGTATTTTGATAATAAATTTCATACTTGATATTTATAAAGACCGATATTTCACCGACATCCGACATGCAAATAGAATTTTGGTAAAAAATTCACTCCCGTTTCGCTCCACGTGTCCGGGGACGCAATTACGCGAAATTTATTTACATTCTTCACGGTTTTAAAGAGAAGTGTGTATAAATAAGTGCGGTTAAGGAGAAACGGGTCTGAGATGGGTTGTGTTCAACATAATATCTTTTATTTTAAACATGGTTGTACACAGGCCTTTTTTGTCACCTTTTTTGGGGGCACGCTAATTCTCGAAAGTTGTAAGTCTATAATTTCTTTGTTTGTAGCTCCAGTCCAAAAACCTATTAGAAATCCATTTTGAAGTGATAACTTCTTATGGGAGGGTAATGCGCTTCGTTACGTAACGCGTTACGGTGCCAGTCTGTCTGGCTTCCCTTTCTCTCACGTATACGGCACCGGTAAACAGGCTAAGTTATCACTTCCGTTTAGCGTCCCGAGACGCACAAGTTTGTTTTTGGTATTGGTAAAGTTTACCATTTTTTTTTCATTTTACAGTTTTATGACACCTTTTCGATATTTTCAAAATTTCCTTGAAGCACACAGCGTGCCCCCCACAAAAACCCCGGTAGATGTATATTATGCTTTCTTAATATGAGAATTGGTACAACACACACATTTATTTTACACACACATAGTTATATTAGTACAGGCTTTGCATACTTTAGATGCTAATTGTCACTAATTTTATTAATTATTTTATTTTTCCGTGATTATTAATTGGATTTAACCTATTTTATTGTAATGGCACTTTCTCTTATCGTCGTAACGATGTTCTAGTACCTAATAAACTATATTTTTTTTGTGTTTGTTAGTCAACTTAAGGGATATCTAAAATAACATTTTAATATTTTCAACCTGGACGATGTTTCGGGCAAATGGTAGCATGTACAGTAGAACCTCGATAAGTCGAAAAATTCCCAAAGTTGAATGTTGATGTAAATCGTATTTTTTGGAGTCTCCCTTCAAGTTCGACTTACAGAGGTTTTACTGTGTGTAAATATAAATTTAATAAATATAAGAATTAACCTTATTATATATGTCAGAATATTGTTATCCATCATTTACATACGCACACACACTCACGCACACATAAACACGCGCGTGCACGCACGCACACACAGCAACAATTGTTATTTTTTTTAATTTAATTTAGAGATAAAAATTGTTAAGTCAGTCACAAACGTACTTGGTGTCCCGCGATACAGGCTAGTCCTATTGCGGAACCTATGTAAGCATTATTTCTGTGTTTTTTTTACAATAAATTGATTTTAATTTTATATCTATAGAAATTTGACCGAGCTTATGTGACAAATTTTAACGTTTCTTAGGCAAATGCATGGTTAGTTAGGTATAGGAACCGGCCAAAATTCTATATATGCTAACGAAACTATCAAATATTAAAATATGAATATTCAGATGGAACCCTAAACACAAAGCTCCAACAAGAAAGTCCTTTCCCGTTGCTCCTCTAACGAACCTCGACTGATTTATGCGTATACGCATTAATTAATAAGGAACCGTGTACACTCGTAGTTTAATATGCACATGCTACACCCACACAACGAAGCGTAAGAGAACTGCGCGTGGTCTAAGTTAAAAGAACTAGTTGTTAGTTATTACAAATATTATTTAAAAAAAAGTTGTATCTAATTATTATACTCGTATATTGAAAGTCTGGTTCAAATTTTATATTTGAGGTTATAATAACAAAGTTCTTTACTTAAAAACGAAATTAAATTCTATATTTATATA